>CM038677.1:672939833-673436540 GCA_021605205.1 Aegilops longissima | reverse complement strand
CGTCCTTTTCGTTGGTGAGGTGGAGTGCCGCTTGCGAAGGCTGTGGGCTCTCGTCACTTACAAGCTCGCCGATCACGGGCGTCGTGTCGCTCGTGCCACTGCAAATGCCCGTGCCCGTCTGCGACTCACGAGGCCGCCGCCCGGCACTCTACCACCACATCGGCACGCGCATCCATGCCGTGCACAGGATCCAATCTGGCAAGTGCCCTTTGTCGAACCCACGGCTCTTGCTGTTCGTGGAGGAGGACGCGGCGCGTTTTTCTTGGTCGTGGCGTGCTCGACATCAGGGCGCCTATCGCCGTGTCGGTAAATCTGCATCAGGCGAGCGTCCCCACTGCCGCACTTCTTGGCCAAGCTGTGGGCGAGCGGCCCGCCCAGGGGAGCAAAGGCACGACCAACGCCGTCAAGGTGGAAATGGAGGTGACAAGCAGCAAGGATCGGCGATGTCGGCGTGCGAGGCTGACCTTCTTGACAGTTTCGCCCAAGCTGCTGGCGGGCTAAGCTTGTCCCTCCACATTCAGATTGACAAGCTCACGTCCTAAATGTTTCTTGACGGTGCCTTCTTTTTATCTTAGTAATATGCTAATATAGGGATTACCTTGGTCTACTTTAGCTTAAGAAATGGTGGGTTTTGGTGGCGATGCAATTATGCCGACATCGGATCGAGTAATTTCCAACGATCGAGCGGATATTTTGTATACATTGGATATAAAGTTCCTTTGGGTAAGAGTACTACTTGTCATCAAAATGGATAAAGGAGATGTATGTAGCGTATTTTAGTTCTAGAACCGTCCCTTTTATCCATTTTGATGACAACCTCTCTCCGTTCCACAATACATGCCTTCCATTTGTCAAAATATAGATGTATCTAGACATGTTTTAGTATATAGGTACATCCATGATAGAGCCAATCGGATGGTTGAGAACACTACAATTAGTAGCTACAGATCGTGTGTGACTCCGGATCTGAGAGGCGGGGTCATCATCCTCCTTTTGAGAAAAAGCAGGCGGCGTGTGTGAGAGGGGCAGTGCGTCGTGCACCTCTTCTCTTCTGTATAACGTACTACTAAACTTCAGTACAAGTTTTTGAGTTTGCGTCTCATCACATTCAAATTACTCCATGCTATATTGAATTGCAAACCTATTCACACCGATCATAACCTAAGCGGTTTCCCACTTAGGAGGCGCATTAGTACCATGCTAGTATATTGAATTCCAAACCTGTTCACACCGATCACAACCGCGGTTTCCACTTAGGAGCATATTAGTACTCGGCTATAAATACTAGTATGCCAAGATAGCGCACATTCCTCCTCAACTCTCATCCACAAAAACAAACAAGTCATTCAGCATCCTTCCCTTGCGTCTACGCCATGGCCGGCGTGAGTTACAGGTCGAAGATTGCTACCAGGAGAGGCGAGCATGGAAGCGGAAGCACGAGAGATGTCCCGCCTCGCTGCGAGCAGCCGACATATCCCTTGCCTTGAAGTAGCAACCTGAAGGTCCGCCGTGCAGCTGAAAACCTGGAGGTCCCGCCGAGCCGTTGATCACGGCCAGACTGGTCCGGCCACGCCCGCTTGGCAGCGAGAGATGTCCGCGGCGCCAGAATGCAGCGAGATGTCCCGCGCGCCGCAGCGGCACAGGAAAATTTCTCGCGGGCAGCGGCTACTATTCTGGCGCATGCATGCGATCGTCCATAGCTAGATGGATCAGATCTCCGGCTTGGCGAGGTTGCGGGGCGGCGTGAAAGCCTCGTTTGAACAGGCTACGGCGTCATCCGGCAACTAAGGGAGGGCAATGAGAGGCTCGGGCTGGCGCGACCTGCTGAGGAGAAGATCGTCCGAAGTGCGAGACCAGCGAGGAGGAGACCGAGTGCCTTGTTGAAGAGGACCGGCGTCATCGTCAAGAAACTTATGGGCGAGAATGACATGCTCCATAGCGGCGCCAAAGGCTGGTGGAGGAATCCGTGGATGTTCTCAAGCAGCGTCTTGAGGACACAAAGAGCTCATCGCGCTTCGCGGAGACTAGTTCCGCGCTGCTGCAACGCATCAAGAAAGTAGAGATCGATGAGCGGATCCTTGTCTTCCTTCTTCTTTTCCCTTGTGTATTTCAGGCGTAGCCGCATGTAGCTTTTAATTATCTTTCTAATTATGTAAGACAATTAATCGTCCTTATCTTTCTGTGGAAGATCAATGTTGCGAGCTGGAATGAAGAAAACTCTTCTTTGTGGCGACCACGGCGTTGTTGTTCTTCTAGTTCTGCTAGGCTTCCTTGAGTTTCTGGTTTCTTTTGATGTAATAATCGGTTTAGGATGTGGATTGTGTAAATCGGTTGTGAAATGTTGGGTTCTAGCGGATGTTTGGCCTTTGTTGGCCTCTTGGGATGTTCGATTTCAATCTGGTAGCTTTTAGTCCTTCGTGTTAGGCTGGAGTTGTGCTGAACTTCTTGTGAATTGTGGTGGTTTCATAATGAAAATCGGAAGGGCAAGCCCTTCTTTGATCAAAAAAAAATCATCCTTATATATTCATCAGTCTTGCTATAAGTCGCAGTAGATGCTATATAGGTCCGTCGGATCTTACATCAAGATCCGTGCTTTCAGATTTTCTTTTTTCTCTCTTAAATCTCAGTCGAGTGAGACATAGCCACGCCATTAAGCAGAGGCTCGGGCGCCATTAATGGAGACCTTGGGAGAGGTGGGCGGCAGATGGAGGTCAAAGGCTCTCCTCCCGATAAGCTGCAGCTTGAGTCGATCGCTGCGCCTCTCGTACTCAAATAGCTACCTGCATGGCGCCTCCTAGCTAATAAAAAATGGGGCGTGTGGCGGCACGTAAATGGTACTAGTAAGTAGGCATACGGTTTCAATAATACTTGTGTTTCCGATTGTAGCGTGTGAGCACTTGTTCCAAAATGACTTTGTTGATTGTTAATGTATGCGCCGCCGTCGGACTGCAAATTTACCACAGCATGTTGGTGCCATGTCATGGCACCAAGCCAAGATTCATTATTTTCATCGTGTTTTGGATTTACAGGAATTAAAAACTAAGTTTCTCAATGTTTCCAACCCAGCCACGGCCTTGAAATTTTGAATTTCATTCCCATTTCTTGCATGGAACCTAGAAATTTACCGAGGACACACATGTGATTTTCAACCAACTTTGGTGCCTTTGGAACATGTGCTTGTATTTCAAATTTGAATTATGCACACAAAGGTGACACGTTCCTCCGAACCACGAGCCTTCTTGAGAAGCTCCGATTTGCAAGCTTATACCAAAATTTGTTCCTATTCAGCCAATTTTTTTACCACGGCATGGTACTACCATGACATGACACCATGCCAAGTTTCATGATTTTAAAACCAAGTTTCTCAATGTTCTTGACCGAGCCACGATGCCCGGATGTTTGAATCTTATTCTCATTTTTTGCATGGGAGTAGAAATTCACCGAGGACACAAATGTGATTTTCAACCAACTTTGGTGCGCAGAGCGCGTGCTTATAGTTCAAATTTGAATTATGCACATTAAATGACCAAAAACTCAATTAATGTGTAAATAAGGCCAAGCAAGCGGAATAATTCCAAAATTTAACAGGGCACTCATGTAGTTCTATGTTGCCTTTGTAAATAAACTCAAGGGGGACAACGTATATCGTTTCGCACTCAAAGGTGACCCGTTCCCTCTCAGAGCCACGTGCCTTCTTGAGAGAAGCTTCGGTTTGCAAGAAGCTTATACCAAAATATGTTCCTATTCGGCCATTTTTTTTACCACAACATGGTAGTACCATGACATGACATCCATACCAAGTTTCATGATTTTTAGACGTGTTTTGGATTTACAAAATTTTAAAACCAAGTTTCTCAATGTTCTCGGCGAGCCACGATGCCCAGATGTTTTAATTTTATTCTCATTTCTTGCATGGGACCTAGAAATTCACCGAGGACACAAATGTGATTTTCAACCAACTTTGGTGCGAGAGCATGTGCTTGTAGTTCAAATTTGACTTATGCACATTAAATGACCGAAACTCAATTAATGTATAAAAACGACAAAGCGAACCGGAATAATTCCAAAATTTATGGCACTAATGTAGTTCTATGTTGCCTTTGTTAAGAAACTCAAAGGCGGGGTGGTACGTTCCTCTTAGAACCACGAGCTTCCAAATCATTAATTTTTTACCACAACATGTTAGTGCCATGACATGACACCATGCCAAGTTTCATTACATGAATTTAAAATCTAAGTTTCTCGATGTTCTCGGCGAGTCATGGCCTTGAGATGTTTGAATTTCATTCTCATTTCTTCCATGGGACCTAGAAATTCAACCAAGGACACATGTGATTTTCAACCCACTTTGGTGCCGGAGCATGTGCATGCAATTCATATTTAGATTATGCACATTAAAAGTCCGAAACTCAATTAATGTATAAAAAGGCCAAATGAACCGAAATAATTCCAAAATTTAACAGGGCACTCATATAGTTCTATGTTGCCTCTGTAAATAAAATCAGGGGGGAGGCAGCGTATATCGTTTAGCACACAAAGGTGACACGTTCCCTCTCGGAACCACGAGGCTTGTTGAGAGAATCTCGGTTTTGCAAGAGGCTTATACCAAAACTTGTCCCAATTCAGCCAAAATTATACGTATGAAAACAGGGTTTAGATTATCCCGAACATCTAGCTACCTAGACCAATAATGTACTATGATTTGAATTCAACATAAAATGGATACAAATATTTGAATTGGAGGCGTATGGTACATGTAGTTCATAGTGAAATATGATTACTGCTATATGCATGTCTTTTTTTATCAAGATAATATTTAAATTATTGTATAACTTGACAACAATCGTATTCAAATAAGGAAAATTGATTCAAATTTAGTCCATATGGTAGAGCGACAATATATATGTTCACATGGTGGAGTAAAATGTTCATATATGATGGAAGATCAAAATGTATGACTACATCAATTATAAACCGCAAGGTCACCTAATGATATATTAATTCAACATAACGTGGATTCAAAAATTGAAATTGAGATCATGGCATCTGTAATCATATAAAAGGACATTACTCTTTCTTTGGTGGGAATTGATTTGTTTTTGTTGTTGTTGAGGAAGTGCGAATCGATTTGATCTTGTCAGAGGGTAATCTTGTTCTCCGATTTTTTACATTTTCTTGTAGTTTTTCAATGGCATCTATAGCAATATAGTAAAGGGACATGACTCTCTTGTGTCTTGTATGATTTTTTTTACGTTAAGTTTGTTACGCGAACAAGGAATCCGCACCTTATTATCCGAAATTTTCAAGCTCGAGTATCTTTTGTCTCACCTTTGAAACTCCGCTTCTTCAACCCGCGCGCGCCTTGTTATCCGAAATTTGGGCCTTGCGAGAACTCCCTCCTCATCGAAATCGCTCCGCAGCCGGACACGTGAAATCCCCTTCTACCCCTCGGCGGAAATGAAGCTCACGTCGCGGTGTCAAAACCGGTGAAATATCGCTGTAACTTACCCTACATTTGGACAAGCGCGTCCCTAAGCTCCCCTCCCCCCCCCTCCTCCCCCCATTCGTACAAAGGCCGCCAAAACCCATGAAACCCCACGCTCCTCCGTCGGCCTCCCGACCGCCGCCCAGCGGAGACTCTTCCCGACTCGTCGTCCACCGCAACAACTCGCCGTCCCTCATCCACCGCACGGATGAGGATCCGTTGTCGATCTCGTCGTCCGCGGATCAGCCGCCCGTCCTCCACCTCCAAGGAGCTGCCCGGCGTTCGCCTCGTCTATCGCGCCACCTCAATCCCCAACGCCGTCTTGACCTGCCCACGGAACCACAACACCCTCACCAATTCCTCCGATGAAGCGAGGCCAACTCGGCGCCACCAAGAGGTTCTGCACTCACCGCTGCATTTTATCTTTTATTCGATCTCACGGGGCTGCGGTGCTCGATCTGAAAAGCGACATGGCGTCTCCATCGATGGCGCGTCGCCAGCCACATCATCCTGGCGTCTCTCCCCATGTCGTTGCTTCCTCGGCGGCGACTTCCACAGCGGCACTAAGCTGCAGCTGCTCCGGCTCTCGCTCGCGCTGCGACTGCTTGCTGCTCTTGTTCGTCTTTGCTGCTGCTGCTGCTCTTGCTCTCGCTTGCGCTCTGCTGCTGCTGCTGCGACGACCTCCGGCAGCTACAGGAGTTGCTGCTTTGCTTTCGCTTCATGGTGCTCTTGCCGCGACTTGCTCTCTGCTAGTCGTTCCTGCTTTCGGCGTCTGCTGATTTAGATCACTGCTTCTCTGCTACTAGTGCTCGAGCGCCCTAAACATCTATTGCAATGCTCTGTTACTAGTTCAATCAGTTTCGACAGTAAAATTCAGTTTATTTGTGAAGTTCATTTTCTTGATTAAGTTCGAGTGAACAGTACTTGACATCTGTCGGGCGGCGTGGCCTTGACTTGATCGTTTACATCTAGCACTTTTTGGTGATGTATTTTACATCATCTATTGCAGATGATATTAGGGTCCCACTTCAGATTAAAGTTGTCTGTCTTGTCATGCTTCAGCCTCGTCGCCGTACACCTTAGCGGAGCTGCTCCAACGACGGAACCGTCCATCACAGCGGAGCAGTACCCTCGGCGCCCGTTCCGAGGCCTCGGATCTTCTTCCCGCCTCCGAGCAGTCACACAGCATCATCACCATCCTCCCGTCCAACCCAATGATCTTTGAGGTCCACAAGGCTATGCCAAAGAGGTTGTACACTCGTTGCATCACTTTGTTTCTCCATTCCTCTGTTCTTCCAATTCATGTGAGCCAAACACCCGGGTTGGTGAAATCCTATGTTTCCAAATGCTCTATTTTTGCGTGCATTCCTATCCTATTCTGTGTTTTTCCTGTCCCTGCGTTTATAGAATCCTCCAATTCTAAGGAGCCCTTACAGATTTACTTCATTTTCAGATTGGCGTCAAAAAAACTCTATGTGTTATGTCCTGCTCTGCCGTGCCGTCATCCACCCACGAGGTGCACCATCGACGAAGCGTTCACTGCAGCGAAGATCCCCCTGCAGACTTTCTTTTGCCGCCTCGAGATCATCTTCCCGTTGCGGCAGCCATGCCAACTGCATTACCATCATCGGTGAGCGAGATGAACACGAGGACTACAGTTCGGAAGAGAGGTCGCGATCTTTCGTGTTTGCTTCGTTATACATCGGTTATTATTACCTGCTACTTTATCGTTCAATCTTGAGTTTTGAATTGCCCATGGGTCTCATATCGAGCCAACAACGAATAGTATCTGTCTACTATCTGGTTCATCTGGGGTCTTCTATGTGGTTCATGTTGGGTGGGCAACAAACAATAGATGATCCATTGTCTATCTTTTAAGCTGAAGCTATAATCTACCTGCTATCATTAGTTTTGGATCCATCCACTCGTTTGCTACCATCAGTCTTGATTTTTGCATGCACCCCTTAGGCCTTACAAAATCTAACTATTTTTTATTATGCATGTCAGATATTGTACACAATCGTACTGAACATGTAGAGAAAAAGAAGACCGTTGCGTGCGAATATAATGTCATCTGAGACGCTGCTCCATGGTGGTGAAGTGCCCCCCCTCTCCTGCATTTCAGATTGTATTCGAGAGGAAGATAAGCTGTTGAGATGGAGATTGGAAGGAGCCGACCATGCTGTTTACCACACGAGGTGTTTGCTCTAACTTTGGCATCTTGATGTTGGTCATATCATGCATATGGCGCCTTGCATTGCTTACATTATACATCTTATATGTCATCAACTTAGTTTAGATTTGCTTTGTGTGAATGCCACCTGTTTGGTTTCTATATCATACTCCCACCATTCCTAAATATTTGTCTTTTAGAGATTTCAACAAGTGACTACATACGGAACAAAATGAGTGAATCTACACTCTAAAATATGTCTATATACATCCGTATGTGGTAGTCCATTTGAAATCTCTAAAAGACAAATATTTAAAACGGAAGGGTATATAGGAAATATGCAATGCCATCTTCTTTAGCCGGGCATCATATCGTGAATCATGCAATGCCATCTGTTTAGCCAGTCATCGTATATGTGAATTGTATCGTGCCATATTTTTTCCATAATGTATTCCATTTGTCAACAATGTTTATACATTCATCTACTCTTCTGTGCATCAGCCATTTGAGTCGGTCATGGGAAAATCTGGAGTGAAAACAAGGTCTTCTTGAGCAGTCGGTGCTACTGTCGATGCAGATTTCTTGCTGATTCTGAATAGCTCCTCGGAGGAGGATTGAGAGAGATGACTAGTCGTATCCCCCAGGTGCATGCTCTAACTTGGCTGGGTTATATTGCTCATATCATGCATATGGTGTCTTGCATTGCCATGCCATCTGCTTAGATTAGACATGCTTTGTGTGAATGCCTCTGTTTGCTTTCTATATCAGATATGTGAATTATGCAATGCCATGTTTTCAGCCAGTTATCATATATGTGAATTATGCACGCCATGGAGCCGGGCATCATATATGTGAATTATCTCATGCCATCTTTTTTTCATTCGTATTCCATTTATCGACAATCTGTGTATATTGAACTACTCTTCATGTGTATCAGCCATTTGAGCGGTTATGGAAAAATCTGGAGTGAAAACAAGGTCTTGAGCGAGCAATGGTACTGTTGAAGCATATATCTCGATGGTTCTGAGGAGCTCCTCGGAGGAGGATTGAGAGCAGATGACCAGTCCTATATCCCACGAGGTGTATGCTCTAAGTTGCAATGTTTATATTTCTCATATGATGCATATGGTGTCTTGCATTGCTTAGTTTAGACATCATATGCACAATATTGAATTCTATCTGCTTAGTTTAGAGATCATACATGCGAGTGCGGCTGCTTAGTATATGAATCAATTATGTCAATTATATCATGCCATCCTGTATACTTAGACAACATGTATGTGAATTATTTCATCCCAACCTATTTTAGAAAGACATCATATAGTTTTGTCATGTCATCTGTTTAGGTACTCATCATATGTTGAATTATGCCATTATATCCTGTTAAGTTATCCATCATATATCTGAAAGCTGTGTCATGCTATCCTGTTTAGTTAGGCATCATATATGTGAAATTGTGTCATGTTGTCTGTTTGGTTAGACAACATATATGTGAATTACCACATCATCTATCATACAATGTACATGCGTTCAATTTCTTTTCTTGTTTATCAGCCATTTGAATTGGAGGGGTGATGGCGGTATCTAAGGAGCAAAAACCGTTCTTCACAAAAGCGAGTGCTACCCGTCGATGCAGATAGAACCATGGTTGTCTTGGCCCACAAACTAGCCCCACCACATAATCGAGACTCTTCAGATTGCACACTTACACCGTTGGG
The DNA here is from genome assembly GCA_021605205.1 of Aegilops longissima. Taxonomy (NCBI): domain Eukaryota; kingdom Viridiplantae; phylum Streptophyta; class Magnoliopsida; order Poales; family Poaceae; genus Aegilops; species Aegilops longissima. The sequence continues at coordinate 673,427,164 of CM038677.1, read as the reverse complement.
CGGAGAACCAGCTACAACCCATCTAACGCAACCCGGTGGATAGTAACCCACTTATAGTTGACAAAGCACCATGTCCACCACAGTACCCCCCACGAGCAGTTTGTAAAGCTCTGCGGTGCCCAAAGCACGAAGACCACCACAGCTAACCCAAACTCCACGTTTAAGCGGAAAAACAGCTGTTCTCGGTCGATTCGTAGCTATGGTCCATACTCCTTTGTTGTTGCATCCTTGTATTTACTCATACCAACTACTTTGAATTTGAAGGATCAATTGAAACTCAATGGCGCAGCAGGTATGTTTTAAACCTATTTCTTTAATTGGATTGTTGTTCTAACTTCTTGCTCTATGTTGATTTCAGTTTAAGTTGTATAAACAGTTATGTTCTCATGTGATGCACATTACAAGTGCTGCCAATGTTGTGTAGTTTCTCACACTTATATTACATCTATCTTTGTTGTGTCTTAAAAATATATGAGTTGAGCTGTGTCTCTATCTTGATTAGGAACATAAACTAGAATGATATGGACAATACGGTGACCATAGTACATAGATATATGTTTGTTTCATGTTGTTATCCTGTCCACCTTACTCTTGAACGGTTTACCAAAATGAGTTTGGTATACTACAAGCTAAACCTGTGATGTATGCCTTGTTTCTCTTGTAGTATGCAAACAGAATATTGGAGAAGAGCACCCCACTATGCAATGGTAGAAAGTAATGCAGATAAGGTTCAAGATAGTGAGACAACCTGTTGGTCTCAAGAAAGGTGATAAAAGCGATCTTGTAGGCGGTGAAAACCCCACAGTCCTGCGTTGATGTAGTGTTAGAGATTCTTGGCGATCTGCATTTGGCACAAGCTCTTCGAACTTCATTGCTGAATCACTTGACTTCTTGATCTCAGCTACAAGCTGAAAGGCATCGATCATCTGTCTTTGCGGCAAAGCGAAGGGTGAGGAAGTCCTGCAGAATTCAGATCGTACTTTCTTGTGCAACGACAATATTTGGAGGATTTAAGCGCCAAACAAGAGAAAGTTAATAAGCTTGCTAAGCATCTTGCCGACATTATGGGTACCAGGATATTGTTTCTTGAACTCTTGAAGTGGTTTCGATTACGGACTTGTTTTCTCTGCGGCGTTTATATCTTCTTGTGTTCCCTATATTTGCTTTGGTGGTGAACTTTGATGCCCGATGGATGTAATATATGTAATAGCCGTGATAGCCTAGCATAAGTTGCTTGCTTATTTATTTCCTTGTTGTCTTGTTTATTTGTTTGCTTGTAGTCGGTGCAGTTCTTTTCCGCGGTTTGCTAGTGGCTGCAATAACCTATTTTTAAAACTAGGCCACAATAACCATGGGCTAATATTCTTGTAGTGACCTTTGGGCCTCCTACGGGCCGTAGAAATAGTGGGCCTTCTACGGGCCGTAGAAACAGTAGGCCTTCTACGGGCCGTAGAAACAGTGGGCCTTCTACGGGCCGTAGAAACAATGGGCCTTCTACGGGCCGTATCATCAATGGGCCTTATCGGGCCGTATGATCGATTGGCAAACATGGGCCAATAACAGGCCGCATTATGGCCGTAAACGGGCTAGAGTTGGAATCGTCCGTTCATGGGCCGACCATAACGGGCCATCGTTAATAGGCTGTATTTGATGGCGCTATGAAAACGGCCCAATGTATTAACGGACCACAAGCGGGCGGTTGTAACCACGGAGCTGAATTTGGCCCTAAGCGAAAAATACGATGTGCAGGCGTAAGTAAGCGAATGCTCGAAATGAGCCCAAGAATAAATGGGCTCGAGAAGGCGAAAGATAACATGGGCTGAAGCGGCCCAACGAATAACAGGCCATTAATGGGTATAAAGTGATACCTTTGTTCATTACGGGCGGTTTCACCATGGGCCGTTAATGGGTCTAAAGTGATACCTTTGTTCATTGCGGGCAGTTTCACCACGGGCGTTAATAGGCCAAGAGTTACATAGGGCCTCATATGGGCGAAAGGCGTCATGGGCCATACATGGGCGAAGTGAAAGCAGGCTGGAATCATATTGGATGGCCTAGATGGCGCTCTTGGGCCTAATTCGGATAGGGCGTAGCGGGCCTTGGGTTAGCGGGCTGTAAATGGGCTATATCACGAACAGGCCGTTAACAGGCTTTCCATGGGCGGCCGTCACCTTTGACCAAGTCAAGCGGGCGGCCTTTTCACGAGGAATGGGCCTCTGTTGGGCGTGCCGCGTGTCGACGTATCATAGGCGTATACATCCAATGAGTGGATGACATCTGTCCCAACAATGAGCCGAACCGTGTTTCCTCCGCCAATGATGATTTTACGTGGAAAATCCCCATTGGTCGGGGCTGTTAACGGGTTATCGGATCAAAACCCGACCCGATAAGCAACGGCGTTCCGTTACGGTGGATGCCCGTGTCGGTCACCCTTGGCGAAAGCACTTACGTGACGCGATTTATCGTCATGGAAGTGGACACTTCCGTGATGATAATTTTGGTAATGTCATGGAACACTTCTCTGACAACACAGGTATGACTATCTTGATTACATCATAAATTTGTCATGGATGTACATGCATGACAAAAAGCGCGACCTCTTGTGACAAACCGTATCATCACGGAAGTGTATTTTTTGTAGTGCACGAGTGACTTGAGCGTTGCTGATGACCGGTGAGCAAAGCATGGGGAGGACTCCGGCGTTGCCGCTATCTTGAGCTGATCCATTGAGAGCTGGACATGATAACACCGGCGACCACGAGGCGTGTGGCCTCGAACAGGGAGGACTGCATTCACCTCGCGAGCAAGCTGCTTGCGAAGATCTTGTTGAGGCTGGGGCTGGCGCCACCCAGGATGCTGGCGATCGTCGCGGCTCTGAAGCCCCAGCCCCTTGTCTGATGATTGTCTTCGTACCTCCTTGGCGGCTGCGGCGGGAGGTGGGAGCCTGCGTTGCCTTGAGGGGTGATCCTCACGAGGCTGGTCCTCAAAACTCCCTCGTGAGACTGGTCACCAAGCGGTCCTTGCAGTCTCATCACGCCATCCTTGGCGAGGGCCCGAGTCTTCCAGGCGTCCAGCGCCTCTTCCTCCTCCTCGGCGTAGCCCGATCATTGCGCTGGGCGTCGTATCTCCTGTCGGTGTCAAAACCGGCGGATCTCGGGTGGGGGTCCCGGGCTGTGCGTCTAGGCGGATGGTAACAGGAGACAAGGGACACACAGTTTTACCCAGGTTGAGGCCCTCTTGATGGAGGTAAAACCCTCGTCTGCTAGATTAATATTGATGATGTGTGTTACAAGAGTGGATCTACCACGAGATCAAAGAGGCTAAACCTAGAAGCTAGCCTATGGTATGATTGTTGTTAGTCCTCTGGACTAAAACCCTCCGGTTTATATAGACACGGATAGGGTTAGGGTTACAGTCGGTTACAAAGGTAGGAGATCTACATATCCGTATCGCCAAGCTTGCCTTCACGCCAAGGAAAGTCCCATCCGGACACGGGCGAAATCTTCAATCTTGTATCTTCATAGTCTTGGAGTCCGGCCGATGATGATAGTTGAGCTATCCGGACACCCCTAATCTGGAACTCCTCGGTAGCCCTGAACCAGGCTTCAATGGCGAGTCCGGCGTGCGTGTTGTCTTCGGCATTGCAAGGTGGGTTCTTCCTCGAATAATTTATAGAAGATTGTGAACACCAGGATAGTGTCGGCTGTGCAAAAATAAATTCCACATACCACCGTAGAGAATAATATTACACAAGATCAATCTGCTGGCGTGATACGTGGCGTGACGTCGCACCACTACCAAGCTTTTACTCAAATTGTTTTATTGTTCCACCTCGGTAGCGTTCAGTGAAGTGGTTTCTTGTACGTCTTGTCGAGCGGAGATCGTGTTCCCCTTATTCGGGATTCCCATCAATACGGACGTGGGTAACCCAACGCGCCATCGATTGTGGCGCTTGGGAGATAAGTGAGTTTTACCGGGCGGTGGGGCGCATGTTTTGTCGCCCATATAAGGGATAAAGATCAACCCTTTTACCTCGCCTTCTTCCTCCTTGGCTTATCCATCTCCACGAACTCAAGCTCCAGCGCCCAAGTCCGCACTTCTCACCTCAACCTTCTCCAACCATGTCGGGGCGGGAGGCAAGTGGATGGCCTCCTCCGTCATGGAGGGGCAGATCCGAAGCTTCGCGGCGCGGATATTTGTCCGGCGACATCGCGCATCGGCTCCCCGACGAAGCTCGTCCCCAACCCTAGGCCCCATGATAGGGTAGTATTTCTTCCCCATTTCCTCCACGGACTGGGCTTCCCTTCATCCCTTTGTCCAGGGGCTCATGTTCTCTCTGCCTAGATTTCCATGATCGGCCCAATTTCATCCTCAACATCTCGGCGTTTATCGTGGGTATGCGAACCTTCCTCTGCATCCAGCCCCACCCGACGTGGCTCAAGACCTTTAGTGTCAAGCGAAGGTTGTGAAGGGCAATAAGCGGAGTCTTGGGCGCCATGGTGGGCAGGATGTCCCCGTTCACGTGGTGGAGGGCACTTTCGTGGAAACCATCAAGGGGTGGCAATGGGGTGGTTCTATATCACCGAGCAGCGTGACCCTAATTGGGCAGCGGCCCCAATTTAGATCTGGCATCCCCACGGCTCACCTCACTGGAAGAGAGTGGCCAGATTTGGGGGATTCGGAGAGCTGCCGGACTCAAGCCCGTATCCGAGGCTGGTGGACAAAGCTCAAGCTTGTCAATGTAGTCAGGTCATGCTCATCGCGGATTCTCCCGTGCCAGCGGCAGGGCTTCAACATGTGGGAGTTTGATCCGCGCGGCACGGACCCTAATGGGCCCTTGACACTACGTCACGAAGATGTCGGAAGGTGTTGTTCAAAGGCGCGAAGCTCCGCATCCGCTACCGAAGATCGCGGATTCCACTCATAGCGTCCGGCCGGCGAGGTAAGTGATTCACCACTTGTTTTCCATAGTTTGACTCTATGGGATCTAAGCTCCTTTACCTTTACGAGGAATGGATGGCAAGGCGAGCGGATTACCTGTCGGCCCCATTGCGGAAGGACCCGCGGACTCCCTCCTAACGGGGCTGCTGGCTCCGGCACCAGCGTGGTGCCGGAGAAGAAGACAAGAAAGAGCGACCACGGGGACTCGGAAGAGTTCCGTTTTCAAGTGCTATCGGATGATGAATCGAGGCCGACTCCTCCACCAAGGTGAGGAGGAGAAGAAAAACCTCTCCCGGTGGGGAGGGAAAAGGAAGGCCTCCCCAACAAGGGAGGCGAAGAATCAGAAGGAAAAACTCTTCCCCGGACTGCTCCGCCAATGCAGTGGACGATGAGGACTAGCCTCCAAGGGCCAAGCCCTGGCGAGATCGTAAGTATCCGGACTCCCGAATAACTTCAAGGTTTTTCTTTTCACCACATAATGTCTTTCTAATGCGCATACAACCCTGCAGTCCGCCCAAGGATGATCTTCCCGTTCGTCGGCGGGTCCTTGGAGTCGTCGGATATGGATTCCTTCACTGCCTCCTCCCCGATGCATGGATGGCCTTGGTGAGATCCCAAGAAAGGACCCACCAGGAGGAGGAGGCCCGAAGGTGTCAGGACACCCTCCGGACTTTGCACGGACTCAGCCCGGAAGCCACAGTGGCTCCGGAGTCCGTGGCGACCCCTTAAATGAAGGGCAAGACCGTGGCGCCGGCTGCCTCCGTCAACCGGAGGTGCGGATAATTTGCTGGGCGCTCAGGCGCCTCCATCGAAAGAACACCGCACTATTATGAGTGCGGTGATTGAAAATTCGATTCGCCAGAAGCGGGCTGACCGAAACTTCTGACAGACCTTCTAACGAGGCTTTGAGGTAAAATTTCAATATATGTAAAATGGTACCGCATAGGCGGTGGCCCCGATGCTCGGTTCGGTGTTGGAAGAAGCCGGCGAGGATCTTTAGAAAGATAAGCGCAGGAGTCATAAAAATATGTCAATATGGGATTACGGGCTGTCTGCTTGACCTCCGCATCATGCACTGCGGAGGTCAATACTTTGAAGGAAAACCTCGGCGGTCGAGGCGAGCTCGGCCATGAAGAAGCAGCTCGAGGAAAAAGAAGGTGAGTAATACCTTATGAAAATTGTACCTTACAGAAAAGGATTTGGTTGCAAGAAAAATGACAAGGATAACGTGGGTATTGTAGGGGCCACTAACGAGGTGGCGACCCTGAAGGAGGCGGTGGCGTGGCGAGCATAATCTTGACGCCAGGCGCACCGAGCGAGAAGCAGGAGGCGCGGGTGGCGGAGGTACAACAAGAGCTCGAGGATCTCGTGAAAAAACACGAGAGCTTGGGCGTGACTCGAACTTCGAGAGTGCGAGCTTGCTTGACTCTTGAGAGTGCCAAAGCCGCTAAGGCCGAAGCCTACAAGGCCCTCCAGGAGATTGAGGCGGTGAAGAAAATAGCAGCGGGTAAGGCATTTTTCATGCAAAGTAAGCATGTGAGTGTTAATTACCTGTTACTTACCCGAATTCGGAGCTCTCGGGCGTTATGAGATCTTCCTCATAGCGTGTCGATGCTGCCGCATTCTACCGGGCCGAGGAGGGAGCTCAACGAGAGAAGGTCTTCTGGTCTTAGTATCTTTGAGGCTGGACATCCGGTGCCCTTAGCGACCAGTGAAGCAGCTGGTCGAGCTCCACAAAGCGGCCGAACAGGCCATGAAGGGCCTCGTATTTGGTTGTGGCGAAGGAGGCCATGCACAGGAGCTACTTTGGCCTGGTGCGGCGGTGATGGATGCGTGCTCATGGGTAGAAGTCATCAAGCATTCCGCTTGTATTGAGGTGCCGTCGGGCCTTGCCAGCGCAAAGGTGCCTTTGGGCAAGATGGATGCCGAAGCTCGTGGCGGACCCGCCACGGAGGGCAAGGAGCATCATACGCCGAGATGTATTATAAGAGTGTCTTTGAAGGCGCCCGCACTATTGCGGTGAGTGCTCCAAAGATGTATTATTTGAGTAGACTCGCATTTTGTTATCTGTCGCTGAAAACTTAGTTCATATCGCTAAGCAACGCTTGTTAATTTAAAATATTACCTTACATGCGGCGTTTATCAAATCGAGAGATGGCAAGTTGTCGGCTTTAGCCCCCATGCCACGAGTGCTGGGGTGTTAAGGGATAAACTTGGCGCTCTTGTTCCCATTTTGGGTCCATCTAGGAAGGCGCTCAACACAGCGAACAAGGCAACCGGACTTATAGTGCTTGAACACTCTCCTTAGCCATAGAATTCTATAATTTTAAATTTGGTGAAGCCCGTAGTCTTCGGAAGGCCGAATTTGGGGCGCTATCCACGCCTTGGCCGGACAGTATCCGGATCCTCGCTCTAAGCGGCATAAGTCTTTAAGGACACGCAAAAAACCTCTCGAACAGCGACCGGCTCTCGCCTCATCACGACGGTCAGTTTTAGCTTTCTCCACTGAGGCGTTAACCCAGCCGAACTGGGGCGGAATCACAGTGGTTCTCCCAGTGCTCGCTTAGCCGATATGACGGAACGTAAGGTACCAAAACATGGGAGCCGGGCAAACCCAACTATTGACCCAAGACATAATTCGAAGCCGATGCATATAGTGCTATAAGTTCGGGGTGCCGCACTTGTGAAAGTGTTCGGACTCATCACACCATAATGCGGGAATCATAAGCCCGTGGTGTATATTAGCCGTACCAAAGTGTACGGATGCAACATGCTGTTAATGAACATATGTATGAAAAAGAAATGCAATTATAAGCAAAAAGGTGATGCATTGTTTTATTTAATAAGTGCTGCTACGAATGCAGAACGATACAAATAGTGTGATAAGCAAGGTATGGGACTCTTAAACATGTCCCCCTCGAGGGTAGGCTGCAGATTGGTGTATAAAATGCCGTAATGGAGACCACGTGTATATTCGTTGTAGCCTTTATCCTTCCCTGGTTGTTGCATCGTGAGTTTGGCAGGTCTGCTGCGGACGGGGCTTCGGACAAGCGGAGTCCGATGGGTAAAAAGTAAAGGTAAAAAGAAAATGAAAAAAACGACACACTTGAGGCCCTGGTGTGGTTGAGCCATGATCTGGGTTTATCGTGGTCGTGCCCCTCTCCCATGCCCATGGTATCTTGGAGCGTAGTGGTGTCTGCGAAGGACCTGCTTTGGCGTTCGCGGGAGCTGGGGTTGGGGCCGCCTTTCTGGCGTGCTCGGGCGTGCCAGGTGGTCTTGTTGTAAGTTACTATGGGCGGCGCTTAGCTGTGTCCGACCGCTTAACGTCCGGACTCGAGAATTTCCTTAGAGGCTGTATTGCACTTCGCCGCGAGAGTCGCTGTATGTTCCTCCGTGCGGAAGAGCGTTTAGTGTTTCCGTTGACCGTGATGACTCCTCGAGGGCCTGGCATCTTGAGCTTGAGGTATCGTGAGTGCGGCACCACGTTGAACTTTGCAAGCGCGCATGCGTCCGAGCAGGGCATGATAGCCGCTGCGGAGCGGGACTATGTCGAAGATTAACTCCTCGCCCGGAAGTTATCCGGGGATCCAAGACCACTTCGGTGTAATTGAGCCTGTACAATTGGCTTCTACACTGGTATGGCGCCTTTAAAGGTCGTTTGGTGGGTTTAATCCTTGAGGGTCTATGCCCATTTTGCGCTGTATATCGGGTAAAGGAGGTTCAGGCTGCTGCCGCCGTCGTCGGGACTCGGTTAGAGTGAAATCCATCGGCGATTGGGTCTAAGACCGGTCGCGGCAAATCCGCCGTGACGGATCTTTGGTGGGGTGGTCCCTTGGTCAAAAGTGATCGGGCAGGAGGACCATGGATTGAACTTGGGCAATGGCTCCATCACGTAGACATCCACGAGTGCACTTCCGCTCCCTTTTGGGTATGTGCGTTGCGTATATCATGTTCACCGTCCGCACTGTGGGGAAACCCTTACATCCTTTATTGTTCGGCGGTTGGGTCTCTTCCTCGTCATCGCTATACAGCCCTTGTCATTGTTTTCGGCAGTTAACTTGCCTGCTTGAATACCCAACAATCCTGTTGGTGTGGTTAGGCTGGCTTTTCGAAGTGCCGTGTATCATCACAAGTGGTCGAGTATTCGGTCCAAATTGGGACGGACCGGAGTAGTTCATTTGAATGGCTTTTTTCCATGGCGGGTTTAGAGCCTCTGAATCCGGCATTGACTACCGTATCCTCAATATTGTCGCCGTTAGTGCGGCGTTCGTTTTGTTACGACGCGGCCTGCCATTTTGGTCCTTGAAGTCCGGACTGCGAATTTTTTTGAGGTTGTTGCTGCGTGCTAGCCAGCTGTCCTCACCGCGAAGCGGGTCATGAGTGATGTGAGGGCTGCCATGGATTTCGGCTTCTCCTGTCCTAGGTGCCAGGCAAGCCACTCGTCGCGGATGTTATGCTTGAAGGCCGTGAGGGCCTCCGCATCCGGACAGTCGACGATTTGGTTTTTCTTGGTTAAGAACCGTGTCGAATTATCCGGCGATTCGTCTGGCTGCTGAATTATGTTGCCTAGGTCATCGGCGTCGGTGGTGGGACATAAGTGCCACAGGAAGTTATCGAGAATGCGGCTTCGGGTCCTCCCACTCCCAATTGACTCTTTGGCAAGCTGTTGAGCCAATGCCGGGCTGGTCCTTTGAGCTTGAGGGGAGGTATTTAATGGCGTGAAGATTTTCACGCGGGCCATGTGGATGTGAAGGAGATAGTCTTGATCCAAACCACGGGGTCTGTTGTGCCATCATAGGATTCAATATTAGCGGGTTTAAACCCTTGAGGATTTGATGATCCATTACTTCGTCCGTGAAGCGAGTGGGTGTCTTGGCGCCCTGCATTTGGCGATATCAGACGGAGCTCAAAAGAGCTTTGACTGTTTTGTTCGGCCCGGCGGACTTTCATGTCGTAGCGACGGTTGTAAATCACGCATCGTGGGCGCCCACGCGATCCATAGATCGATCTTGATTGTCTTGCCTTGTCCTCCAATATATCTCGCATGTCCGGAGCGTTCCCCTTTGGCCGTGTGCTTTTTGAGAGATGTCGGGGTACGGTTCTAGTTAAGGGCCTAGAGGCCTCTCTGTCGTGACCACGGGGTGGTCGGTCAGCCGTATTGTCTCCTGGTGATGCGGGTTCGTAAGCCTCCTCCTCTAATCGGGGGAGCAGCTTGCGTTTAGGGTAGCTTTTGGAGGGGCGTTCGAGCTCATGCTTTTCGGCCGCGAGGACTTCAGTCCATCTGTAGGCTAGCAGATCCTGATCAGCTCTAAGCTGTTGCTTCTTTTTCTTGAGGCTGTTCGCCGTGGCGATAAGCCTGTGTCTAAACGCTCTTGTTCGGCGGGATTCTCAGGCACGGCAATTCATCGTCGTCGAGTTTGCTTCGTCTCGGAGGGGGCATATAATCCTCTACCTCTTCTTACGCCGCTCTCTCGTGAGGCTGGCGTCTCCCTCCTCTGCGCTAAGTCCTGCTGGAGGGTTTTCTTCGCACCTTTGTCCAGGTGTTATTATCTCCCGTGCGGAATCACCGTTTTTTTGTGGCGGGATTTAAGCGGCGCTTGGCGCGTCGGCGGCCGGTTGCTCCTTGGAGGGTCATCCTCCGTTTGTTCCATCGCCGTTCCCATCTTTTGGGAGGTCCACCATGTATATGTTGTATGCGAGGTGGCCTTCTAGTGCCACGTATGGCTGGGTCTTGAGTCGTCTCCGGCATCATCGTCCATACCGTCGATGTCTTCGGAGTCGTAGTCTAGCATGTCGGTTAGATCGTCGACAGCGGCTACCAAGTGGGTGGTGGGTGGGCATTGAATTTCTTCATCGTCCGCATCCCAACCTTCTGACCGTAGTCCGGCCAGGGCTCTCGGGATAAAGAGAGACTTTAGTGAATTCAGGATGTCGCCAAAGGCGAGTCTGAAAGATGTCCATGCGATGAACTCCATGACCGGCGCCCAATCGGATTCGATTGGCGGGGCGGGGGTTCGGAGTCCGGAGAGGAGTCCGGCACCTGAGTCAAGGTCTTCATCAAAGGGACAGGATAGAGTTCGCTCGATCGCCGTAGAGATTGTAGCCCCGGCGGTGTCAACCACTCGTCCTCGATCGGGAATCTGGCTCGGGTTAAGGGTCGGGCCGGATCTTGGAATGCGACCTCGAGGCCTTTGTTCGGCTGCAGAGCTAGATCATGCCCATCGAGGCAAGCAGCGGCTATTGTCGCTTCGAATCCGTCGAAGATCAAGTCTCCGCGGATATCGGTCGTATAGTTTAAACTTCAAATCTGACTCGATGGCGGGCGTAGCTTCGATCTGCTCCGGATGGCCAAGCGAATTGGCCCATGATTGCAAAGCCGCGAATCTGAAGATCTGTCCGGGAGAAAGCTCTCACGCTGGACTGCGTTGTTATTGATGATCGAAGGAGCTATCGGGCCTATCGGTGGCGACACGGAGGAACTCTCAATGAAAGCACCAATGTCGGTGTCAAAACCGGCGGATCTCGGTAGGGGTCCCGAGCTGTGTGTCTAGGCGGATGGTAACAGGAGACAAGGGACACGAAGTTTTACCAGAGTTGGGCCCTCTTGATGGAGGTAAAACCCTACGTGCTGCTAGATTAATATTGATGATGTGTGTTACAGAGTGGATCTACCACGAGATCAAAGAGGCTAAACCTAGAAGCTAGCCTATGGTATGATTGTTGTTAGATCCTCACGGACTAAAACCCTCCGGTTTATATAGACACCGGATAGGGTTAGGGTTACATAGAGTCGGTTACAAAGGTAGGAGATCTACATATCCGTATCGCCAAGCTTGCCTTCCACGCCAAGGAAAGTCCCATCCGGACACGGGACGAAGTCTTCAATCTTGTATCTTCATAGTCTTGGAGTCCGGTCGATGATGATAGTTCGGCTATCCGGACACCCCCTAGTCCGGAACTCCCTCACCCTTCTCGCACGCCCTGAGCTCCTGGCATTCATTGGTGTTGTGGATGTGGAGGTCGTGGTACGCGCAGTACCGGCTGCCTTTGGATGACTCGGGCTGATCCCTGCCTCGCTTGGTATCTGGTTCTACCGCGAGCACGGCAGCCCCCTTGCGCTTCACGTCCTTGGCTTTGGGCTTCTTCTCTTCTGGATCGGCAACTGGAAGCTCGAGGAGGGAGAGGTGTCCTTCCTCAGCCCTGGGGCACTTGGTTGCCAAGTCGAACAACTCTAGGGATGTGCACAAGTCTTCATGCATTGCTAACTCCTCCTTCATCTTGATGTCACGCACGCCATCGGAGAAGGCTGAGATGATGGCTTCCTCAGTCACCTTGTGGATTTTGAGGTGGGCGTTGTTGAAGCGCTGGATGTACTTCTGCAGGGTCTCTCCTGGCTGCTGCTTGATGCGGCGCATGTCGCTCACGGCCGGAGACCGATCGCGAGTGCCTTGGAAGTTGGCGATGAAGCGGAGTGCGCATCTCGTCCCGAGAGGAGATCGTGCGGGAGCCGAGTTCAGAGCCTGGTTGGGCCCGTCCTTGAGCGCCATAGGGAACAATTACGCCATGAACTTTTCGTCCCCGTCGGTGGCTTGATGCCCAGCTCGTAGAGCTGAAGGAACTCCGAGGGTCGGCGGTGCGTCGTGCTTCGGAGGCATGTCAGCGAACTTGCCGGGCCATGCGGCGCTGCATAGCTTTCGGCGGTGAAAGGCGCGGCAGCCTGCGATGTATACGCCGGGGCTCTCTGGCGGCGCGGAGCTTGTTCTTGTGGATTCCAGCGCACGCTGCAGGCAGCAGCGGGGTCTTGATCTTGATGGCGCTGGAGGCGCGTGGCAGTGCTCTCAGTCTTGGGAGCACGCGAGCACCTCCTTGTAGACGAGGACCTCTGGCAGCTCCTTTCTTGCTGCTGGCACACGCGGAGGTCTCGCCAGGTACACGCCTTGGAGCCAAGGCATCTTCTTGGGAAGGAGGTGGCGGGGGAACCTCCGTCTCGGTGCCTCCCACGCGGGGTGAAGGGCGAGGCAATGAGAGGGGCGGCGAGGGAGCCCCTGCTGCGCCGTGGACCCAGAGCTTCGGTGGCCTTGATCGATCCACTCCTCGTAGACATCGTCGACATGGCGGTAGCGTAGGAGCTCGTTCGCCGCGATGAGCGCGGCTTGAGCCTCAATGGGAGCGCGATGCGCGCGGGACGAAGAACCAGCAGGGCGAGCGAAGGAGTAGCGGTGCGGCCTTCTCGCCTCACCGATGGATGCAGGGATGAGGCCTGCTGCTCGTTCCCCGCCGGGCCGGTGGCGGAGTTGGCGGCAGGTGATGGGGAACGACGGGGGTGCCCGCCAACGGGAGCTGTCGGATTTCGGGTTCCGGCAGACCCTTGAGGTTCGAACACTGGGGTGCGCGCGGAGATCTAACCCTCCACCATCTCGCACCTCGCCGAATCGCTGGGACCTAAATTACTAGATGGAACAACGCAAGAGACACGTGATTTATACTGGTTCGGGCCACCATTGTGGTGTAATACCCTACTCCAGTGTGTGGTGTGGTGGATGGCCTCTTGGGCTGATGAGGAACAATACAAGGAAGAATAGCCTTGTGAGGGTCTGTTCTTGGCGGGTGCGATGAACTGCTAGGTGGTGTTCAGTCGCTCTAGCTACTGGTTTCTTGATGAGGATTCGGATCCCTCTGCCCTGGGTGTGGCTACTCCTATTTATAGGCGAAGGCCACAGGCCTCTTCCCAAATATTGGCGGGAAGGGCGCCAACAATTGGCCATTTGAAGGGGCAGCAGGTACACTTATCTGACTAAAGTTGGTCCTCGCCTACAAAGGCTCTGCTGATGGCCTTTGCTTGGGCTCCACGATGACTCCCTTCCAGCCATTTGGGCTGGTCTTGGTCTTGTTGCACGAAGCGGATGCCTTTGCTTGATGCTCTCGCTGCGCTTGCTCCTCTGCAACAAAGAGGAAAGGAGGACCTGCTTGGCGGGTTGGCGCGTAGCTGGCGCCCTTGGTGCGTCATGGCTTGCGTCATGGGCACCTCACGAGTACCACTGCCTTGAACTCTCCGCCTCCTCATGAGCCAGCCTGATGAGGCCGTGCTGAGAAGCTCCTTGTCGTCCGCCCAGCAATCTCTGGCCCCTCGAGGGTCTTGAGCTGCGTTGATGAAGATGGGCGTCTTTGGGCCTCCTTGAGCCACGTCGCAGGCGCGCGAGCGAGCAAGTCTGGGGAACCCGTTCCCGGAACACCGACAGTAGCCCCGGGCCTGGCGCGCCCGAACTTGGCGGCGAGAGGCGAAAGGGCAAGTGTGAGCGTCGTGAGCCATAACAGCCTCTTGGCCTTAGGCGCCGCGTGGCGGCTGATTGGACGCGCGCGCTCTGCAACAGCGTGAGTTGATAACGGGCGGCATCTTCCTTGCCTCCTTTAGTTTCTCGATTCTTGCTCGAGATCCCTTTCTTGCGCCTCTCCTCTCTGCTTCCAAGATCTTGAATCCACTCCGCCTGCGTGCCCCTAGCCAGTCATGGCGCCTCGCCAAGCCCCACCGGAGCTTGGTACTCTCTGCCTTGGACCCGCCAAATGTGTCGGCGAGCCTGCGCCACAATGCGCCCGGATGGCGGAGGCGCTTGGCGTCAGCAAACAGGCGTTCAAGGCTGGCTCTTCCGCCCACGAGGGTCGGGGAAGTACCTTCTACGGTTCTTCGTGGCGCCAACATTGCTGATGCGGTGCCTCCCTTTTCTCGATTCTTCTTCTCCGTCCTCCGTCACTACAACATTCAAGCTATGCACCTCCATCCCAACTCCGTCCTTCTTACGGCAATCTTAGCCTACTATTGTGAGGCCCATGTTGGGGTGAAGCCCTCGATGGCCTTGCTGCGCCACTATTTCTCCTCTCGAACCTCCGTGGTTCCACCTCAGCGTCTTGTGAGCTTAAATGCATCTGGTGGAGCCATCGCCATTCAAACCCTGGGAAGCGGATTGAGGGCTTGAGGAGCAAGTGGGTCTTGGTGGATCTTGGGCGCATCCACCTCCGTGATCCTGCCCACGGAGCACCCCGTGAGCTCCGACGCCCCGGTCCCAGTGGAGCTTGGATCCCAGCGAAGCTGGTTACAGAGAAGATGGATGCAGATCTGAAGCTGGCCAGCGGTGGCGTGGCAAAGCTGACCGGTGTGTCGCTGGCGAGGGAGTTCTGGAGCATCAAGCGGCTCCGCTTCGCCGAGACTACGCTTCGATGTGGAGCCTCACTCGAGCCCATGTGGTCTGGCCGGCGAGGATCTGGCGCGGTCCTCCAGATCCTTGGTTGGGGGTGATGTGGCGAGGCGAGGCGCCCAGCCTTGTTCCTTCAGCGAGATTGGGAGCAGGTAGTGGGGCCCATGCACTGTCTTCAATGGGGATGGGCCCGTGCCGTGGAGGCTCGGGAGGACCTGGTGGGCGTGTCCTCTGCCGACTCAGCGAAGAGGTGGAGGAAAGAGAGCCGGGAGAGGGGTTGATTAGGGCGGAGTCAAGGGCTCCTCCCCTTGGCGCAGGTCCCGCACTCTCCGCCTCCCAGAGTGGCAGCAGCGAGGATGAGGTGAGCAGGAGGCGGAAGCCTGCCCCGATCCCGAAGAAGGACCGGACTGGGCTGGTCCCAGCAGGTCTGCCCGGCCCGGGCGATCCGCAGAGCGCCTCCTGCTCCCGGCCCTGAAGCCGACCCTTGCAGCCCGGCTTGCGGGCTTTAAATTCCGCCGAGGCTGCTCGAATCCACCAGCGACAACCTGTAAGTGCTGCTTCCGTCTTGATTATTGCTCTGTCGGCGAGATCTGATGTCCATGTCCTTGGCCAGGTGGCGCCCGTGGCGATGAAAAAAGTGAAGGGCTCTGAGGCCCCATCCGTGGCGGTGCCTCTGCCGAGAAAGAAGGTGATCGTGGCCTTGCAGGCCTCTCCTTCCCAGGCGTCCTTGCGAGCCGGCTGAGCCAGGCCGGAAAGCTCTGCCCCCTTGAGCCAGCGACTCCGAGGTGCCCTTGCTTGGCGCTGCCTCCACTATCGCCGTGGCGCCCGCTGGTTCCGCCTCGAGGCGCGGTGGTCACGCAGCCGTCTTCTCCTCCTACTCCACCATTGCTGCTCCTCGAATACTGTTCGGATCGCGCCGTTGCGGGCCGGACCGCTGCGGCGAGATCTTGGCGCCGACTCTGTCGATGGCTCAACGCGTTTGGAGCTGGCTTACGGCTGGATTAGCTCCGATGCTTCGATTCGGGCGGCGCTGGTCGAGCCTCGGCGGCTTGCGGCGGCGAAGCGAGCTATCCGTGGCGAAGATTGCCTGCGATGCTGCCCTGGGGAGGCAGCTAGCATCCAAGGTCATTGTGAGATCTTTGGAGAGGGCGAGCTGAAGGGCCTCAGAACCAGCTTGCCGAGGAGGCCGCCCGCCGGGAGTAGGAGGAAAGCATGAAGGCTCGTGGCCGTCAGGGACCGGGAGGCCAGGCTCAAGCGCCTTGACCGCCTAAGCGCGCTGGAGCAGGAGCTGGAGGCGAGGAAGGTCAGCTGGACGACAAAGCGCGGGTTCTTGTAGAAGATCGCGTGGCCTTCACGAGATGGAGGTGAAGGCTCGCTCTTTCTGAAGGCAGCTTTCACGATAGCGGCGGGGAGAGTCCGCTGGCGGCGCCGAGGATGGTCCCGCCAAGCTGCTTCCCTTCTGGTTCGCTCTTGAAGATGTCACCCTTGGCCTTGGCCCCACGGCCGAGGCGAGGCGCGTGTCTTGTCTTCTGCAGGCTGACGCGGGTCCTCACCCACATCTACCTTCGCGATCCAGCGTCGACCTAGACAACTGGCTCTTGGAGCCAGACAAGCGGCGAGCATGCCAGCCGCCGCTGAGGCTGTGAAGGGTCAGCCGGATGCTCGGTTGGGGAAGTTCGGGCCGCCCAGCACCAAGCCGAGCGAGGCGCTGCAGCCCTGGTGCTCCACGAGGCGAACCCACTCCAGCTGCTCCACCGCCGACAAGTGACTCCATTGTGGCTCCTGTCCTGCTTTTAATTCCTGCAGATGTATCATGCCTCGGGGAGGCGTTTAAACTTGCATTTGGTATTGCGATAACAGTGTGGACTGTATTATTTGCTTTTGAATTCCTTTAAATTTGCGCTTCCTACTTGCTTATGTTCTACGCCGGCAGAGCCCGGCCCTGCACATACCTCAGCCGCCGTTAGCCCCGACCGGAAACCAGGACGGGACCATGGAGTGAGGGGCTACGTGATAAGTTAGGCTCCTGAGTCGCGATGCTCAGGAGTCCCCCTTAAGCGCCTGAACAACAAGTAGGGAGGTGAGGCGGGTGGATCTACCGTTCTCGTCTGCGAGCCCGGCCCCGCATACCTCAACCGCCCGTTAGCCTTTGGAACCAAGGGGTGAGGGGCTACGTGACGATTAGGCTCTGAGTCGCGATGCTCGGGAGTCCCCTTGACGCTCAAACAGCATTCGTACCTTGGCTCCCTCGGGGAGTGGCGTCGCGACGAACCAGGCCGGGGGGCTGGCTGGAGTGGCGTCGCGTCTGGAAGCTTGACCAGGCGCGGCCCGTGCCCCCTCCTCGTGGCGCTCGAGGGAAGGCCTTGCGATGAGGCGGACCGAACTCTGGGCTCCACGAGGTTGATCGACCCGGAGGCCACCTCGGTTGTTTATCACCAGCGTGGAGCATAAGCGCTTCCGCATGCGTGCGGGCATAGCCGCTCCTCGGCGATGTCGTCAGCCAGCGGCAGACATGGTGCTTCCAACTGATGCGTGGGGAGGACTCCGCTCCGGGAGGAGCCAGGCGTATCTGACCCCACGACGACGTGTACATTGGCACGGTAGGGCTGGACGAGGTGTATCTGGGAAGCCGTGAGCCAGCACGGGACTCACGAGGACCTACCTCAAGGCGGGTTGCGCCTGGCTCTGGGCCTTATCTTCGAGTGTGTTCCTGCAAATTTGGCCAGATGCCGGTGCTCTACGTCTTTGTTGGGGAACGTAGTAATTTCAAAATTTTCCTACGATCACGCAAGACCATGGTGATGCATAGCGAGATGAGAGTGTTGTCTCGTACCCTCGTGACCAGCAGCGAAGCGTTGGCATAGCGTAGAGAAGTAGTCGTACTTCTTCCCGATCCAACGATCCAAGTACGAGCGTCACGGCACCTCCGAGTTCTGCACACGTTCAGCTCGATGGCGTCCCTCGAACTCCGATCCAGCGAGTGTTGAGGAGAGTTTCGTCGACCTGACGGCGTGGTGGCGATGATGATGTTCCACCGGCGCGGGGCTTCGCCTAAGCTCATAGCGGTATATTCGAGGTGTAGTTTGGTGGAAGGGGCACGACACTGCAGCTGAGAGCGATCTCAATGATCAACTTGTGTGTCATGGGGTGCCCCTGCCCTGTATATAAAGGAGGGAGGGGAGGGGCTGGCCGGCCACCTATGGCTGCGCTGGGAGTCCTACTCCCCCGGGAGTAGGATTCCCCCAATCCTAGTCCAACTAGGGTTTGACCAAGGGAAAGGGAGAGAGCGCCACCCCTTCTCCTAATCCTAATAGGACTAGGGAAGGGGAAGGCTGCGACCAGCATATGGCCCCTTTCTCTTTCCCACTAAGGCCCATCAAGGCCCATTGACCCCCGGGAGGTTCGGTAACCCCGGTACTCGGTAAAATTCCCAATTTCACCGGAGTGATTCGGAGTCAAACATAGGCTTCAATATATCAATCTTTATGTCTCGACCATTTGAGACTCCTCGTCATGTCCGTGATCTCATCCGGGACTCGAACAACCTTGGTACATCAATATCATATAAACTCATAATAGCATCATCGAAGCGTTAAGCGTGCGGACCCTACGGGTTCGAGAACTATGTAGACATGACCGAGACACCTCTCGGTCAATAACCAATAAGCGGGACCTGGATGCCCATATTGGTTCCTACATATTCTCTGAAGATCTTTATCGGTCGAGACCGCATAACAACATCGTTGTTCCTTTGTCATCGGTATGTTACTTGCGAGAGATTGATCGTCGGTATCAATACCTAGTTCAATCTCGTTCTTGGCAAGTCTCTTTTCTCGTTCCGTAATACATCATCTCACAACTAACACATTTAGTTGCAATGCTTGCAAGGCTTATGTGATGTGCATTACCGAGAGGGCGAAGATACCTCTCCGACAATCGGATGACAAATCCTAATCTCGAAATATGCCAACCCAACATGTACCTTCGGAGACACTGTAATGTACCTTTATAATCACCCGATTACGTTGTGGCGTTTGGTAGCACCAAAGTGTTCCTCGGGCAAGCAGGAGTTGCATAATCTCATAGTCATAGGAACATGTATAAGTCATGAAGAAAAGCACTAGCAACAAACTATACGATCAGGTGCTATGCTAATGGAATGGGTCATGTCAATCAGATCATTCAACCAATGATGTGATCCCATTAATCAAATAACAACTCCTTGTTCATGGTTAGGAAACATAACCATCTTTGATTAACGAGCTAGTCAAGTAGAGGCATACTAGTGACACTCTGTAGGTTTATGTATTCACACATGTATTATGTTTCCGGTTAATACAATTCTAGCATGAATAATAAACATTTATCATGATATAAGAAATAAATAATAACATTTATTATTGCCTCTAGGGCATATTTCCTTGATCTCCCACTTGCACTAGAGTCAATAATCTAGATTACAGTAATGATTCTAACACCCATGGAGTCTTGGTGCTGATCATGTTTTGCTCGTGGAAGAGGCTTAGTCAGCGGGTGCGCAACATTCAGATCCGTATGTATCTTGCATATCTCTATGTCTCCCACGGACCAAATCCGGATGGAGTTGAGGCGTCTTTTGATGTGCTTGGTTCTCTTGTGAAATCTGGATTCCTTTGCCAAGGCAATTGCACGATATTGTCACAAAAGATTTTCATTGGACCCGATACACTAGGTACAACACCTAGATCGGTTATGAACTCCTTCATCGAGACTCCTTCATTAGCTGCTTCGAAGCAGCTATGTACTCAACTTCACATGTAGATCCATAGCGGCGCTTTGTTTGGAACTGCACCAACCGACAGCTCCACCGTTTAATGTAAATCGTATCCGGTTTGCGATTTAGAATCGTCCGGATCAGTGTCAAAACTTGCATCGGCGTAACCGTTCTGACGAGCTCTTTGTCACCGCCATAAATGAGAAACATATCCTTAGTTCTTCTCAAGTACTTAAGGATGTTCTTGACCGCTGTCGATGATCCACTCTGGATTACTTTGGTACTGCCTGCTAAACTTACAGCAAGGCACACATCAGGTCTGGTACACAGCATTGCATACATGATAGAGCCTATGGCTGAAGCATAGGAACATCTTTCATTTTTCTCTATCTTCTGCGGTGGTGGGGCATTGAGTCTTACTCAACTTCACACCTTGTAATACCGGCAAGAACCCTTTCTTTGCACGATCCATTTGAACTTTTCAAAACTTTATCAAGGTATGTGCTTTGTGAAAGTCCTATTAAGCGTCTTGATCTATCTCTATAGATCTTAATGCCCAATATGTAAGCAGCTTCACGAGGTCTTTCATCGAAAACTCTTATTCAAGTATCCTTTATGCTATCAGAAATTCTATATCATTTCCGATCAATAATATGTCATCCACATATAATATCAGAAATGCTCTGAGCTCCACTCACTTTCTTGTAAATCAGGCTTCTCCAAAAGTCTGTATAAAACCAAATCTTTGATCACACTATCAAAGCGTTTATTCCAACTCGAGAGGCTTGCACCAGTCCATAAATGGATCGCTGGAGCTTGCACACTTTGTTAGCTCCTTTGGATCGACAAAACCTTCGGTTGCATCATATACAACTCTTCTTCAGAAATCCATTCAGGAATGCAGTTTTAACATCCATTTGCCAAATTTCATAATCATAAAATCGGCAATTGCTAACATGATTCAGACGGACTTAAGCATCGCTCTGGTGAGAAGGTCTCATCGTAGTCAATCCCTTGAACTTGTCGAAAACCTTTTGCAACAAGTCGAGCTTTATAAACGATAACATTACCATCAGCGTCGGTCTTCTTCTTGAAGATCCATTTATTCTCAATTGCTTGCCGATCATCGGGCAAGTCAACCAAAATCCACACTTTGTTCTCATACATGGATCCCATCTCAGATTTCATGGCCTCAAGCCATTTTGTGGAATCTGGGCTCACCATCGCTTCTTCATAGTTCGTAGGTTCATCATGTTCCGATAACATGACTTCCAAAATAGGATTACCGTACCACTCAGTGCGGATCTTGCTCTGGTTGATCTCTGAAGTTCTGTAGAAACTTGATCTGAAGTTTCATGATCATCATCATTAGCTTCCTCCTATTTGGTGTAGGTGTCACGAAACTGTTTTACGTGATGTACTACTTCTCAATAAGGGAGTAGATCTGATTATCTCATCAAGTTCTACTTTCCTCCCACTCACTTCTTTCGTGAAACTCTTTCTCCAAAAGTTTCGAATTTAGCAACAAAATCTTGCCTTGGATCTGTGATAGAAGGTGTACCCAACTGTCTCCTTTGGGTATCCTATGAAGACACATTTCTCCGATTTGGGTTCGAGCTTATCAGGTTGAAGCTTTTCACATAAGCATCGCAGCCCCAAACTTTCAAAAGCGACAACTTTGGTTTCTTGCCAAACCACAGTTCATAAGGCGTCGTCTCAGCAGTTTAGATGGTGCCCTATTTAAAGTGAATGTAGCCGTCTCTAAAGCATAACCCCAAAAGCGATAGCGGTAAATCAGTAAGAGACATCATAGATCGCACCATATCTAATAAAATACGATTCGACGTTCGGACACACCATTACGTTGTGGTGTTCGGTGGCGTAAGTTCTTGAAACTATTCCGCATTGTTTCAAATGTAGGCCAAACTCGTAACTCAAATATTCTCCTCCACGATCAGATCGTAGAAACTTTATTTTCTTGTTACGATGATTTTCCACTTCACTCTGAAATTCTTTGAACTTTTCAAATGTTTCAGACTTGTGTTTCATTAAGTAGATATACCCATATCTGCTCAAATCATCTGTGAAGGTGAGAAAATAACGATATCCATACGAGCCTCAACATTCATTGGACCACATACATCGGTATGTATGATTTCCAATAAATCTGTTGCTCTCTCCATAGTTCGGAGAAGCGGTGTTTTAGTCATCTTGCCCATAAGGCACGGTTACATAAGTGCCAAGTGATTCATAATCAAGTGACTCCAAAAGTCCATCAGCATGGAGTTTCTTCATGCGCTTTACACCGATATGACCTAAGCGGCGGTGCCACAAATAAGTTGCACCATCATTATCAACTCTGCATCTTTTGGTTTCAACATTATGAATATGTGTATCACTACTATCAAGATTAAGTAAAAACAAACCATTCTTCAATGGTGCATGACCATAAAGATATTATTCATATAAATAGAACAACCATTATTCTCGATTTAAATGAATAACCGTCTCGCATCAAACAAGATCCAGATATAATGTTCATGCTCAGCGATGGTACTAAATAACAATTATTTAGGTCTAATACTAATCCGAAGGTAGATGTAGAGGTAGCGTGCCATTGCGATCACATCGACTTTGGAACCATTTCCCAGCGCATCGTCACCTCGTCCTTAGCCAATCTTAAGCAATCCGTAGCCCTGTTTGAGTTGCAAATATTAGCAGAACCAGTATCAAATACCAGTGCTCTGCGAGTATTAGTAAGGTACACATCAATAACATGTATATCACATATACCTTTGTTAACCTTGCCATCCTTCTTATCCGCCAAATACTTGGGGCAGTTCCGCTTCGATGACCAGCCTGCTTGCAATAGAAGCACTCAGTTTCAGGCTTAGGACCAGACTTGGGTTTCTTCTCTTGATCGACAACTTGCTTGCGCTCTTTTGAAGTTTCCTTTTTCTTTCCTTTGCCCTTTTCTTGAAACTAGTGGTTTTGTTAACCATCAACACTTGATGCTCCTTTTGATTTCTACCTCCATGACTTTCAAGCATCGCGAAGAGCTCGGGCATTGTTTTGGTCATCCCTTGCATATTATAGTTCATCACGAAGCTCTTGTAGCTTGGTGGCGATGATTGGAGAATTACATCAATGGCGCAATCATCCGGAAGATTAACTCCCAGTTGAATCAAGTGATTGTTATATCCGGACATTACGAGTATATGCTCCTTGTGAGAACCGTTCTCCTCCATCTTACAGCTATAGAACTTATTGGAGACTTCATATCTCTCAATCCGGGCATTACGCTTGGAATATTAACTTCAACTCTGGAACATCTCATATGCTCCATGGTGTTCAAAAGCAGCGTTGAAGTCGGTTCTAAGCCGTAAAGCATGGCACACTGAACTATAGAGTAGTCATCAGCTTTGCTTTGCGGAGCGTTCACAACTTGGCGCAGCCCTTACACCAGGCACGGCACCTAACGGTGCTTCGGGGCGTAATTCTTACGTGCAGCAATAAGGATAATCCTCAAATTCGGACCCAGTCCGTGTAATTGCTACCATCATCTTTCAACTTTGCTTTCTCAAGGAGCATTAAAATTCAACGGAACAACAGCACGAGCCATCTATCTACACATCATAGACAAGCAAGATACTATCGGTACTAAGTTCATGATAAATTTAAGTTCAATTAATCATATTACTTAAGAACTCCCACTTAGAAAAATATCCTCAATTCTCTAAGTGATTGCGTGATCCATATCAACTACACCATGACCGATCATCACGTGTGATGGAGTAGTTTCAATGGTGAACATCAATATGTTGATCATATCTACTATATGATTCACGCTCGACCTTCGGTCTCCGTGTTCGAGGTCATATCTTATATGCATAGCTCGTCAAGTATAACCTGAGTATTCGCGTGTGCAACTGTTTTGCACCGTTGTATTTGAGCGTAGAGCCTATCACACCCGATCATCACGTGGTGTCTCGGCACGAAGAACTTTCATAGCGGTGCATACTCGGGAGAACACTTCTTGATAATTTAGTAAGGGATCATCTTATAATGCTACCGTCAATCAAAGCAAAATAAGATGCATAAAGGATTAACATCACATGCAATCAATATAAGTGATATGATATGGCCATCATCATCTTGTGCTTGTGATCTCCATCTCGAAGCACCGTCATGATCACCATCGTCACCGGTAGCGACACCTTGATCTCCATCGTAGCATCGTTGTCGTCTAGCCAACTATTGCTTCTCGACTATCGCTACTACTTAGTGATAAAGTAAAGCAATTACATGGCGTTGCATTTCATACAATAAGCGACAACCATATGGCTCCTGCCGATTGCCGATAACTTCGGTTACAAAACATGATCATCTCATACAATAAAATATAGCATCACGTCTTGACCATATCACATCACAACATGCCCTGCAAAAACAAGTTAGGCGTCCTCTACTTTGTTGTTGCAAGTTTTACGTGGCTGCTACGGGCTGAGCAAGAACCGTTCTTACCTCGCATCAAAACCACAGCGATACTTCGTCAAATAGACTCCGTTTAACCTTCTCAAGGACGGGCGTAGCCACTTTCAGTTCAACTAAAGTGAGAGAGAGCAGACACCCGCCAGTCACCTTTAAGCAGCGAGTGCTCACGGCGGTGAAACCAGTCTCGCGTAAGCGTCTGGCGTAATGTCGGTCCGGGCGCTTCATCTCACAATACCGCTGAACCAAAGTATGACATGCTGGTAGGTAGTATGACTTGTATCGCCCACAACTCACTTGTGTTCTACTCGTGCATATGACATCAGCGCATAAAACCAGGCTCGGATGCCACTGTTGGGGAGCGTAGTAATTTCAAAAATTTTCCTCACGATCACGCAAGACCATGGTGATGCATAGCAGCGAGATGAGAGTGTTGTCTCGTACCCTCGTGACCAGCAGCGGAAGCGTTGGCATAGCGTAGAGGAAGTAGTCGTACTTCTTCCCGATCCAACCGATCCAAGTACGAGCGTCGGCACCTCCGAGTTCTGCACCGTTCAGCTCGATGGCGTCCCTCGAACTCCGATCCAGCCGAGTGTTGAGGAGAGTTTAAATCGACCGACGGCGTGGTGGCGATGATGATGTTCCACCGCGCGCGGGCTTCGCCTAAGCTCCATAGCGGTATATTCGAGGTGTAGTTTGGTGGAAGGGGCACCGCTGCGGCTAAGAGCGATCTCAATGATCAACTTGTGTGTCATGGGGTGCCCCTGCCCTGTATATAAAGGAGGGAAGGGGAGGGCTGGCCGGCCACCTATGGCTGCGCTGGGAGTCCTACTCCCACTGGGGTGGATTCCCCCAATCCTAGTCCAACTAGGGTTTGACCAAGGGAAAGGGAGAGAGGCGCCACCCCTTCTCCTAATCCTAATAGGACTAGGGAAGGGGGAAGGCTGCTGACCAGCATATGGCCCCTTTTCTCTTTCCCACTAAGGCCCATCAAGGCCCATTGACCCCCGGGAGGTTCAGTAACCCGGTACTCGGTAAAATTCCCAATTTCACCGGAGTGATTCCGAGTCAAACATAGGCTTCCAATATATCAATCTTTATGTCTCGACCATTTGAGACTCCTCGTCATGTCCGTGATCTCATCCGGGACTCGAACAACCTTGGTACATCAATATCATATAAACTCATAATAAGCATCATCGAAGCGTTAAGCGTGCGGACCCTACGGGTTCGAGAACTATGTAGACATGACCGAGACACCTCTCGGTCAATAACCAATAGCGGGACCTGGATGCCCATATTGGTTCCTACATATTCTCTGAAGATCTTTATCGGTCGGACCGCATAACAACATCGTTGTTCCTTTGTCATCGGTATGTTACTTGCCGAGATTCGATCGTCGGTATCAATACCTAGTTCAATCTCGTTCTTGGCAAGTCTCTTTTCTCGTTCGTAATACATCATCTCACAACTAACACATTTAGTTGCAATGCTTGCAAGGCTTATGTGATGTGCATTACCGAGAGGGCGAGAGATACCTCTCCGACAATCGGAGTGACAAATCCTAATCTCGAAATATACCAACCCAACATGTACCTTCGGAGACACACTGTAATGTACCTTTATAATCACCCGATTCGTTGTGGCGTTTGGTAGCACCAAAAGTGTTCCTCGGGCAAGCGGGAGTTGCATAATCTCATAGTCATAGGAACATGTATAAGTCATGAAGAAAAGCACTAGCAACAAACTATACGATCAGGTGCTATGCTAATGGAATGGGTCATGTCAATCAGATCATTCAACCAATGATGTGATCCCATTAATCAAATAACAACTCCTTGTTCATGGTTAGGAAACATAACCATCTTTGATTAACGAGCTAGTCAAGTAGAGGCATACTAGTGACACTCTGTAGGTTTATGTATTCACACATGTATTATGTTTCCGGTTAATACAATTCTAGCATGAATAATAAACATTTATCATGATATAAGGAAATAAATAATAACATTTATTATTGCCTCTAGGGCATATTTCCTTCAGTCTTCGGGTCACGGCTCTCGGGCTGGTCTCAGCCGTCGCTGGCCAGCCAGGTCGTGATGCCATGGACAAGACCAGCGGGTGAGGGCCGGAGAGCCGGTAGGAGCCCTGAGTCGCGATGCTCAGGCACCCCACCTTTAACGGGCAAGATGGGTTAGATGACGAAACTCTACATCCTCGGTTCCCGGCTCTCGGGGCTGGTCTCAGCCGTCGCTGGCAAGCCAGGTCGCGATGCCATGGACAAGACTAGAGGGTGAGGGCCGGAGAGCCGGTAGGAGCCCTGAGTCGCGATGCTCAGGCACCCCCCCTTTAACGTGCAAGATTCCGTCACCCAGGAAAAGGCACCAAATAACAAGCATAGTGGAGCGAGAGCATAATCCTAAGGAAAACGTAAGAAGGATACATGCCGCTGGGACAGGCCCGGCGGCTTGGGGATGATGCAGCCAGAGGCGCCCCCAACGGATAGGCTAATGACATGAAATAAAAGGGATACATGCCGCAGGGACGGACCCACGCGGCCTGGGAATAATGCGGCCCTGAAGGCGCTCCCAGCCGGGAATAAAACTTAAAGATGTCACCTAGTGATGTTGGGGACGAAGGGGTGTTGGTGTAGCAGACTCGGTGGGCTGCGGGAGCCGATCCTCATGAGCCCCCAGGCCCGGGGGCCTCGGGAGGATCCGGAGGCGCTGGCTCCTCGGGGCCATCTCCATCTTCAGGGGCTGCTGGCGTGCACTGACCTCTCGAGCCTCCAGGATGGCCCTCATGAGATCTTTGGTGCGCGAGCAACTGCGTTTGGCGGCCGTGAGGCATGCGCCTTGCGTAAGCGTGGGGCGGGCCCTTGCAACGTCCCACTCGCGAGGGCCAGAGGCGCTCTTGAGACGCGGCTCGGTTGAGCCCTGGTATGTCGATGCAGATGAAGGAAATATGCCCTAGAGGCAATAATAATGTTATTATTTATTTCCTTATATCATGATAAATGTTTATTATTCATGCTAGAATTGTATTAACCGGAAACATAATACATGTGTGAATACATAAACCTACAGAGTGTCACTAGTATGCCTCTACTTGACTAGCTCGTTAATCAAAGATGGTTATGTTTCCTAACCATGAACAAGGAGTTGTTATTTGATTAACGGGATCACATCATTGGTTGAATGATCTGATTGACATGACCCATTCCATTAGCATAGCACCTGATCGTATAGTTTGTTGCTAGTGCTTTTCTTCATGACTTATACATGTTCCATGACTATGAGATTATGCAACTCCCGCTTGCCCGAGGAACACTTTGGGTGCTACCAAAGCGTCACAACGAATCGGGTGATTATAAAGGCATTACAGGTGTCTCCGAAGGTACATGTTGGGTTGGTATATTTCGAGATTAGGATTTGTCCTCCGATTGTCGGAGAGGTATCTCGCCCTCTCGGTAATGCACATCACCTAAGCCTTGCAAGCATTGTAACTAATGAGTTAGTTATGAGATGATGGAGATCGTTATGGTGATCAGTGCATCACAAGCACAAGATTAGCTCAATATGATGACTACTTGATAGTTTAGTGCACCATGCTTAACGGCTTAGAATCGGACTTCAAAGACGTTTTGAACGCCATGGACCATATGAGATGTTCCAGGAATTGAAGTTAATATTTCAAGCAAATACCCGAGTTGAGAGATATGAAGTCTCCAACAAGTTCTATAGCTAAAAGATGGAGGAGAATCGCTCAACTAGTGAGCATGTGCTCAGATTGTCTGAGTACTTCAATCGCTTGAATCAAGTGGGAGTTAATCTTCCAGATAAGATAGTGATTGACAGAATTCTCTAGTCACCATCACTAAAGTTACTAGAACTTCGTGATGAACTATAATATGCAAGGGATGACGAAAACAATTCCCAAGCTCTTCGCGATGCTAAAATCGGCGAAGGTAGAAATCAAGAAAAACATCAAGTGTTGATGGTTGACGAGACCACTAGTCTCAAGAAAAAGGGCAAAGGGAAGAAGGGGAACTTCAAGGAAAACGGCAAGCAAGTTGCTGCGAGTGAAGAAGCCCAAGTCTAGACCTAAGCCCGAGACTAAGTGCTTTTGCTGCAATGGAACTGGTCACTGGAAGCGGAACTACCCCAAGTATTTGGCGGATAAGAAGGATGGCAAAGTGAACAAAGGTATATTTGATATACAGATTATTGATGTGTATTTTACTAGTGTTCATAGCAACCCCTCAGTATTTGATACTGGTTCAGTTGCTAAGAGTAGTAACTCGAAACGGGAGTTTCAGAATGAACAGAAACTAGTTGAAGGGGAAGTGACGATGAGTGTTGGAAGTAGTTCCAAGATTGATATGATCATCATCTCACACTCCCTATACTTTCGGGATTAGTGTGGAACCTAAATAAGTGTTATTTGGTGTTGAGCATAAATATGATTTGATCATGTTTATTGCAATACGGTTATTCATTTAAGTAAGAGAATAAATTGTTGTTCTGCTTACATGAATAAAACCTTATATGGTTACACACTCAATGAAAATGGTTCATTGGATCTCGATCATAGTGATACACATATTCATAATATTGAAACCAAAAGATGCAAAGTTAATAATGATAGTGCAACTTATTTGTGGTAATCGCCGCTTAGGTCATATTGGTGTAAAGCGATGAAGAAAACTCCATGCCGATGGACTTTTGGAATCACTTGATTATGAATCATTTGATGCTTGCGAACCGTGCCTTTTGGGCAAGATGACTAAAACTCCGTTCTCCGAACAATGGAACAAGCTAACGACTTATTGGAAATAATACATACCGATGTATGCGATCCAATGAATGTTGATGCTCGTGGCAAGTATCGTTATTTTTCGACCTTCACAAGATGATTTGAGTAGATATGGGTATATCTACTTGATGAAACATAAGTCTGAAATAGTTGAAAGGTTCAAAGAATTTCAGAGTGAAGTGGAAAATCATCGCAACAAGAAAATAAAGTTTCGCGATCTGATCGTGGAGATGAATATTTGAGTTACGAGTTTGGTCTTCAATGAAAACAATGTGGAATAGTTTCACAGCTCACGCCACATGGAACACCACAACATTATGGTGTGTCCGAACGTCGAATCGCACTTTATTTTGATATGGTGCGATCTATGATGTATCTTACCGATTTACCACTATCGCTTTGGGGTTATGCATTAAAGACAGCTGCATTCACGCTTAATAGGGCACCATCTAAACCGCTGAGATGACACCGTATGAACTATGGTTTAGCAAGAAACCTAAGCTGTCGTTTCTTAAAGTTTGAGTTGTGATGCTTATGTGAAAAATTTTCACCGATAAGCTCGAACCCAAATCGGAGAAATGCGCCTTCATAGAATACCCAAAGGTAACTATTGGGTACACCTTCTATCACAGATCCGAAAGCAAGATATTTGTTGTTAAGATGGATCCTTTCTAGAGAAGAAGTTTCTCTCGAAAGAAGTGAGTGGGAGGAAAGTAGAACTTGATGAGGTAATTGTACCTTCTCCCTTATTGGAAAGTAGTTCATCACAGAATCAGTTCCAAATGATTCCTACACCAATTAGTGAGGAAGTTAATGATGATGATCATGAAACTTCAGATCAAGTTGTTACCAAACCTCGAGGTCTTCAGAGTAAGATCCGCACCAGAGTGGTACGGTAATCCTATTCTAGAAGTCATGTTACTAGACCATGATGAACCTACGAACTATGAGGAAGCGATGATGAGCCCAGATTCCGCGAAATGGTTTGAGACCATGAAATCTGAGATGGGATCCATATATGAGAACAAAGTGTGGACTTTGATGGAGTTGCTCATGATCGGCAAGCCATATTATATAAATGGATCTTCAAGAGGAAGACAGATGCTGATAGTAGTATTACTATCTACAAAGCTTGACTTGTCATGAAAGGTTTTCGACAAGTTCAAGGTGTTGACTACAATGAGATTTACTCAATCAGTAGCGATGCTTATGTCTGTCGAATCATGTTAGCAATCGCCACATTTTATGAAATCTGGCAAATGGATGTCAAAATACATTCTTTAATGGATTTATTAAAGAAGAGTTGTATATGATGCAACCAGAAGGTTTTGTCAATCCTAAAGGAGCTAAATGTGCAAGCTCCAATGATCCATCTATGGACTGGTGCAAGCATCTCGAGTTGGAATAAACGCTTTGATAGTGTGATCAAAGATATAGTTTTATACAGACTTGCAAAGTGAAGCCTGTATTTACAAGAAAGTGAGTGGGAGCACTACAGCATTTCGATAAGTATATGTGAATGACATATTGTAGATCGGAAATAATGTAGAATTATTCGCAAAGCATAAAGGAGTGTTTGAAAGGAGTTTTTCAAAGAAAGACCTCGGTGAAGCTGCTTACATATTGAGCATTAAGATCTATAGAGATAGATCAAGACGCTTGATAAGTTTTTCAATGAGTACATACCTTGACAAGATTTTGAAGTAGTTCAAAATGGAACAGTCAAAGAAAGAGTTCTTGCCTGTGTTACAAAGGTGTGAAATTGAGTAAGACTCAAAACCCGCCACGGCAGAAGATAGAAAGAGAATGAAAGTCATTCCCTATGCCTTGGCCATAGGTTCTATAAAGTATGCCATGTTGTGTACCAGATCTATTGTATACCCTGCACCTGAGTTTGGCAAGGAGTACAATAGTGATCTAAGAGTAGATCGATGGACAGCGGTCAAAATTATCCTTAGTAGAATAAGGATATGTTTCTCGATTATGGACGTGATAAAAAGTTCGTCAGTAAAGGGTTACGCCGATACAAGTTTTGGCACTGATCTAGATGACTCTAAATCTCGGTCTAGATACATATTGAAAGTGGGAGCAATTAGCTATAGTAGCTCCGCAAGAACATTGTTGACATATAGATTTGCAAAATACATACGGATCTGAATGTGGCAGACCCGCTGACTAAACTTCTCTCACAAAGCAAAACATGATCACACCTTAGTACTCTTTGGGTGTTAATCACATAGCGATGTGAACTAGATTACTGAATCTAGTAAACCCTTTGGGTCTTGGTCACATGGCGATGTGAATTATGGGTGTTAATCACATGATGATGTGAACTATCGATGTTAATCACATGGTGATGTGATCTAGATTATTGACTCTAGTGCAAGTGGGAGATCAAGGAAATATGCCCTAGAGGCAATAATAATGTTATTATTTATTTCTTATATCATGATAAATGTTTATTATTCATGCTAGAATTGTATTAACCGGAAACATAATACATGTGTGAATACATAAACCTACAGAGTGTCACTAGTATGCCTCTACTTGACTAGCTCGTTAATCAAAGATGGTTATGTTTCCTAACCATGAACAAGGAGTTGTTATTTGATTAACGGGATCACATCATTGGTTGAATGATCTGATTGACATGACCCATTCCATTAGCATAGCACTTGATCGTATAGTTTGTTGCTAGTGCTTTTCTTCATGACTTATACATGTTCCTATGACTATGAGATTATGCAACTCCCGCTTGCCCGAGGAACACTTTGGTGCTACCAAACGTCACAACGAATCGGGTGATTATAAAGGTACATTACAGGTGTCTCCGAAGGTACATGTTGGGTTGGCATATTTCGAGATTAGGATTTGTCACTCCGATTGTCGGAGAGGTATCTCTGGCCCTCTCGGTAATGCTCATCACCTAAGCCTTGCAAGCATTGTAACTAATGAGTTAGTTATGAGATGATGTATTACGGAACGAGAAAAGAGACTTGCCAAGAACGAGATTGAACTAGGTATTGATACCGACGATCGAATCTCGGCAAGTAACATATCGATGACAAAGGAACAACGATGTTGTTATGCGGTCTGACCGATAAAGATCTTCGAGAATATGTAGGAACCAATATGGGCATCCAGGTCCCGCTATTGGTTATTGACCGAGAGGTGTCTCGGTCATGTCTACATAGTTCTCGAACCCGTAGGGTCCGCACGCTTAACGCTTTTGATGATGGTTATTATGAGTTTTATGATGTTGATGTACGAAGGTTGTTCGAGTCCGGATGAGATCACGGACATGACGAGGAGTCTCAAATGGTCGAGACATAAAGATTGATATATTGGAAGCCTATGTTTGACTCGGAATCACTCCGGGTGAAATTGGGAATTTTATCGAGTACCGGGGTTACGGAACCTCCCGGGGTCAATGGGCCTTGATGGGCTTTAGTGGGAAAGAGAAAAGGGGCCCTATAGCTGGCCGCAGCCTTCCCCCTTCCCTAGTCCTATTAGGATTAGGAGAAGGGGTGCCTCTCTCTCTCCCTCTCCCTTGGTCAAACCCTAGTTGGACTAGGATTTGGGGGAATCCTACTCCTAGTAGGAGTAGGACACCTGTGCGCCTCCCTCCGGCCGGCCAGCCCCTCCCTTCCCTCCTTTATATACAGGGCAGGGGGCACCCCATGACACACAAGTTGATCGATTAGATCGTTCCTTAGCCGTGCGGTGCCCCTTCCACCAGATTACACCTCGATCATACCGTAGCGGAGCTTAGGCGAAGCCTGCGCCGGTGGAACATCATCATCGCCACCACGCCGTCGTCTTGTTAAACTCTCCTCAACACTCGGCTGGATCGGAGTTCGAGGGACGCCATCGAGCTGAACGGTGCAGAACTCGGAGGTGCCGACGCTCGGTACTTGGATCGTTGGATCGGGAAGAAATGCGACTACATCAACGCGTTGTTATAACGCTTCGCTTTCGGTCTCACGAGGGTACGTGGGACGGATACTCTATACTCTCGTTGCTATGCCATCACCATGGTCTTGCGTGATCGTGAGGAAAATTTTTGAAATTACTACGCTCCCTAACAGCAGACGCGCAGCCCACCATCCTCGCTGGATGGGGGCCACAGCTGCAGGCGGCGGCTGCCCCTCATGACCCTTGACTCCTGTAGCTCTGAATGGCCTTGCCGACGAACTCCGAGGGTTCGGCCCTCCTTGCCTTGCTCCTTGCTATGGAAACGTGCTTCGATGCACGCCTCCACGTGGTGCCCAAGCACCTCCCTCGTGACCTTGGCGAGGTCGGCGGCCCTCCGTGGGGACAGCCCCGAGCCCGGCTCGAGGAGGGCGCCGGGCGCGCTTCCTATGCGATGGAAGGAGGTTCCCCTGCCCGGTGCGGGTTCTCGAGGGGCCTGCCTCTTGAGGAGCCGGGCGGTCGATGTCTTCTTCTTGGTTGCGCCTCGGGAGGCCTCCTGCTGCTGTGGTCTGGTCTTCAGCGATGCGGCTGAAAGGCTCGCCCGAGGAGCACACCGCGTCTCTCTCTTCACAGGGCACCGTGATGACCCCGCCGCTTCCAGGAATCTTGAGGACATTGTAGCCGTGGTGGGTTACGGCCATGAATTTGGCCAGCGCCGGGTACACAAGGATGGCGTTGTACGGCAGGCGAATGTGGGCGACGTCGAAGTCGATGAGCTGGGTGCGGTAGTTGTCGCGAGCCCCGAAGGTGACAGGAAGGCGGACCTGCCCGATCGGGACCGTGGAGCCGACGGTGACTCCGGAGAAAGGCTTGGTTGGCTGAAGCTGACTGTAAGGCACTTGAAGATTGTTGAATGTTTCCACGGACAGGACGTTGAGTCCTGCCCCACCGTCGATGAGGGTCTTGGTGACCAGCACGTTGCTAATGATTGGGAAACAAAGCATCGGGAGAACTCCGGCTGTGGCCGCGCACTTGAGCTGATCCGCTGAGCTGAACGTGATGGCGCACGCCACCACCGAGAGGTTGCGCGCCTCGAGCTTGGGAGGATTGCATTCACTTCATGGCGAACTGCTTGAAGATGCGCTGAGAGGTGGGGCTTGAGCTCCGCCCCAGATGCAAAGCGACCTCGCGGTTCCCGGAAGCCCCAGCCCCTCGGCCCCGATGACGGTCCTCATTTCTCCTTGGCTGCGGCGGCAGCGGAGGGAGGCTCGTTCCCCTGCGGGCGATCTCGCGAGGCTGATCCTCCAGCCTCCTCTCGAGGCGGGTCTTGCCAACGGTCCTCGCGAGGTTGGTCGCGCCACCCTTGGCGCTGGCCGCGTCTTCCCAGTGGCCCCGCATTCCTTCATCCTCCTCGGCCGTAGCCCCGGTCGTTCGCGCGGGGCATCTGCCGACCCTTCTTCGCAGACGGCCCGGAGCACTTGGCATTCATTGGTGTTGTGGGTGTGGAGGTCGTGGTACACGATATCGACGCCCTTGGAGGACTCGGGCTGATCTCCGCCTCGCTTGGTGTCCGGTTCGCCGCCGAGTACGGGCAGCCCCCTTGCGCTTCACGCCCTGGCCTTGACTTTTTTCTTGGGATCCGCGGCAGGTAGCTCGAGGAGGAGAGGCGCCTCCTCAGCCCCGGGCGCACTTGGTCGCCAAGTTGAACAGCTCCAAGGAGGTGCACAGATCTTCATGCATCGCCAGCTCCTCCTTCATCTTGACGTCGCACGCCCGCCGGAGAAGGTAGAGATGATGGCCTCCTCCGCTACCCAGGGATCTTGAGGGCGCGTTGTTGAAGCGCTGGATGTACTTTTGCAGGGTTTCCCCGGCTGCTGCTTGATTCGGCGCGATGTCGCCACGGCGGTGGCCGGTCGCGAGTACCACGAAGTTGGCGATGAAGCGGGAAAGATCTCGCCCAGAAGAGATCGTGCCTGGGCCAGATTTAGGAGCCAAAAGGGCTCCGCCCTTGAGCGCCATGGGAAACCAGTTCGCCATGACCTTTTCATCCCCGTTGGCAGCCTCGATGCCCAGCTCGTAGAGCTGGAGGAACTCCGTAGGGTCAGCTGTGCCGTCATAGCGAGGAGGCAGGTCTGGCTTGAACTTGGCGGGCCACGCGATGCTGCGCAGCTCGGAGGTGAAGGCGCGGCAGCCCGCTGCGTGGGCCGCTGGGGGCCTCGAACGACGAGAGCTTGGTCTTGCGGGCCTCCTTGCGTCGCTGGGCCGGGGCAGCGCAGGTCCCGACGGCTGGAGCGGGAGCGCCGGGCAGCTTCTCGTGGGAGGAACTTCTTGACAGCTCTGCTATTGCGCCGCCGGTGTTCGGGCGGAGCGGGTTCCGCCAGGCGCGCGCGCTTGGGGCAGGCGCTTCTTGAGGAGGAGGCAGCTGAGGCGCCCCGGGAGCTACATCGCCCACGCGGGGCGGGGCGCGGTGCAGCGAGACGGACGGTGCGGGGGCGCCTCCTGTAGCACGGACGAGCTCGGCGACTCGGTCGAGCCATTCTTCGTAGACATCGTCGACGGGGCGGTAGCGCAGGAGCTCGTTTTCCGTGATGACCGCAGCTCGGGCCTCCATGGCGCGGGAAGCAAGCGTGACGAAGAACCGGTGGGGTGAGCGGCGTGGCGGTGCGGCCGCCCCGCATCATGGACGGGTGCTGGATGATGCTTGCTGCTCGTTTCGCCGGGCCGGTGGCGGCGTTGACGGCGGTGACGAGGAACGACGAGGGCGCCCGCGACGGAGCTGTCTGGGCGACATGGGAGGCGAGCGGCTCGTCGCCGGCACGGGCCCGACGGGCGCCGACATGGTTGCGTGATCGGGAAGAACGAGGCGATTTAAAGGCAGATTCCGGCGCACCTACCGGGCGCGCTAAATGTCGGATTTCGGTTCCGCAGACCCTTGAGGTTCAACACCGGGTGCATGAGATCCAACCCTCCACCGCCTCGCACCTCGCCGAATCGCTGGGACCTAAACTACTAGACGGAACAGCACAAGAGACACGAGATTTATACTGGTTCGGGCCACCATTGTGGTGTAATACCCTACTCCAGTGTGTGGTATGGTGGATTGCCTCTTGGGCTGATGAGGAACAATACAAGGAAGAACAGCCTCGTGAGGGTCTGTTCTTGGCGGGTGCGATGAACTGCTAGGTGGTGTTCAGCCGCTCTAGCTACTGGTTTCTTGATGAGGATTCGGATCCCTCTGCCCTGGGGGTGGCTACTCCTATTTATAGGTGAAGGCCCTGGGCCTCTTCCCAAATATTGAGCGGGAAGGGCGGCAACAATTGGCCATTTTAAAGGGGAATAGCGGGTACACTTATCCTGACTAAAGTTGGTCCTCGCCTGCCAAAGGCTCTGGTGATGACGCCTGCTTGGGCTCCACGATGACTCCCTTCCAGCCGTTGGGCTGGTCTTGGTCTTGTTGCACCGAAACGGATGCCTTTCCTTGATGCTCTCGCCTGCGCTTTCTCCCTTTGCACCAAAGAGGAAAGGAGGACACTGCGCGGGCTGGCGCCCGACTGGCGCCCTTGGTCGTCATGGCTTGCGTCATGGGCACCTCGCGAGGTACCCTGCCTTGAACTCTCCGCCTCCTCATGAGCCAGCCTGACGAGGCCGTGCCTGAGGAAGCTCCTTGTCGTCCACCCCGCGAGGCTTGGCCCCTCGCGAGGGTCTTGAGCTTGCGTTGATGAAGATGGGCCGTGCTGGGCCTCCTTCGAGCCACGCCGCAGGCCGCAGGCAGGCAAGTCTGGGGACCCCCGTTCCCAGAACGCCGACATGAGCCGTCTGGGCGACTCGAGCGGCGCGAGCAGCCCGGCGCTCGGCGCGGGCTCGGCGAGCATCAGCCATGGAAACGACGGAAGATCACATGCGACCAGTGGAAGAGAGATTCTGGCGCACCCCTACCTGGCGCGCCAAATGTTGGATTTCGGGTTCCGACAAACCCTTGAGGTTCAAACACTGGGGTGCGCGCGGATATCTTTCCCCTACCGGCTCACGCGTCAATGGATTGCCAGGGATCTAAACTTTGAATGATGAACAACACTAGGAACACGAGGTTTATACTAGTTCGGGCCACCGTTGTGGTGTAATACCCTACTCCAGTGTGTGGTATGGTGGATTGCCTCAGGGGCTGATGATGAACAGTACAAAGGAAGAACAGCCTCGCGAGGGGCTATTCTTGAGCTGGTGCGATGAACTGCTTTGGTGAGTCCAGTCGCTTCTCTCTCTCTCTGCTAGGGCTCTATCAGATGCCTCTACTCTGTGGTGGCTAGCTCTATTTATAGAGGGTGGCCATGGACCTCTTCCCAAATAATGAGCGGGAAGGGCGCCAACAATTGGCCATTTTGAAGGGGAACATCTAGTACACTTATCCTGACTAAAGTTGGTCTTCGGCTGCCAAAGGCTCTGACGGTGACGCCGTCTTGGGCTCCATGATGACCTCCTTCTTGCCGGTTTGCTGGTCTTGGTCTTGTTGCACCGAAGAGGTAACCTTTGCCTGATGCCTTGGCCTGTGCTTGCTTCTTTTGCACCAAAGAGGAAACGAAGACACTGCGCAGGCTGGCGCCCGCCTGGTCTTGATGGTCATGGCTTGCGTCACAGGGCACCCTCGTGAGGTACCCTGCCTTGATCTCTCCACCTCCTCGTGAGCCTGCCTGACGAGGCTGCTCCTGGGGAAGGTTCCTGTCGTCCGCCCCGCGAGGCATGGCCTCTCACGAGGGTCTTGAGCTTGAGCTGATGAAGCTGGGCCACGCTGGGCCCCAACTTGAGCCACGCCGCAGGCCGCAGGCAGGCAAGTCTGGGGACCCCCGTTCCCAGAACGCCGACAACTTTCCTACGGCGCTCTACGACGCAGCTGAGCTGGTGAGGTCCTGCGAGGCCTGCCAATTCCACGCCAAGCAAATTCATCAGCCAGCTCAGGGCCACCAAACCATTCCACTCTTGTGGCCGTTCGCAGTCTGGGGACTGGACATCCTGGGCCTGTTCCCTCGAGCGCCTGGTGGCTACCGATACCTCTACATTTCCATTGACAAGTTCACCAAGTGGGCGGAGGTGGAAGCCGTCTGCACCATCCCAGCTGGCTCTGCGGTCAAGTTCATCAAGGGTCTTGAGAGCCGTTTTGGGGTCCCCGACCGCATCATCACTGATTATGGCTCGCAGTTCACTAGTAATCTCTTCAAAACGTACTGCACTAACCTTGGAATGTAGATTTGCTACGCTTCAGTGGCGCACCCCCGGAGCAATGGTCAAGCAGAACGTGCCAACACGGAGGTCCTGAGAGGCCTCAAGACCAGGACCTTCAAGAAGAAGCTTGAAGGCTGCGGCAGGGGCTAGCACGACGAGTTGCAATCCGTGCTGTGGTCCATCTGCACCACCTCCACCAAGCCAACGGGCGAGACCCCGTTCTTCCTCGTCTACGGAGCAGAAGTGTTCCTCCCTCATGAGGTCAAGCCCGCACGAGTCCTGGCGTTTGATGAGATGCAGCAGGACGCCACACGGGGGATGGACCTCGTGCTGGAGGAGGAACGCCGCTGTGAAGCTGCACTGCGGGTGGCAAGATACTAGCAGGCGCTGCGGCGGCACCACTGCCGCAGCGTCCGCTCCAGGACGCTCGAGGTGGGTGACCTCATCCTGAGGCGGGTGCTCTCCAGGGAAGGGCTGTATAAGCTCTCACCCATGTGGGAGGGCCCGTTCAAGGTCGTCCATGTCTCCAGGCCTGGCGCCGCGCGCTTGGACACACAGGACGGGGTACCCATCCAGAATGCCTGGAACATCCAGCACCTCCGGAAGTTCTACCCATGAAGAAAGGCCCAGCGCCTGTGAAGAAGGCCCAAAGCATGTGAAGGTCTCTGCTCGTGACACTCTCACGTAATAATGAGTGGGGCTATACACGCCCTGGTGTCTCAGGAGTGCGGCCCTCGGGCCTCGGGGGCTCCCTCCCATGTCCTAG
This sequence comes from Aegilops longissima, assembly GCA_021605205.1. NCBI lineage: Eukaryota > Viridiplantae > Streptophyta > Magnoliopsida > Poales > Poaceae > Aegilops > Aegilops longissima. The sequence continues at coordinate 673,388,082 of CM038677.1, read as the reverse complement.
TGGCAGCACTTAGCTCCCCGCTGGTGAGAAGACATGAAGACTAGACTAGGTGCCGGATGCAATTTTTCATTTGCTTTCCATAGTTGGCTCGCCCCTCTTTAATTGAAGTTTGCTTTTGGTGTTCTCTGCTGATTTGGTTCTGTCGCCTTCTGCCTCTGTTTTCGTCTTCAGTTTAGCATGTACTCTCTCTCGCATTCCTCGCGAGGGGGATGGACAGGTGCCCTCGTGAGCATTTTTCTTTTTCTGCCTTTCGTCTTCTTTTCGTGAGGCACCCTCATTCGAGCCCACAAGGTGGCGCGCCTCTCCTAATCCGTGCCCCACAGGTACCGCGATACGAAGCACTGGGTCAAGGCTAGCGGCGCCTGCGACCAAGGCTCGGGTAAACGTTAAGCCTCCTAACGAGTTTTTTTGCTGTTCCTAAGCGCCTACCTAGCCAAGGAGGCCTCGACAGGCACTAGGAAGCGAGCACCTCGCGGAGAAGAGACTACTCCGAGCACGCAAGCTAAGTTATCTTCGCATAAAATGACGATAAACATAGCATAATAACTGAGAAATCATAGTTCGTTGCACGCCCCTCCGGGGCCCCATACTGGTTTCTTTCTTAATACAGGAAGGAAAGGAAGCACGAGATAAAAGCGGCGCGTGCCCCCACGGCGGACCGTGAAGGCGGGCTATTGGCGTCGTCCCGAGCTCAGCCAGACCCCTCCTCGTGCTTGACGGGGGCGCGACGACGAGACGACCCGTTGCCACCTTCGAAGCGGGCACGGCGGCTGGTCGTCACCACCGCTGTTGGAGCTGTCACCGAGGGAAGAGCCGCCGTAGCTGGACGAGACACGGTTGGCACTAAGGGCGGGTTCGCCCTCATCCTCGTCACGACCATCGCCAAGGCCGAGCACCTCGTCGCCGTCGTTAACCTCAGGGCAGCACCCGGCGCGGCGACCATCTTCCCCAAACACCCTCACGTAGAGGGTCACGTCAACGTCGTACTTGAAATGGAGGGTGCACCGCCCTTCCAGGCCGCGCACGCGGGCAAACGTCTGCCAGCCACGGGACAGGGCTATGTTGCCCGTGACGGAGACCTCAACCGCGACCCAGGACGCCCTGCTATAGTAACCGTATGCCTGCAGCCAGAGCCCGCCTGGACCTGCGGCTGGCAGCTCGTCGGCGAAGAAGCGTGGGAGATGAAGCCAGTTGCTGGCCGGGTTCTCCGACCAAACGACGAACTCCGGCAGCACCTCCGCCGAGTGGAAGCATGGCCGGGAAGGCCGCGCGACCATAGCACGTCTCCCTTCATCGACAGGGCTGCCATGACCGGGGTGACCCCTGCCACGCGAAGCGGCACCGCGGTGGCTGCGGGGGCCACGGCGGGGGTCGCGGTGTGCTCACAGGGACGGCCGCGTCCATGCTTAGGCACCAGAGAGCCGGACCCCTCGCGAGGGGCCTTCCCCTTCTCCGCGGCGGAGAACCTCTTTGACAGCGCCATTAGTGTCACTACTGGTAATGGAGCAAAGGGGGAGAAGCCAGCGGAATGGGAAGAGTGGGCAACAAGGGCTCTGCCCCCTACCCATTTATAGCAGGAGAAGGCCAACCAGCGCCCCCCATGATCACGGGTAATGATGGTTTTTCCTTGCATGCAGCAGGGACTCGTCAAGTCGGGCAGTTGCCGAGGCAGCGTGAGGAAGCGGAGACGCCCACGTACAATCAACCGCCACGCATCGACCAAGGCCGCAGGCTGTTGGGGCCCGCGGTGCTCCGCACTTGCTCTTTGGCTTCACCTTGAAGCCAAGTCCGAGCGCGCCTTGGGCCTGGGGGCTACTGTCGGCGTTCTGGGAACGGGGGTCCCCAGACTTGCTGCTCGCGCCCACGGCGTGTACCTGAGCCGGGCCCGTACGGCCCATCTTCACCAACAAGCATTCGAGACCCTCATGAGGGGCCAAGCCTCACGAGCCGGACGACACAAGACCTCCTCAGGAGCAGCCTCACCAGGCTGGCTCGCGAGGGGCGGAGAGATCAAGGCAAGGAAAACCTCGTGAGGTTCCAATGACATGAGCCATGACGATCGAGACCAGGCGGGTGCCAGGCGGGCGCCAACACGCACAGTGTCCTTGTTTCCTCTTTGGTGCTAAGAAGGCAAGCGCAGGCGAGGAGTACCGAGGCATCAAGCAAAGGTTTCCATATCGGCGCAACGAGACTAAGACCAGCAGGACGAAAGGATGAAGTTCACCATTGAGCCTAAGGCGGCGTCACCACCAGAACCTTTGGTTGGCGAAGACCGCTTTTGTCAGGATAGCTTGTACTAGTTGTCCCCTTTCAAATTGGCCGTTGTGGCATCCCTTCCCGCTCAATATTTGGGAAGAGGACCAGGGCCTCTATAAATAGGGTTAGCCACCATAGTAGGAGATATCTCATCTTGGACTGGATCCAGTTCATCCTCACATCCACCAAGCACAAGAGCACCTCACCTCAGGAGGCTGCTCTTCCCCTTGTACTGTTCATCCTCAGCCTGAGAGCCAATCCACCACATCACACTGGAGTAGGGTACTACACCACAAAGGTGGCCCGTGTCGGATGTTGGGTTCCGGCAGACCCTTAAGGTTCGAACTCTGGGGTGCGCACGAAGATCTTCCCCCTACCACTCCATGTCCGCTTGCCTCTCGAGAATCTAAGCTAAACGATGAACAACACGAGGGACACAAGATTTATACTGGTTTGGGCCACCGTTGTGGTGTAATACCCTACTCCAGTCTGTGGTGTGGTGGATTGCCTCAGGGGCTGATGATGAACAATACAGGGGAAGAAGAGCCTCGCGAGGGGTGTTCTTGAGCTTCGTGAGCTTGAGTGGTTGAGGATGATCTGAATGATCCGTCCCTTGCTAAGGTGGTGGCTAGCCCTATTTATAGAGGCCCTGGTCCTCTTCCCAAATATTGAGCGAGAAGGGCGCCAACAACGGCCATTTCGAAGGGGAACATTGAGTACAAGTTATCCTGACCAAAGTTGGTCTTCGGCTGCCAACGGCACTGGTGATGACGCTATCCTGGGCTCCACGGTGACCTCCATCCTGCCGCTCCGCTGGTCTTGGTCTCGTTGCACTGAAATGGCAACCTTTGCCTGATGCCTCGGTACTCCACGCCTGTGCTTGCCCCCTTTGCACCAAAGAGGAAACAAGGACACTGCACGGGCCGGCGCCCGCGTGGCGCCCGCCTGGTCTTGATTGTCATGGCTTGTGTCACAAGCACCTCGCGAGGTACCCTGCCTTGATCTCTCCGCCTCCTCGCGAGCCTGCCTGGCGAGGCCGCCCCTGAGGAAGTCTTGTGTCGTCCGCCCCGCAAGGCTTGGCCCCTCGCGAGGCTCTTGAGTCTTGCACTGATGAAGATGGGCCGTACTGGGCCACTACTTGAGCAACGCCGCAGGCCGCAGGCAGGCAAGTGTGGGGACCCCCGTTCCTAGAACGCCGACAATAGCCCCCAGGCCCAAGGTGCACTCGGACTTGGCTTAATCGAGAAGCGAAGGGGCAAGTGCGGAGCGCCGCGGGCTCCATGAGCCTGCGGCCTTGGGCACCGCGTGGCGGTTGATTGGACGTGGGCGTCTCCGCTTCCCCATGCTGCCTCGGCAACTGCCCGACTTGACAAGTCCCTGCATGCAGAAATGGGTGATGATTACCTGTGATCGTGGAGGCCGACGGTTGGCCTCCTCCGGACTATAAGTACGGACGGGCGAGAGCCCCCGCAGTCCATCTCTTCCTGCTTCTCTCCTCCTTCTTCTTCCTCGCCCTTGCTCCATCTTACACCAATGGCGCCGATCCAAAAGTTTTTCAGTGGAAGAGAAGGGAAAGGCCCCCCGAGAGGGTCCCGACCCACTTCCGCCGAAGAAGCGGCCTGTCTCCGGCCGCTGCGATGTGGTCGCATGGCAGGAGACGTCGCGGCCCTGGTACGAGCGGCCGCCGCCTGGGTTTCCGCTGCCCTTGTACGCCCGAATCGAGGACCCTGGAGGAGAGGACGCAGAGCGACACCGACGATGCCGCCGGCGAGTCACGGCGGTGTGCGTCGTCACCCCTGGAGTCCATGCCAATGGCTCTTCTCGAGAGCATGTGCTTCACGCCGCCATGCCTCCACGCTCTTGGATCCGCCTTCCTCCCTCTTTTGCCTTCAAGATGCCGCCGCGTGGGTCTCTGGAGCTCTGGCTGCAGCATGCTGACTTCAGCACCCTTACGACCGGAGCGGAGGTCGCGGTCGTCGCTCCGGGCAAGGTCTACGTGCCTGTTTGGATGACAGCCAACGGCTGCCCTTCCAAAATATTGGTCTTTGACCGGCAGGCTGGCGTGTGTTCGGTTCACAGCCGAAATTTCGGATCTCAGGCAATTATTTGGTCATCCCGTGTGATTCTGCAGCAGCCCGTGGGCGAGTTCCTAGCGGCAAATTCCCACGCCAAAATTTTGGCTCACCCTTGTTTTGGCGTGGCTGGCTTGGGCACCATCCAAACAGCCCCTACATGACCCGGGGCTGGGGCGAGATGGCCCGGGTCTGCCGGACAGGGGGTGCCCTCGTAATTCATCTTGAATATGATGGCGCCTCCCTGATATTCTTCAAGGTCTTCGACCCAGAAGGACGCCGGCTAGAGTGCTGCCCCAAGGAAAGCGGCCGGGGCATCGAAGCAGTGAGGACCAGGCCTACCAACCGATTCCCCAGCAGCTCCTCAGGCAGCAGCAGAGGAGCCGGCGAAACCAGCAACTCCCTCGAGCTTCTCGTGACTCCGGAGACGAGCGACGACAGCTATGAGCCCCCTGAGCTCGCGTCGCTCCCGGAGCAGGGCAGCTGCATCGGGCCGCCGATGCCACTGATCTGGATGGGGTTGGCGTCGGTGCCTGACGGCCCACTGCTGATGATGGTCTCTCCTGCAGAGGCGCACGTAGTTAGCGTTCCTTAGGATTAGCACCTTTTGTTCCCTGCGAGGAATCGAAGAAACACCCCGCGGGGGTATGTGAGGCGCCTGCCATGTCATTTGTGAATATTATATCCTTATTTTGAATCGATGCGAGATGCTTGTCCTATCCCGGCTCGGCTCCCCCTTTCTATCCTCGCGAGGGCTTGGTGCTCTACGCTGACAGGTCCCGGTCTCCTGGTAGGCTTCAGCCGTCACTGGTATGCCAGGTCGCGATGCCGTGGTCAAGGCCAGGAGGTGAGCGGCCCGAGGTCCAGTAAGAGCCCCTGAGTCGCGATGCTCAGGAGGTCCCCTTTAGCGCTCAAGCAGCCCCTGCTGGGCGAGAAAGGAAGACAACGTCGCCGTGACAGAGCCGCACTAGGCGAGGGTTTGGCGTTATGTTGATCCAGCTCCTGTAGAGGCGTGACTTATCTCATGAGTTTGGAGTAGTTCTTCGGCGAGGTGCCTGGCCCGCGCGTCGGCAGCTGGGGTGTCGCTGGGTTGAGTCCTCGTGAGCTTCTCCCCTCTTCCCCGCACTTTCCTTTATGCTCTACGTCCTCAGGTCCCGGCCCTCGAGCGAGCTCAGCCGCCGCTGGTACGACAGGTCGTGATGCCCTGGGTCAAGGCCAGGGGGTGAGGGCTGGAGAGCCAGTAGGGGCCCATGAGTCGCGATGCTCAGGTGCCCCCCTTTTAACGCGCGAGCGGATCACACGGGAGATAGATAGAGAGAGAGAGAGAGAGAGAGAGAGAGAGAGCTCACGATGCCCCCCACGGTACTCCTTACGTGGATCCTGTATACCAACACAAGGAAAACAAGGACTGCCATTACGGTTGCCAGCCAGCCATTGGTTTCTCCGAGGGAGTGATTGAGGCACTAAGGGCCTGGTGAGGTAGCGCATTTGCGGGGCTGCCGCAGCCAGAGCTCGACCACTCAGATTTGTCGATGTTGCAGGGACGGAGCCATGCGCAAGCGTCGTGCCAGAGTGAGCGGCTCCAAAGGTAGGTGTCAATCGAGCAGGCGATTATCTCGAGCAAGTTAAGCATGAAGAAGCAAATCAACTTAGATAGATGCAGAGAAAGGCGCACGCCACTGGGTCAGGCCCGAGCGGCTTGGGGATGATGCAGCCTGAGTGGCGCCCCCAAGAAGGTAAACTGAAGACATAAGCAAAATGGATACATGCCGCGGGGACAGACCCACGCGACATGGGAATGATGCAGCCCTGAGGACGCTCCCAGCTGAAACGAAACTTGAAAGAAGTCACCTGATACCATTGCAGAACGAGTGTCGGAGTAGTTGACGGTGCGTGGTGAAGAAGCCGGTCCTCACGAGACCTAGGAACTCCGAGCCTCGGGAGGCTCGGGAGGTACGGGCGGCTCGGCGAGGTCCATCTCCATCTCCTCCAGGAGCGCGCGATGCTTGGCCACCTGAGCTTCCAGGATGCTCCTCATCAGGCGCTGGTGGGCTGCAGCCGCGTTCGGCAGGCCGAAGGGCATGTGAACGTAGTTGTGCGGTGGACCCGCGCAATGGCCCACGCGCGAATGTCAGAAGCACTCCTGAGACGCGACTCGATTGAGCCCTGGGAAGTCGACGTAGACGCGCATCCCGCCATCCTCGCCCGGATGGGGAGCTACGCTGGGCAGGCGGCGGTTGCCGCGCATGACTCTCGATTCCTGCAACTCCTGAGCGACCTTGGTGATGAACTCCTGAGGGTTGGGCCCTCCTTGCCTCATGCCTTCCTGAGGGAAACATGCCGGGAAGCACGCCTCCAAGTGGTGCCCGAGCGCCTCCCTCGTGACCTTGGCAATGTCAGTGGCTCCCTATGGGAGAGCCCCCGAGCCATGCCCGAGGAGGGCGCCGGGCGCGCCTTCCTATGGGATGGAGGGTGGCGCCCCTTGGATGGGCGCATGTCCGGATGTGGCACCTCCAGAGGTGCCTGCCTCCTGAGGCCTTAAGCCAGGTGACGTCTTCTTCTTCTTGGGAGCTGCTTCGGGAAGGTTACCACTCCTGCTGTCTGGGTCCTCGATTGACGCGGCTTGGAAGGCGCGCTCGAGAGAGCACACCGCATCCTTCTCTTCACAGGGGACCGTGATGACCCCGCCACTTCCTGGCATCTCGAGGACGTTGTAGCCATGGTGAGTCACTACCATGAACTTGGCCAGGGCTAGATACCTGAGGATCGCATTGTATGGCAGGCGAATGTGGGCGACATCGAAGTCAATGAGCTCGTTGCGGTAGTTCTTGTGCTGTCCAAAAGTGACAGGGAGGCGGACCTATCCTATCGGGACAGTGGAACCATCAGTGACTCCTGAGAAAGGCTTGGTTGGTTGAAGCTGATCATATGGCACTTGAAGATTGTTGAAGGTCTCGACGGACAGGACGTTGAGCCCTGCCCCGCCATCGATGAGGGTCCTGGTAACTTGCACATTGCTGATGACTGAGGAGTAGAGCATCGGGAGGACACCGGGCGTTGCCGCGCACTTGTGCTGATCCGTTGAGCTGAACGTGATGGCGCACGCGGACCACCTGAGAGGGCGCGTGGCCTCAAGCTTGGGGAGGACTGCATTAACCTCGCGAGCAAACTGCTTGAAGATGCACTGAGAGGCTGGGGCCTGAGCGCCGCCCAAGATGCAAGCGATTGCACGCGGCTCCTGGAAGCCCCCAGCCGCCTCGTCCTGATGATGGTCTTCATTCCTTCTTGGTGGTGGTGGCAGAGGAAGAAGTCCTGTGTTGCCTTGCGGGCGATCCTCATGAGGCTGATCCCTCCAAGCCCCCTCACGAGGCTGGTCCTGCCAGCGGTCCTCGCGAGGCCGGTCATGCCACTCTTGGCGAGGGCCACGGTCGTCCCATCGTCCTCCACCTCTTGCTCCGCCTCGGCCGTAGCCCCGATCGTTGCGCTTGGGGTGTCAACCGACACGGCCTTCTCGCACGGCCCTGAGCTCTTGGCATTCGTTGGTGTTGTGGGTATGGAAATCGTGGTACACACAGTATCGGCTTCCCTTGGACGACTTCGGCTGGTCCCTGCCGTGCTTCATGTCCGGCTCTGCTGCGAGCACAGCTGCTCCCTTGCGCTTCACATCTTTGGCCTTGGTTTTCTTCTCTTCTGTGTCTGCTGCCAGGAGCTCGAGAAGAGAGAGGCGTCCTTCCTCAGCCCTTGCGCACTTGGTCGCCAGGTTGAACAACTCCAGAGACGTACACAGATCTTCGTGGATCACCAGCTCCTCATTCATCTTGATGTCATGGACGCCATCAGAGAACGCTAAGATGATGGCCTCCTCGGTCACCCTGGGAATCTTGAGGCGAGCATTGTTGAAGCGCTGTATGTACTTCTGCAAGGTTTCTTCGGGTTGCTGCTTGATGCGGCGCAGGTCACCCAAGGCCGGCAGACGGTCGCGAGTGCCCTGAAAGTTGGCGATGAAGCGAGTGCGCATCTCGTCCCAGGAGGAGATAGTGCCAGGGGGCAGGTTCAGGAGCCAGGTGCGGGCGCCATCCTTGAGTGCCATGGGAAACCAGTTCGCGATGACCTTCTCGTCCCCGTTGGCGGCTTTGATGCCCAGCTCGTAGAGCTGTAGGAACTCCGCGGGGTCGGCGGTGCCGTCATAGCGAGGAGGCAGGTCAGGTTTGAACTTGCCTGGCCAGGCGACACTGCGTAGCTCGGTGGTGAAGGCGCGGCAGCCTGCGGTGGCCACCAGAGCTCTCTGCTGATGCGGGGCTTGCTCCTGAGGGTTCCCGCGAGCCGCGGCCTGGAGCAGCGCGGGGTCTTGACGTGCTGGCGCAGGGATGCGGTCGTGGCGCACCAATGCCGGGAGCATGCGTGCACCTTCTTGGGGACGAGGGATTTCTTGGCAGCTCCTTTCTTGTCGCGCGGGCGCCGGACGCGGTGGATCTCGTCCTGGGGCCGCGCGCCTTGGAGCCAGGGTGCCTTCTTGGGGAGGAGGTGGCGGAGGCACCTCCTGAGCTGCGCCTCCTGTGAAGTATGGAGGGCGAGGCAGCGAGAGGGATAGCGCAGGGGAGCCCCCTGCGGCGCTGACGAGCTCGGTGATGCGGGCGAGCCAATCCTCGTAGAGGTCGTCGACGGGACGGTAGTGCAGGAGCTCACGCGCAAGGAGCAACGCGGTGTGCGCGTCCATGGAGGCGCGACGGGCGTGGGATGACGAACCAGCTGGAGACAGCGACTGGTGGCGGTGCGGCCTTCCCGCCGCACCGAAGGGTGCAGCGATGAGGCCTGCTGCTCGTTCCCCGCCGGGCCGGTGGCGGCGTTGGCGACAGGCGACGGGGACACCCACCGACGGGAGCTGTCTGGGCGACGTGGGTGGTGAGAGCAGCCCGACGCTCAGCGGGCCCGACGAGCGTCAGCCATGGACACGATGGAAGATCGAACGTGAAGCAGCGGAAGAAAGATTCCGGTGCACCCCTACCTGGCGCGCCAAATGTCGGATGTTGGGTTCCGGCAAACCCTTAAGGTTCGAACTCTGGGGTGCGCACGAAGATCTTCCCCCTACCACTCCACGTCCGATCGCCTCTTGAGAATCTAAGCTAAACGATGAACAACACAAGGGACACAAGATTTATACTGGTTCGGGCCACTGTTGTGGTGTAATACCCTACTCCAGTGTGTGGTGTGGTGGATATCCTCAGGGGCTGATGATGAACAATACAGGGGAAGAACAGCCTCGCAAGGGGTGTTCTTGAGCTTGGTGAGCTTGAGTGGTTGAGGATGCGCTGAATGATCCGTCCCTTGCTACGGTGGTGGCTAGCCCTATTTATTGAGGCCCTGGTCCTCTTCCCAAATATTGAGCGGGAAGGGCGCCAACAACGGCCATTTCAAAGGGGAAAATCTAGTACAAGTTATCCTGACCAAAGTTGGTCTTCGGCTGCCAAAGGCACTGGCGATGACGCTATCCTGGGCTCCACGATGACCTCCATCCTGCCGCTCTGCTGGTCTTGGTCTCGTTGCACAGAAATGGCAACCTTTGCATGATGCCTCGGTACTCCACGCATGTGCTTGTCCCGTTTGCACCAAAGAGGAAACAACGACACTGCACGGGCCGGCGCCCGCCTGGTGCCCGCCTGGTCTCGATCGTCATGGCTTGCGTCACGAGCACCTCGCGAGGTACCCTGCCTTGATCTCTCCACCTCCTCGAGAGCCTGCCTGGCGAGGCCGCCCCTGAGGAAGTCTTGTGTCGTCCGCCCCACGAGGCTTGGCCCCTCGCGAGGGTCTTGAGTCTTCCGCTGATGAAGATGGGCCGTACTGGGCCACTACTTGAGCCACGCTGCAGGCCGCAGGCAAGCAAGTCTGGGGACCCCCGTTCCCAGAACGCCGACAGCTCGAACCAGTATAAATCTCGTGTCTCTTGTGTTGCGAGTTCGTCCAGCTAAGCTTAGAGATCCCGGCGAGGCTGAGGGCGTGATTCGGTAGGGGGAGATCTTTGTGCGCACCCCAGTGTTCGAACCTTGAGGGTTTTGCCAAAACCCGAGATCCGACAACGGTGCCCTCCGTCTCACGCAAACATGAGGGGCCCCCACTGTAGTGTGTGGCAATACGTTCATAATTGTTGGTAACGTTGTAAGTTCAAGAATTTCCTATGATCACGCAAGATTATCTAGAAGAGCATAGCAACGAGCGGGGAGAGTGTGTCCACGTACCCTCGTAGACCGAAAGCGGAAGCATTAAGTAACGCGGTTGATGTAGTCGAACGTCTTCACGATCCAACCGATCAAGTACCGAACGCACGGCACCTCCGCGACCTGCACACGTTCAGCTCGGTGACGTCCCTCGAACTTCTAGATCCAGCTGAGGTCGAGGGAGAGTTTCGTCAGCACAACGGCGTGTTGACGGTGACGATGAAGTTACCGATGCAGGGCTTCGCCTAAGCACTACGACAATATGACCGAGGTGGAAATATGTGGAGGGGGGCACCGCACACGGCTAAGAATCAACTTGTGTGTCTATGGGGTGCCCCTCCCCCATATATAAAGTAGTAGAGGAGGAGGGCTGGCCTCCTATGGTGCGCCCCAAGGGGGGATTCCTACTCCTACTAGGAGTAGGTTTCCCCCCTTTCCTGGTCCAACTAGGAGGGAGAAGGAAGGGAAGAGGGAGAGGAAGGAAAGGGGGGGCAGACCCCTCCCCAATTCGGAGTGGGCTTGAGGGGGTGTGCCCCACCACTTGGCCGCCTCCTCCTTCCTTCCTCATGGCCCATCTAGGGCCACTAACTTCCCGGGGGGTTCTGCTAACCCCCCGGTACTCTGGTAAATGCCCGAACTCATCCGAAACCGTTCCGGTGTCCAAACATAACCTTCCAATATATCAATCTTCATGTCTCGACCAATTCGAGACTCCTCGTCATGTCTGTGATCACATCCGGGACTCCGAACTACCTTCGTTACATCCGGGACTCCGAACTACCTACGGGTTCAAGAAATATGTAGACATGATCGAGACTCACTTACGGTCAATAACCAATAGCGGAACCTGGATGCTCATATTGGTTCCTACATATTCCACGAAGATCTTTATCGGTCAAACCGCATAACAACATAAGTTGTTCCCTTTGTCATCGGTATGTTACTTGCCCAAGATTCGATCGTCGGTATCATACCTAGTTCAATCTCGTTACCGGCAAGTCTCTTTAATCGTTTCATAATGCATCATCCCGTAACTAACTCATTACTCACATTGCTTGCAAGGCTTATAGTGATGTGCATTACCGAGAGGGCCCAGAGATACCACTCCGACAATCGGACTAACAAATCCTAATCTCGATCTATGCCAACTCAACAAACACTATCGGAGACACCTGTAGAGCATCTTTATAATCACCCAGTTACATTGTGACGTTTGATAGCACACTAAGAGTTCCTCCGGTATTCGGGAGTTGCATAATCTCATAGTTATAGGAACAAGTATAAGTTATGAAGAAAGCAATAGCAATAAACTAAACGATCATAGTGCTTAGATAACGGATGGATCAAGTCAATCACATCATTCTCTAATGGTGTGATCCCGTTCATAAAATGACAACACTTGTCAATGGCTAGGAAACTTAACCATCTTTGATTAACAAGCTAGTCAAATAGAGGCATGCTGGTGACACTCAGTTTGTCTATGTATTCACACATGCACTAAGTTTCCGGTTAATACAATTCTAGCATGAATAATAAACATTTATCATGATATAAGGAAATATAAATAACAACTTTATTATTGCCTCTAGGGCATATTTCCTTTAGTCTCCCACTTGCACTAGAGTCAATAATCTAGTTCACATCGCCATGTGATTTAACCCCAATAGTTCACATCGTCATGTGATTTAACACTCTATAGTTCACATCGCCATGTGACCAATAACCAAAGGGTTTACTAGAGTAAGTAATCTAGTTCACATCGCCATGTGATTAACACCCAAAGAGTACTAAGGTGTGATCATGTTTTGCTTGTGAGAGAAGTTTAGTCAACGGGTCTGCCACATTCAGATCCATATGTATTTTGCTAATTTCTATGTCTATAATGCTCTGCATGGAGCTACTCTAGCTAAATGCTACCACTTTCGATATGTATCCAGATCGAGACTCGGAGTCATCCAGATCAGAGTCAAAGCTTGCATCGACGTAACTCTTTATGACGAACTCTTTATCACCTCCATAACCGAGAAATATTTCCTTAGTCCTCTAAGGATAATTTTGACCAATGTCCAGTGATCTACTCCTAGATCACTATTGTACTCCCTTGCCAAACTCAGGGCAGGGTATACAATAGGTCTAGTACACAGCATGGCATACTTTGTAGAACCTATGGCCGAGGCATAGGGAATGACTTTCATTCTCTCTCTCTATTCTGCCGTGGTCGGGATTTGAGTCTTACTCAACTTCACACCTTGCAACACATGCAAGAACTCCTTATTTGTTTGTTCCATTTTAAACTACTTCAAAAACTTGTCAAGGTATGTACTCATTGAAAAAAAAACTTCTCAAGCGTCTTGATCTATCTCTATAGATCTTGATGCTCAATATGTAAGCAGATTCACTGAGGTCTTTCGTTGAAGAACTCCTTTCAAACACTTCTTTATGCTTTCCAGAAAAATTCTACATCATTTGCAATAAACAATATGTCATACACATATACTTATCAGAAAAGCTATAGCACTCCCACTCACTTTCTTATAAATACAGGCTTCACCGCAAGTCTGTACAAAAGTATATGCTTTGATCAACTCACCAAGTGTATATTCCAACTCCAAGATGCTTCCACCAGTCCATAGATGGATCGCTGGAGCTTGCACATTTTGTCAGCACCTTTAGGATTGACAAAACCTTTTTGGTTGCATCATATACAACTCTTATTTAAGAAATCTATTAAGGAATGTAGTTTTGACTTCCATTTGCCAGATTTCATAAAATGTGGCAATTGCTAACATGATTCGGACGGACTTAAGCATCGCTACGAGTGAGAAAATCTCATCGTAGTCAACACCTTGAACTTGTCAAAAACCTTTTTCGACAAGTCTAGCTTTGTAGATAGTAACACTACTATCAGCGTCTGTCTTCCTCTTGAAGATCCATTTAATTTCTATTGCTTGTCGATCATCGGGCAAGTCAACAAAAGTCCATACTTTGTTCTCATACAATGATCCCATCTCAGATTTCATGGCCTCAAGCCATTTTGCGGAATCTAGGCTCATCATCGCTTCCTCATAGTTCATAGGTTTGTCATGGTGTAGTAACATGATTTCCAGAACAAGATTACCGTAACACTTTGGTGCAGAACGTATTCTCGTTGACCTACGAAATTCTGTTGTGACTTGATCCGAAGTTTCATGATCATCATCATTAACTTCCTCACTAATCGGTGTAGGCATCACTAGAACTGATTTATGTGATGAACTACTTTCCAATGCGGGAGAAGGTACAATTACCTTATGAGGTTCTACTTTCCTCTCACTCACTTCTTTCGAGAGAAACTCCTTCTCTAGAAACAATCCCTTCTTAGCAACGAATATCTTGCCTTCGGATCTGTGATAGAAGGTGTACCCAACAATTATTTTTGGGTATCCTATGAAGATGCAGTTCTCCTGTCGGATTTCGGGTACCAGCAAAACCCTTGAGGTTCGAACTCTGGGGTGTGCATGAAGATCTCCCCTTCCCCTAGCTCACACCCTCACAGCGATCTCAAGGCTCAGCGCGTCGAACTCGCAAAAAAAGGGACACAAGGTTTATACTGGTTCGGGCCACCAATTTGGTGTAATACCCTACTCCAGTGTGGTGTGGTGGATTGCCTCTTGGGCTAAGGATGAATAGTTACAAGGGAAGAACAACCTCCTGAGGAGAGGTGCTCTTGTGCTTGGTGAGCTTGTGTGGATGAGGATGATCTGAATAGCCCAAGATCAGTTGCCTCCTACTGTGGTGGCTAGTCCTGTTTATAGAGGCCCTGGTCCTCTTCCCAAATGTAGGCCGGAAGAGATCCAACAACGACCAAATTTGAAGGGAGACAACTAGTACAAGTTATCCTGACTAAAGGTGGTCTTCGCCTACCAAAGGCTCTGGTGGTGACACCGTCTTGGGCTCCACGGTGACCTCCATCCTGCCGTCCTGCTGGTCTTGGTCTCGTTGCACCGATACGGAAACTTTTGCCTGATTCCTCGGGACCCCGTGCCTGCGCTTGCCCTTTTAGCACCAAAGAGGAAACAAGTACACTGCGCACGCTGGCGCCCACCTGGCCTTGGTCGGCATGGCTTGCATCACAGAAACCTCGTGAGGTGCCCCTCGCCTTGGTCTCTCCGCTCCTGGTGAGCCAGCCTGGTGAGACTGCCCCCGAGGAGGTCTTGTGTCGTCCACCTCACGACACTTGGCCCCTCGCAAGGGTCTTGAGCATTGGATGATGAAGATGGGTCGTACGAGGCCGCCGGTGGAGCCACACCATGGGCCGCAGGCAGGCAAGTCTGGGGACCCCCGTTCCCAGGATGCCGACAGTAGCCCCCGGGCCCAAGGCGCGCTCAGGCTTGGCTCCGAGGTGAAGCCAAGGGGCAACCGCGGAGCGCTGCGGGCCCCAACAGCCTGCGGCCTCGGTTGGCACGTGGAGATTGATGGGACATGGGCGTCTCCGCTTCCCCACGCTGCCTTGGCAACTGCCCGACTTGATGAGTCCCTGCTGCATGCAGAGAAAAATCATCATTACCTATGATCGTGGGGATCGCCGGTAGGCCTTCTCCTGCTATAAATGAGGAGGTGGCGGAGCCCCCGTCGCTCATCTCTTCCTGCTCCGCACGCTTCTTCTCCCTTGCTTCATTGCTAACAGCGACACCCAAGGCGCCTGCGAAGAGGTTCTTGGCCGCAGAGAAGGGGAAGGCCCGCCAGGAGGGGCCCGGCTCATCGCTGCACAAAAGGGGGCGGGGATGCCCCCGCAAGCATGCCGCGACCCCTACCGCGGCCTCTTGTGGCCGCGGCGGCGCCTCTTCACGTGGTGGGACCCTCCCGGGTTGTGGCAGCCCCGTCGATGAAGGGAGGCGCGCCATGGTCGCGCGGCCTCCCCGGTCGTGCTTCCACTCGGTGGAGGTGCTGCCAGAGTTTGTCGTGTGGTCGGAGAACCCGACCGGCACCTGGCTTCAGCTCCCATGCTTCTTCATCGGCGAGCCGCCGGCCACGGGTCCAGGCGGTCTCTGGCTGCAGGCGGACGGCTGCTGCAGCAAGGCTTCATGGGTCGTGATCGAGGTCTCTGTCACGGGCAACGCAGCCCTGGCCCGTGGCAGGCAGACGTTTGCCCACGTGCGTGGGCTGGGCCGGCGGTGCACCCTCCACTTCAAGTATGATGGGAACGCGACTCTCTACGTGAGGGCGTTCGGGGAGGATGGTCGCCGCGTCGGGTGCTTCCCTGAGGACAATGACGGCGGCGAGGTGCTCGACCTTGGCGATAGTCGAGACGAGGGTGAGGATGGACTTATCCTCGGCGCCGGCCGCGGCTCGTCCAGCTACGGCGACTCTTCTTCCAGGGACAGCTCCAGCAGTGGCGGCTATGACCAGCCGCCACGCCGTTGTGCCCGCCTCGAGGGCGGCAGCGGGTCGTCTCGCCGCCACGCCCCAGTGAAGCGCGAGGAGGGGTCTGGCTGAGCCCAGGAGAGCGCCATGGGTCCACCTTCGTGAATCGCTGTGGGGGCGCACGCCACTTTTATTTTGTTCTTCCTTTTCTTCCTGCATTAAGAAACAAACAAGTATGGAGCCCCGCAGGGGCGTGCAATGAACCATGATTTCCAAGTTGTTGTGTTATGTTTATCATTCCTGTGTCGTGTTGTAGTATTCATGTTTTGTGCAAGAGTGTGGAGATAACTTAGCTCGACGTGTCTGAAGTAGTTTCCGCCTTGTGAGGCACGCATTTCCCAATACCTAGCGGGACCTCCTTGGCTTGGGAGGTGCCTAGGAACTACAAAAATTTGTTAGGAAACTCATACTCTTCCGAGCCTTGGTCGCAGGTGCAGCCATCCATGACTCAGCGCTTCGCATCGCGGTACCCGAGGGGCATGGATTGAGAGAGGTGCGCCAGCTAGTGAGCTCGAGCGAGGGTGCCTCGCAAAGAACAGGAAAAATGCTCACGAGTGCGCCTTTCCAGCCCCCTCGCGAGGCATGCGAGGGAGAGTATGGGTCAAAACAAGGAACCAAGGGAAGAAATGGAGGCAAAAGTAGATGGAACCAGGCCGGCAAGAAACACCAGAAAGAAAATCTCGATTAACAAAAAGAAGGGGCAAGCCAACTACGGAAAGCAAATGAAAAGCCGCGTCCGGCACCTAGTCTAGTCTTCTCACCAGCGTGGAGCTAACTGCTGCCACTAG
Organism: Aegilops longissima; assembly: GCA_021605205.1. Classification (NCBI taxonomy): domain Eukaryota; kingdom Viridiplantae; phylum Streptophyta; class Magnoliopsida; order Poales; family Poaceae; genus Aegilops; species Aegilops longissima. Next base: position 673,371,351 of record CM038677.1, on the reverse strand, counting down.
GACGTGGGAGGGAGCCCCCGGGGCCCGAGGGCGGCACTCGTGAGACGATGGGGTGTGTAATGCCCCACTCATTATTACGTGAGAGTGTCATGAGCGGAGACCTTCACACGCGCGGGGCCTTGCTTCACAGGCGCTGGGCCTTGCTTCATGTCATCAGACGAGGGCCCCGCCTTGCGCAACCCTCGACCGCCGTTGGGGCATCCGGAAACCAGGACGATGCCAAGGGGCAAACGGGACGCTAGCGGTGCCCTCGGCGACCACGGGCCCTCTGCCGGGGGGTAGGCTCGCCAGCGCCTCCCCGGCAGAGAGCCTACCTCCGGGCGGCGCCTTGCTCCGCGCGATGCAGGGAGGGGCCTTGCTCCCGGATCCTCCTGCGCAGCTCCCAGTGCGCTTCCCCTGGTGGAAAGGGGACTGCCACGCTGAGGCCGTTGTCCATCGTTGTGATCTGATTCACTTCCGACCTATGGTTAGCGTAAGCCTGCTCCTAAGAGATTAGCGGTACCCTGTAGCTGTTGTCGCCGGCATGGTCGGCAAGGCTCTCGAGTGACTCCTGAAAGGCCACAACTTCCAGCGTCTCCTCTTCCCAACCCGGCTCGAGGGACGAGCCGGGGTCATCTTCTGGCGTGTACACCTGGTCCATCATGCGGGGCACGTAGGCCTCCAGAGGCGTCGCCCCAGAAACCTCGCTGAAGTGCCCCGCATTCCATGTCGCCCAGCCCGGCGCACCGCTCTGAGGATGGTAGGGCGGCATCCGCCGGGACCTTGGGTGGCAAAGCTCACGCTTGCGCCCATCGAGGAAGGCACGGGTGTGGTTGGGTGTCCGGCGCCGCTGGTTGTGCCGATGCCGATAAAACCTCCTGGTGCACCCGGGAGCGCGCAGGCGCGACGAGACCCGCTGTGTGATCCAGCCGCAGCCTGAGTCGTAAGCAAGGAGCAGAAAGGCGGCGTACCCCTGGCTGCGGCGTCCAATAGCTCGGCAACGCGCTCCAGCAATGCATTTGAGGATGATGGCGTCGGCCGCGCTGGCGCGTGTAGATAGGACTCCTAGAAAAGTCCCTTCTTTTGTTCCCCGAGGATGGTGTTGTACGGCAGACGGATGTGGGCGATGTTGAAGTCGATGAGCTCGGTGCGGTAGTTGTCGCGAGTGCCGAAGGTCACAAGAAGATGGATCTGCCCCAAGGGGTTGGTGGAGCCGCCGCCGACCCCGGAGAAGGGCTTTCTGGGGCGGAGCCATTCGAGCGGTACGTGAAGGAGGCTAAAAGCTTCCACAGAGAGCATGTTGAGGCTGGTGCCACCGTTGATGAGGGTCTTGGTGAAAGCTACGCTGCAGATGGTGGGCATGCAAAGCATTGGGAGCATGCCCGAGCCGACGATGGTGATAGGGTGATCCCCCGAGTCGAAGGTCAGGTCGGCCTTGGGCGCCGCCCGACCTGGGGGAGCTCCCTGCCGCACGGAAGCGGCGCCAAGCTGGCAAAAGAACGGCTTGGTGTGATGGTCCGAGGGCGGCGCTTGCGAGCCGCCGAGGAGGGCCGCGACGGCGCGGGGCGCTGGTGCTATGAAGCGCGCAGCGAAGAGGCCGCGTAGCTCCTCCCAAGATGCCACCGTGGATCCTGGGAGGTTAAGCAGCCAGGCGCGTGGTGCGCCAGTGAGGGCCGTGGGAAGCCAGTTGGCCATGACCTTGTCGTCGCCCCCAGCCTTCAGGACGACCTCTTCATATGCCAGCAGGAAGGCCGACGGGTCCGCCGCACTGTCAAAACACGGCGGCATCTCCGGCTTGAACTTCGGTGGCCACTTCACTCTCCGCAAGGAGGGCAAAGGCTCTGAGCCCCCTGGCCCCGCCATGGGCATCCGTCATCCCAACCAGAAGAGCAACAACGGCCATGGGGGCAAGGCGCGGTGGTGGGGGAGCGTGGATCGACGGAAGGAAAGCTTCAGCGCATCCCTACCTGGCGCACCGAATGTCGGATTTTGGGTTCCGGCAAAACCCTTGAGGTTCGAACTCTGGGGTGCGCACAAAGATCTCCCCTCCCCCTAGCTCACACCCTCACCGCGATCTCAAGGCTCAGCGCGTCGAACTCGCAGAACAAGGGACACAAGGTTTATACTGGTTCGGGCCACCAATGTGGTGTAATACCCTACTCCAGTGTGGTGTGGTGGATTGCCTCTTGGGCTGAGGATGAATAGTTACAAGGGAAAAGCAGCCTCCTAAGCAAAGGTGCTCTTGTGCTTGGTGAACTTGTGTGAATAGCCCAAGATCAGTTGCCTCCTACTATGGTAGCTAGTCCTATTTATAGAGGCCCTAGTCCTCTTCCCAAGTGTAGCGGGAAGGGATCCAACAACGGCAAAATTTGAAGGGAGACAACTAGTACAAGTTATCCTGACTAAAGGTGGTCTTCGCCTGCCAAAGGCTCTGGTGGTGACGCTGCCTTGGGCACCACGGTGACCTCCGTCCTGCCATCCTGCTGGTCTTGGTATCATTGCACCGATATGGAAACCTTTGCCTGATTCCTCGGGACCCCGCGCATGCGCTTGCCCCTTTAGCACCAAACAGGAAACGAGTACACTGCACGCGCTGGCGCCCGCTTGGTGCCCGCCTGGCCTTGGTCGTCATGGCTTGGGTCATAGAAACCTCACGAGGTGCCCCTCACCTTCATCTCTCCGCCCCTCGCGAGCCAGCCTGGTGAGGCTGCCCCCGAGGACGTCTTGCCTCGTTCACCTCGCGGGGGCCTTGAGCGTTGGCTGATGAAGTTGGGTCGTACGGGGCCGCCGGTGGAGCCACACCATGGGCCACAGGCAGGCAAGTCTGGGGACCCCCGTTCCACGACGCTGACATCTCCGAGTTGGGTTTGAGATTATCGGGATGAAACTTTTTCACATAAGCACCGCAACCCCAAACTTTAAGAAACGACAGCTTAGGTTTCTTTCTAAACCACCGTTCATACGGTGTCGTCTCAATGGATTTGGATGGTGCCCTTTTTAACGTGAATGCAAATGTCTCTAATGCATAACCCCAAAACGATAGTGGTAAATCGGTAAGAGACATCATAGATCGCACCATATCTAATAAAGTACGGTTATAATGTTCGGACACACCATTACGCTGTGGTGTTCCAGGTGGCGTGAGTTGCGAAACTATTCCACATTGTTTCAAATGAAGACCAAACTCGTAACTCAAATATTCGTCTCCACGATCAGATCGTAGAAACTTTATTTTGTTGTTACAATAATTTTCCACTTCACTCTAAAATTATTTGAACTTTTCAACTGTTTCAGACTTATGTTTCATCAAGTAGATATACTCATATCTGCTCAAATCATCTGTGAACGTCAGAAAATAATGATACCCACTGCGAGCCTCAACACTCATCGGACTGCATACATCGGTATGTATTATTTCCAATAAGTCAGTGGCTCGCTCCATTGTTCCAGAGAATGGAGTCTTAGTCATCTTGCCAATGAGGCATGGTTCGCAGGCATCAAGTGATTCATAATCAAGTGATTCCAAAAGCCCATCAACATGGAGTTTCTTCATGCACTTTACACCAATATGACCTAAACGGCAGTGCCACAAATATGTTGCACTATCATTATCAACTTTGGATGTAACACATTCATGTCAACAAAACAACAATTATTCTCTGACTTAAATGAATAACCGTATTGCAATAAACATGATCTAATCACATTCATGCTCAACGCAAACACCAAATAACATTTATTTAGTTCCAATACTAATCCCGAAAGTAAAGGGAGTGTGCGATGGTGATCTTATCAACTTTGGAATCACTTCCAACACACATCATCACCTCGCCCTCAACTAGTCTTTGTTCATTTTGTAACTCATGTTTCAAGTTACTAATTATAGCAACTGAACCAGTATCAAATACCCAGGGGTTACTATGAACACTAGTAGAGTACACATCAATAACAAGTATAACATATATACTTTTGTTCACTTTGCCATCCTTCTTATCCGCCAAATACTTGGAGCAGTTCCGCTTCCAGTGACCATTTCCTTTGCAGTAGAAGCACTCAGTTTCAGGCTTGGGTCTTGCTTTGGGCTTCTTCATGGGAGTGGCAACTTACTTACCATTCTTCTTGAAATTCCCTTTCTTTCCCTTTCCCTTTTACTTGAAACCAGTGGTCTTGTCAACCATCAACACTTGATGCTTTTCTTGATTTCTACTTTTGCTGATTTCAGCATCGCGAAGAGCTCAGGAATCATTTTCGTCATCCTTTGAATATTATAGTTCATCAAGAAGTTCCGATAACTTGGTGATAGTGACTAGAGAACTCTGTCAATCACTATTTTATCTGGAAGATTAACTCCCACTTTATTTAAGCGATCGTAGTACTCAGATAATCTGAGCACATGCTCACTGGTTGAGCTATTCTCCTCCATCTTGTAGGCAAAGTACTGTTAGAGGTCTCATAGCTCTTGACACGGGCATGAGTATGAAATATCAATTCCAACTCTTGGAACATCTTATATGCTCCGTGGCGTTCAAAACATTTTTGAAGTCCTGGTTCTAGGCCGTAAAGCATGGTGCACTAAACTATCAAGTAGTCATCATACTGAGCTTGTCAAAACGTTCATAATGTCTGCATCTGCTCCTGCAATAGTTCTGTCACCTAGCGATGCATCAAGGACATAATTTTTCTGTGCAGCAATGAGGAAAATCCTCAGATCATGGACCAAGTCTGCATCATTGCTACTATCATCTTTCAACTTATATTTCTCTAGGAACATATAAAAAATAAATGGGGAGCTACATCGCGAGCTATTGATCTATAAAATAGATATGCTAATACTACCAGGACTAAGTTCATGATAAATCAAAGTTCAATTAATCATATTACTTAAGAACTCCCACTTGGATAGACATCCCTCTAATCATCTAAGTGATCACGTGATCCAAATCAACTAAACCATGTCCGATCATCACGTGAGATGGAGTAGTTTTCAATGGTGAACATCACTATGTTGATCATATCTACTATATGATTCACGCTCGACCTTTCGGTCTCAGTGTTCCGAGGCCATATCTGCATATGCTAGGCTCGTCAAGTTTAACCCGAGTATTCTGCATGTGCAAAACTGGCTTGCACCCGCTGTATGTGAACGTAGAGCTTATCACACCCGATCATCACATGGTGTCTCGGCACGCCAAACTGTCGCAACGGTGCATACTCAGGTAGAACACTTGTACCTTGAAATTTAGTGAGAGATCATCTTATAATTCTATTGTCGTACTAAGCAAAATAAGATGCATAACAAGATAAACATCACATGCAATCAAATAAGTGATATGATATGGCCATCGTCATCTTGTTCCTTTGATCTCCATCTTCAAAGCACCATCATGATCACCATCTCACCGGCTTGACACCTTGATCTCAAACGAAGCATCATTGTCGTCTCGCCAACTATTGCTTCTACAACTATCGCTACCGCTTAGTGATAAAGTAAAGCAATTACATGGCGATTGCATTTCATACAATAAAGTGACAACCATATGGCTCCTGCCAGTTGTCGATAACTGTTACAAAACGTGATCATCTCATACAACAATTTATATATCATCACGTCTTTGTAACACCCCGGAAGTAACTTTTCATATTTGTAACTCCAACTCTTGCCATTTTTGGCATTGTGATATGATATTCCCTCCGTGATTGGGTTTTTCTTCATTTTGCATTTTGTCCATGTCATGCATTTTATCATGTCATCATGTGCATCGCATTTGCATACGTGTTCGTCTCATGATTCCGAGCACTTTTCCCGTTGTCCGCTTTTGCAATCCGCACTCCTATCTCCCGGCGCCCCTTTTACGCTTTTTCCGTGTGGGTACTAAACCTTCTCGAAATGGACCGAGGTTTGTCTAGTGGCCTTGGTATACCACCGTAGACCACCGGTCAAGTTTCGGTCATTTGGAGCTCGTTTGGTACTCCAACGGTTAACGCACTCTCGCAAAGGCCTCTTTTAAGTTGCAGCCCAACACCCTTCAAAACAGCCCAATAACCCATCTAAGTCACTTCCATGCTCTCCGTCGTTCGATCACGATCGTGGGCGAAAACTACACCTCATTTGGACTCTCCTAGCTCCCTCTATGCCTATTTAAGCAAACCCCTCCAAATCCGGATCATTCCTTCCCGAAACCCTAAAATCCGTCCGCGCCCGCCGGACATCGCCGCCGCCCGGACACCAGCGCCGCCGCCCACGCTAATCGGGCTGCCACGTGGCCTCCGGCCCCCTCCCGCTGCCGCCGCCGGGCACAAAGTAGCCGCCCCGCCCAGCGGCCGCCCGGCGCCGTGCCCGCCGCCGCTTCGCCGCCGCCGGCGAGCCTCCGCTCGCCGCCGTCCTCCTCTGCCTCGCCCTCCGCCATCTCCGCTGGCGACCGCCGCCGCCGCCCAGTTGCGCCTCCGGGCGCGCCGACCGTCTCCGCCAAGAGCCTTGCCGTCCCGCCGGCGCCCGCGCCTTCCCTCGCCGGACCAAGCCACCGGAGGAACCCGCCGCCGCCGTCGATAGTCGCCACGGCTCCGCCGCCGCCCTTCCTCCTCCCAGCAGGCGGCGACGCGCCCGATCCAGCGGCCCGATCCGGCCTCGGGTCGCGATCCCGCTGACCTCTCTCCTCCTTTTTTCCAAGTCTTTTATATCTTATTGATTTTGTTGCATTTTCAACGTGCTATATCTCTGTCATCGTAGCTCCATTTTGCGCATATAATATATCAAAATGTTCGCCTCGAAGAGTAGATCATTTCATCTCATTGAATCATTTTCATTTGAGCTCATCTTGATGCCCGAAATGCTGTTAGAAGAGTGCTATGTGATGTTAGTTTCTGTTTCTTTACCGAACTTGCACTTTTGTTATTTTTGCCATGATTGATGTGTGCACCCTATGAATTTGAGTCCTACATGTGTTTTGAAATATGCCATGCCATATTTCCAGAGGTGTATGGCATGTATTTTTGTGATCTATGTGGTGACTAGCACAAGCATGCAAAGTAGGTGTCCTGATGTTGCTGATTTCAGCCCTGTTTTAGCTGATTTTGATGCCATGTTAACTTGATGATACCGAGAGATCCATGCATATTTTGAGATATTTCAGTAAGGATGTTTTGTAAAACATGTCTTGCTCTATCCATCCATGCCTTTGTTTGCAATTATGGAGTGCCATAGCTTGAGTCAATCGAGCTCTACTTTTGCTACCAAATGTTTCCTGGCAGATTGTTTACATGTTATTCAATTTTGCCTAGGTTGTTGTGGTTGATCCATGTATGCTATGTTATTGTTCTTGCCATGTATGTCTTCTATGCCATGTCTTCTTGATGTATGTATGCTTAGATTTTCTTATAAGGCTCTGTAGTGAGTGCATTGAGCTTGTAAACATGCCTACTGTTATCAGTTTTGACATGTCATGTTGCTGAATCTGTTAACGAAACTTTCAATATTGACATGGGTGTTACTCTATTTTCTGATCCTTTTTGGCTTATGGTCAGTAAGGGACTTTTGTTCTATGCTTTGAGTAGATTCATGCCATGCCATGTTTTGCTATTTTAAGTTCCTGTAGCATGTAGTTTTGTTGCTCTGAACATTGCAACCTGATGCTGTTTTGCCATGTCCAGCCTGATATTTTGTGCACTTTTGCCATGCTTGTTTGAACCTGTTATGTTGTGAACTAGCCGTAGCTCAGTGCTCATCTTTTGTCGATCATCTTGTGTAGATCACTGCCATATACTTTGTTGATACGTTTGGGTGCAGTAGCTTAATTAATTGTTGCTTGCTAAGTGGCATCATGCTGTTAATGGCAGATTTGTGGCATTCTTGTTTTGCTTGTCATTTCCAAACCGTGCATCCGATTCCGGTGATCTTTATATCGATTTCAACCGAAATCATCTCATCTTTCCAGTGGCATACTTGGTTTGCCAAGTTGATGCCTGGTTCATCATTTACCTTCCGGAGCGCTTTATACGCATTGCATATCACATCCCGCATATCATGTCATGTTTTGCATCATGTTGATTGTGCATTGCACCGTGATTTATTGGGGTTCCTTTGTTTGTGTTGTTGCTTTGGGTAGAGCCGGAGACGAGTACGTGAGCGAGGAACCTGTTGAGAACGCTTACGAGGATCAAGCTTTCGACAACTCTGAGAACATTGCAGGCAAGATGACCATACCCTCGAAATCACTTCTATCTTTGCTATGCTAGTTGCTCGCTCTTTTGCTATGCCTATGCTGCGATGCCTACCACTTGCTATATCATTCCACCTATATTGCCATGTCAGCCCTAACCATCCTTTTCCTAGCAAACCGTTGATTGGCTATGTTACCGCTTTGCTCAGCTCCTCTTATAGCGTTGCTAGTTGCAGGTGAAGCTGAAGTTTGTTCCTTGTTGGAACATGGAGATGTTGTTCCTTGTTGGAACATGTTTACTTGTTGGGGATATCACAATATATATCTGCTATAATTAATACATCTATATATTTGGTAAAGGGTGGAAGGCTCGGCCTTATGCCTGGTGTTTTGTTCCACTCTTGCCACCCTAGTTTTCCGTCATACCGGTGTTATGTTCCTTGATTTTCGCGTTCCTTACACGGTTGGGTGATTTATGGGACCCCCTTGACAGTTCGCTTTGAATAAGACTCGTCCAGCAAGGCCCAACTTTGGTTTTACCATTTGCCACCTAAGCCTTTTTCCCCGGTTTTTCGCGAGCCCGAGGGTCATCTTTATTTTAACCCCCGGACGGTGCTCCTTCGAGTGCTGGCCCGAACCGAGCAGCCTGCGGGGCCACCACGGGGAAACTCGAGGCTTGGTTTTACTCGTAGCTTGACTTATCCGGATGTGCCCTGAGAACGAGATATGTGCAGCTCCTATCGGGATTTGTCGGCACAATCGGGCGGCTTTGCTGGTCTTGTTTTATTGCTGCCGAAATGACTTGTAGTCCGGGATTCCGAGATTGATCGGGTCTTCACGGTAGAAGGAATATCCTTCGTTGACCGTGAGAGCTTATAATGGGCTAAGTTGGGACACCCCTGCAGGGTAATATCTTTCGAAAGCCGTGCCCGCGGTTATGAGGCAGATGGGAATTTGTTAATGTCCGGTTGTAGAAAACCCGAAGTTGACCTCAAATAAAATACACATCAACCGCGTGTGTAACCGTGATGGTCTCTTCTCGGAGTCCGGAAGTGAACACGGTGTTGGAGTTATGTCTGACGTAAGTAGTTCAGGATCACTTCTTGATCGCTACTAGTTTCACGACCGTGCTTTGCTCCTCTTCTCGCTCTCTTTTGCGATGTAGCCACCATATATGCTAGTCGCTTGCAGCAGGTCCACTTTACTATCCTGTCCTTCCTATAAGCTTAAATAGTCTTGATCTCGCTGGTGTGAGATTGCTGAGTCCCGTGACTCACGATACTTCAAAACAGTTGCGAGTTCCGACGATGCGGTCAGGTGACTCAACCGAGCTCAAGTGGGAGTTCGACGAGGAACGTGGTCGTTACTATGTGTCTTTTCCCGATGATCGATAGTGGTGCCCAGTTGGGACGATTCGGGATCCGTGTAGCATTTGGGGTATCTTCTTTTATTTTGGTTCGTAGTCGGACCTTGAGTGTACTCTGAATGATGGATGTTTATTTATGTCTTGTGTGAAGTGGCATTGTAAGCCAACTATGTATCTCTTTCCTTATGTATTACATGGGTTGTGTGAAGATTACCTCACTTGCGACATTGCTTTCAATGCGGTTATGCCTCTAAGTCGTGCCTCGACACGTGGGAGATATAGCCGCATCGGGGGCGTTACAGTCTTGACCAAATCACATCACAGCAAGCCCTGCAAAAACAAGTTAGACATTCTCTACTTTGTTGTTGCAAGTTTTACGTGGCTTCTACAGGCTTCTAGAAAGAACCGTTCTTACCTGCGCATCAAAAACCACAACGATTTTTCGTCAACTGTGTTGTTTTAACCTTCAACAAGGACCAGGCGTAGTCACACTCGATTCAACTAAATTTGGAGAAACAGACACCCACTAGCCACCTGTGTGCGAAGCACGGCGGTAGAACCAGTCTCATGAACGTGGTCATGTAATGTTGGTCTGGGCCGCTTCATCCAACAATACCGCCGAATCAAAGTATGACATGCTAGTAAGCAGTATGACTATTATCGCCTAAAATCTTTGTGTTCTACACGTGCATTTAAGATCTACACATAGACCTGGCTCGGATGCCACTGTTGGTTAACATTGTAATTTCAAAATTTTCCTACGATCACGCAAGATCTATCTAGGAGAGCATAGCAACAAGCGGGGAGAGTGTGTCCGCATACCCTCATAGACCGAAAGCGGAAGCGTTAAGTAATGCGGTTGATGTAGTCGAACGTCTTCGCGATCCAACCGATCAAGCACCGAACGCACGGCACCTCCGCGATCTGCACACGTTCATCTCGGTGACGTCCCGCGAACTTCTAGATCCAGCTGAGGTCGAGGGAGAGTTTCGTCAGCACGATGGCGTGTTGACGATGATGATGAAGTTACTAGCGCAGGGACTCGCCTAAGCACTATGACAATATGACCGAGGTGGAAATATGTGGAGGGGGCACCGCACACGGCTAAGAATCAATTTTTGTGTCTATGGGGTGCCCCCCTCCCCCGTATATAAAGGAGTGGAGGAGGGGGAGGGCCGGCCTCCTATGGTGCAGCCTAAGGGGGGATTACTACTCCTACTAGGAGTAGGTTTCCCCCCTTTCCTAGTCCAACTAGGAGGGGGAAGGAAGGGAAGAGGGAGAGGAAGGAAAGGGGGGCCGGCCCCCTCCCCAATTTGGATTGGGCTTGGGGGGGCGCCCCACCACTTGGCCGCCTCCTTCTTTCTTCCTCATGGCCCATCTAGGCCCATTAACTCCCCGGGGGGTTCCAGTAACCCCCCCCCCCCCTCCCCCGGTACTCCTGTAAATGCCTGAACTCATAAAAAACCATTCTGGTGTCCAAACTTAACCTTCCAATATATCAATCTTCATGTCTCAACCATTTCGAGACTCCTCGTCATGTCCGTTATCACAACCGGGACTCCGAACTACCTTCGGTACATCAAAACACATAAACTCATAATACCGATCGTCATCGAACGTTAAGTGTTGACCCTACGGGTTCGAGAACTATGTAGACATGACGGAGACTCACTTCTGGCCAATAACCAATAGCGGAACCTGGATGCTCATATTGGTTCCTACACATTCCATGAAGATCTTTATCGGTCAAACTGCATAACAACATACGTTGTTCCCTTTGTCATCGGTATGTTACTTGCCCGAGATTCGATCATCGATATCATACCTAGTTCAATCTCGCTACCGGCAAGTCTCTTTACTTCTTCCGTAATGCATCATCCCTTAACTAACTCATTAGTCACATTGCTTGCAAGGCTTATAGTGATGTGCATTACAGAGAGGGCCCAAAGATACCTCTCCGACAATCGGAGTGACAAATCCTAATCTCGATCTATGCTAACTCAACAAACACCACTGGAGACACCTGTAGAGCATCTTTATAATCACCCAGTTGCATTGTGACATTTGATAGCACACTAAGTGTTCCTCCGGTATTCGGGAGTTGCATAATCTCATAGTTATAGGAACATGTATAAGTTATGAAGAAAGCAATAGCAATAAACTAAACGATCATAGTGCTAAGCTAACGGATGGGTCAAGTCAATGACATCATTCTCTAATGATGTGATCCTGTTCATCTAATGACAACACTTGTCCGTGGCTAGGAAACTTAACCATCTTTGATTAACGATCTAGTCAAGTAGAGGCATACTAGTGACACTCTATTTGTCTATGTATTCACACATGTACTAAGTTTCCAGTTAATACAATTCTAGCATGAATAATAAACATTTATCATGATATAAGGAAATATAAAAAAACAACTTTATTATTGCCTCTAGGGCATATTTCCTTCAATAATTTGCTTATGGTGGGTTGTGAGAGTGATAGAAGCTTAAACTCGAGTAGGTGGGTTGTTGAGTATGGGTTAAAGAGGACTTGATACTTAATGCTATGGTTGGGTTTCATGACCTTAATGATCTTTAGTAGTTGAGGATTCTGCTAGGGGTCCAATCATAAGTGCATATGGTCCAAGTAGAGAAAGTATGTTAGCTCATGCCTCTCCCTCATATAAAATTGCAAGAATGATTACCGGTACTTGTTATCGATGGCCTAGGGACAAATGACTTTCGTGTTGACAAAAGCAATCCACTTTTATTACCTTGCAATTTATCCATAGTTTTTTTCCCGTAATGTACTCGTAGTTTTATCCTTGCAAAATAGTTTCATACTTGTTTTAGGTAAAGCACACATCAAGTGCGCGTAGAGTTGTATCGGTGGTCGATAGAACTTGAGGGAATATTTTTTCTACATTTAGCTCCTTGTTGGGTTTGACACTCTTATTTATTGAAGAATGCTACAAATGATCCCCTATACTTGTGGGTTATTAAGACCTTTTTCTGGCACCGTTGCCGGGGAGGAATAGCGTGGGGTGAATAATCTCGTGTGTGCTTTTTTGCTTTATCACTAAGTAGTTTTTATTTTCTATTCTAAGTTGTTCTCTATCTCTAGTTATGGATATGGAACATGCAACACCAAAAAATTAGTTGTACTTGCTACTCATGGATATGGGGAACCTCCTAAAACCCTTGATGCTCATTATGTGAAAGATATTATGCACTACTTTGATAATCCTGAGAAAACCCCATTCAACTATATAATGGGAGTAGCATTGGATCAACGTGAATACTTTAGGGATTATCACTTGACTCATGAAGGGAAATTGTTATGGGATCAAATTCATATGTTGCATTGGTATGCTCGAGAGCTATGCTTGAGATATGATTATACTTGTTGCTCTAGGATTAAGGCTCCACACCTTCCCTTTTCATGTGAATTTAATGATAATTAAACCTTGGCTTCTTATGCTAATGGTATATATGATTACTATGATGTGGAACGAATAGAAGAATTTGTTGCTTTCAAGGGTGCTTATGAAATTGAATCTTTGTTTAAATTTTTTGAAGATTTTGATGATTCAGTTTATAGACCTGAAAATTTTGCTATCCTTAAATATTGCTATGATAATTATAAATTCAATTCTGATATTGATGCATTTATTGAGAAAGTCTCGACTGTCCAAGAAGAGACTAATACTTCGCAGGAGTCTATGGAAGAAAGAATTGATGAAACTGTGAGCTCATTGGATGAAAAAGATGATGAAGAGAGTGAAGAACAAAAGGAGGAAGAACGGATTAGCTACCCATGCCCACCTTCTAATGAGATTAACTCTTCAAATCATACATTTTTTAATTTTCCTTCGTTCTTACCGAAGGATGAATGCTATGATAATTGATATGATCCCGTTGATTCTTTTAAAATGTCCCTTTTTGATGAACTTGATGCTTGCTATGCTTGTGGCCATGATGCCAATATGAACTATGCTCATGGAGATGGACTTGCAATAGTTCCTTATGTTAAGAATGAAATTGTTGCTATTGCACCCACACATGATAGTCCTATTATCTCTTTGAATTCTCCAAACTACACTATATCGGAGAAGTTGGCACTTATTAAGGATTACGTTGATGGGTTGCCTTTTAACCTTGCACATGATGATTTTGATGAATATAATATACATGTGCTTGATGCTCCTACTTGCAATTTTTATGAGAGAGGAACTATATCTCCACCTCTCTATGTTTCCAACACGATAAAATTGCAAGAAACTGTTTATGCTATGTATTGGCCTTTACTTCATGTGCATGAATTGTTCTTTTATGACATGTCGATGCATAGGAAGAGAGTTACACTTCGTCATTGCTTGATATATGTTGCTTTGTGCTCACTACTAAATGCCAAATCATTGTTAATTAAAATTGGCTTTGATATACCTTGGGATCCGGGTGGATCCATTACTTGAGCACTTTATGCCTAGCTTAATGGCTTTAAAGAAAGCGCTGCCTGGGAGACAACCCAGAAGTTTTAGAGAGTCATTTATTTCGGTCGAGTGCTTTTATAAAGTTTAGAAACAAAAAATGCAGAGGGAAACTTAAAACTTCACAAAAAGAAAAGTGAAAGTGAGATAGACGAGCACCATGGAGCATGCCTTGAACTTTGTTCATGCCCATGGAAACTTAGTGAATCTTGAATTGCAGAAACTTTTCAACAAAAATAATTATCCACTTGTAAAATTCCATTGTATTATAAAAATAATGTGCCAAGATTTGCCTTTAGGATGATTAGATTGTTTGTTGGTATGTGCGGTGCAAAAACAGAAACTTTGGCTGTAGCGCACGATTTTACATTTTTTACTGGAACGTTGAAAGCTTCTGAAACTTTTTGCACAGTCTTGCAATACAATTTTTTTATTTTGTCATAAGATTTTCAGAATTTTTGGAGTAACATAAGTATGGTGAATGTTCAGATTAATACAGACTGTCTTGTTTAAGACAGATTCTGTTTTTGATGCATTGTTTGCTTGTTTTGATGAAACTAACGATTCTATCAGTGGAATAAGACATGGAAAATTTATATTACAGTAGCTAAAATGCAAAAACAAAATATGAATTGGTTTGCAACAGTACTTAGAGTAGTGATTTGCTTTATTATACTAAGGGATCTTACCGAGCTTTCTTTTGAGTTTTGTGTGGATGAAGTGATCAAAGATCGAGGAGGTCTCGATATGAGGATAAGGAGGAGAGGCAAGAGCTCAAGCTTGGGGATTCCCAAGGCACCCCCAAGTAAATATTCAAGGAGACTCAAGCGTCTAAGCTTGGGGATGCCCCGGAAGGTATCCCATCTTTCTTCAACAAGTATCAGTATGTTTTCGTCTTTGTTTCGTTCATGTGATATGTGCAAATCTTGGAGCGTCTTTTGCATTTATTTTTCACTTTTATTTTATGCACCATGATGGTATGATATAGTCCATGGTTGATTTATAGAATACTCATTGCACTTCACTTATATCTTTTGAGTATGGCTTTATAGAATGCTTCATGTGCTTCACTTATATCATTTGAAGTTTGGATTGCCTATTTCTCTTCACATAGAAAACCGTTCTTTAAAGAATGCTCTTTTGCTTCACTTATATTTATTAGAGCATGGTCTTTTATAGAAATAATTAAACTCTCGTGCTTCACTTATA
The DNA here is from genome assembly GCA_021605205.1 of Aegilops longissima. Lineage (NCBI taxonomy): Eukaryota > Viridiplantae > Streptophyta > Magnoliopsida > Poales > Poaceae > Aegilops > Aegilops longissima. The sequence continues at coordinate 673,356,164 of CM038677.1, read as the reverse complement.
TCTATTTAGAAAGTCAAAAGGAATTGGCCAATTGCAAGGTTAGTCATAAAAACTTACATAAAACTTATGGATCACTGAATATGATATGTTTGATTCCTTGCAATAGTTTTGCGATATAGAGATGGAATATGTGGGAGGTACTAGTGAACGGTTGTGGTTAGTAAGAATATTGGTGTTAAGGTTTGTGATTTCCGAAGCATGCATGTATAGTCTCTCGTTATGATATGAAGTTGGAGCATGATTTATTAGTGATTGTCTTCCTTATGAGTGGCGGTCGGGGACGAGCGATGGTCTTTTCCTACCAATCTATCCCCCTAGGGGCATGCGTAGTAGTACTTTGCTTCGAGGGATAATAAACTTTTGCAATAAGTATATGAGTTATTTATGAATAATGTGAGTCCATGGATTATATGCACTCTTACCTTTCCGCAATTTGCTAGCCTCAGTGGTACCGTGCATTGCCCTTTCTCACCTCGAGACATGGTGCAAACTTCGCCGGTGCATCCAAACCCCGTGATACGATACACTCTATCACACATAAGCCTTATTATATCTTCCTCAAAACAGCCACCATACCTACCTATTATGGCTTTTCCATGGCCATTCCGAGATATATTGCCATGCAACTTCCACTGCTTCCGTTTGATGACTTGAGCATTCATTGTCATATTGCTTTGCATGATCATGTAGCTGACATCGTGTTTGTGGCTCATCCACCGTTCATCATTTTTCATACATGTTACGCTAGATCATTGCACATCCTAGTACATTGCCAGAGGCATTCATATAGTCATACTTTGTCATAGGTATCGAGTTGTAATTTTTACTTCTTTTGAGTTATAAGTAAATAGAAGTGTGATGATCATCATTATTCATTTTTAGAGCAGTTCCCTAGTGAGGAAAGGATGATGGAGACTATGATTTCCCCACAAGTCGGGATGAGATCCAGACAATGCGAAAGAAAAAAGAAAAAAAGAAAAGAAAGAAAGAGAAAGAAAGAAAAAAATAAAAAGATAAACAAAGAGAGAAGGGGCATTGTTAGTATCCTTTACCACACTTGTGCTTCAAAGTAGCACCATGTTTTTCATATGGAGAATCTCCTATGTTGTCACTTCCATATACTAGTGGGATTTTTTTCATTATAGGATAATATGCACACCCACTTAGTTTTCATGTTGAGCTTTCATACACTTATAGCTCTTAGTGCATCCATTGCATGGCAATCCCTACTCTCCACATTCATTTCAATTGATTGACATCTCCATGGCCCATTGGTTAGCCGCGTCGATGTGAGACTTTCTTACTTTTTGTCTTCTCTATATTTACCCCTATCATACTCTATTCCACCTGTAGAGCTATATCCATGGCTTGCCCTCATGTATTGCGTGAGGGTTGAAAAAGCTGAAGCGTGTTAAAAAGTATGAACCAATTGCTCGGCTTGTCATCGGGGTTGTGCATGATAAATACTTTGTGTTAAGATGACAGAGCATGACAAGACTATATGATTTTGTAGGGATAGCTTTCTTTAGTGTTGATATTTTGAAAGCCATGATTATTTGTTGGGATGCGTGAGTATTGATGTCTTTATGTCAAATTATAGGCTATTGCTTTGAATCACTTATGTCTTAATATTCATGCCATGATTAGATATATGATCAAGTTTATGCTAGGTAGCATTCCACATCAAAAATTATCTTTTTTATCATTTACCTACATAAGGATGAGCAAGAATTAAGCTTGGGGATGTTGATACGTCTCTGTCGTATCTATAATTTTTGATTGTTTCTTTCCAGTACTATACAAGTAGTACATACTTTTGGCACATTTTTATATGATTTATTGGACTAACCAATTGATCTAGTGCCCAATGCCAGTTCCAATTTTTTGCATGTTTTTGTATCGCAGAAAATCCATATCCAACAAAGTCCAAATGCAATAAAATTTTACGGAGAATTATTTTGGAATATATATGATTTTTGGGAGTTGGAATCAACGCAAATGGAGGCACACACAGCCCACAAGACACCAGGGCACGCCCCAGGTGACAGGCGTGTGGTGGTGGGTTGTGCTCACCTCGTACGTCTGTTGGAGCCCTACTTCTGGCGCAAGGAAGCTTATATCCGGAAAAAACTCATGTTAAAATCTCAGCGCAATCAGAGTTACGGATCTCCGGGAATATAAGAAACAGTTTTCAGCCAGATCTGGGGAACGCAAAACAGAAGAGAACAGAGAGGGAGATCCAATCTCGGAGGGGCTCCCGCCCCTCCGCCGCCATGGAGGCCATGGACGAGAGAGGGAACTCTCGTCCCATCTAGGGGGAGGCCAAGGAAGAAGAATAAGGAGGGGGCTCTCTCCCCCTCTCTCCTGGTGGCGCCGGAGTGCCGCCGTTGCAAGGATCATGATGGCGATCTACATCAACAATCTTGCTAACGTCAACACCAAATTTCTCCCCCTCTATGCAGCAGTGTAACACCCCTTCTCTCCGTTGTAATATCTACTTAAACATGGTGCTCAACTCCATATGTTATTTCCCAATGATATTTGGCTATCCTTGACGGAAATATGCCCTAGAGGCAATAATAAAGTTGTTATTATATTTCCTTATATAATGATAAATGTTTATTATTCATGCTAGAATTGTATTAACCGGAAACTTAGTACATGTGTGAATACATAGACAAACTGAGTGTCACTAGTATGCCTCTACTTGACTAGCTCTTAATCAAAGATGGTTAAGTTTCCTAGCTGACAAAAAGTTGTCACTTGATAAACGGGATCACATCATTAGAGAATGATGTGATTGACTTGACCCATCCGTTAGCTTAGCACTATGATCGTTTAGTTTATTGCTATTGCTTTCTCCATACCTTATACATGTTCCTATGACAATGAGATTATGCAACTCCCGAATACCGGAGGAACACTTAGTATGCTATGAAACATCACAACGTAACTGGGTGACTATAAAGATGCTCTACAGGTGTATCCGATGGTGTTTGTTGAGTTGGCATAGATCGAGATTAGGATTTGTCACTCAGTGTATCGGAGAGGTATCTCTAGGCCCTCTCGGTAATGCACATCACTTTAAGCCTTGCAAGCAATGTGATTAATGAGTTAGTTACTTGATGTTGCATTACGGAACGAGTAAAGAGACTTGCCGGTAACGAGATTAAACTAGGTATTCAGATACCGACGATCGAATCTCGGGCAAGTAACATACCTATGACAAAAGGCACAACGTATGTTATTGTTCGGTTTGACCAATAAAGATCTTGGTAGAATATGCAGGAACCAATATGAGCATACAGGTTCCTCTATTGGTTATTGACCGGAGATGAGTCTCGGTCATGTCTACATAGTTCTCGAACCCGTAGGGTCCGCACGCTTAACGTTCGGTGACGATCAGTATTATGAGTTTAAGTGTTTTGATGTACCGAAGGTAGTTCGGAGTCCATAATATGATCACAGACATGACGAGGAGTCTCAAAATGGTCGAGACATAAAGTTCGATATATTGGATGACTATGTTTGGACATCGGAATGGTTCTGGGTGAGTTCGGGCATTTACCGGAGTACCGGGGGATTACCGGAACCCCCCGGGGAGTATGTGGGCCCTAATTGGCATTGTCGGATTTCGGGTTCCGGCAGACCCTTGAGGTTCGAACACTGGGGTGCGCGCGGAGATTCGCCCCCTACCTACCTGTACCCCGCCGCCTCGCTAGGATCTAAACTACGAAAGGAACATCACAAGAGACACAAGGTTTATACTAGTTCGGGCCACCATTGTGGTTTAATACCCTACTCTAGTTTGTGGTGTGGTGGATTGCCTCTTGGGCTGATGGTGATGAACAATACAAGGAAGAACAGCCTCGCGAGGGTCTGTTCTTGGCAGGGGCGATGAACTGCTTAGGGGAGTTCAGTCGCCTTCTCTCTCTCTCTCTCTCTCTCTCTCTCTCTCTCTCTCTCTCTCTCTCTCTCTCTCTCTCTGCTGATTTCAGATTGCCGATTCGGTTCCTCATGCCTTGTGGGTGGTAGTCCTATTTATAGGCAAGGGCCCTGGGCCTCTTCCCAAATATTGAGCGGGAAGGGCGCCAACAATTGGCCATTTTGAAGGGGAACATCTGGTACACTTATCCTGACTAAACTTGGTCCTCGCCTGTCAAAGGCTCTGGTGGTGACGCTGGCTTGGGCTCCACAATGACTTCCTTCGTGCCGTTGGACTGGTCTTGGTCTTGTTACACCGAAATGGACGCCTTTGCTTGATGCTCTCGCCTGCGCTTGCTCCCTTTGCACCAAAGAGGAAAGGAGGACACTACGCGGGCTGGTGCCCGCCTGGCGCCCTTGGTTGTCATGGCTTGCGTCATGGGCACCTCGTGAGGTACCCCGCCTTGATCTCTCCGCCCTCGCGAGCCAGCCGACGAGGCCGTGCTCGAGGAAGCTCCTGTCGTCCGCCCATGATCTTGGCCCCTCGCGAGGGTCTTGAGCTTGTGCCGATGAAGACCGGCCGTCTTTGGCCACCCCTTGAGCCACGCCGCGGCCGCGGCGAGCAAGTCTGGTACCCCGTTCCCGAACGCCGACATAGCCCGGGCCCAAAGCGCGCCCGGACTTGGCTGGCAGAGGCGAAGGGCAAGTCGGCGCTGCGGGCCCTAACAGCTCGCGGCCTTGGGCGCTGCGTGGCGGTTGATTGGACGTGGGTGTCTCCACTTCCCCACGCCTCGGCAATCGCTGCGAATTGACAAGTCCTCGCATGCAAAGCGGGTCATGATTACTGCGATCGTGGAGGTCGGCGGTTGGCCTCCTCTGGCTTTAGGTACGGAACGATGAGCGCTCCTCTGGTCCGTTTCTGCTTGCTTCTTCATCCCGGTTCTTGCTCCGTCTTGCTGAAATGGCTACGATCCGCCGGTTCTCCGCGGCAGAGAAGGGAAACGCTCCACGAGAGGGTCCTGACCCGCTCCCGCCGAAGAAACGGCTAACCCTCTGCCACCGGAATGAGGGTGCCCACCAGGTGGTGTCGAGGCCCTGGTGCGAGAGGCCACCACCGGGGTTCCCGCTTCCCTTGTACGCCCATATCGAGGGCTCTGAAGGGGTTGATGTCGAACGCCATGGGCGACGCCGCCGTCAGCGCCGGCGGGTCACGAAGGTGCGCGTCGTTCCCCCTGGAGTCAACGCCGAGGGCTCCTCCCGGGAGTTCGTACTCCATGCCGCCATGCCTCCTCGGTCTTGGATTCGCCTTCCTCCCTTCTTCGCCTCTGCGATTCGTGGGGAGGACCCCTGGAGCTCTGGCTGCAGCACGCCGGCTGCGGCACCCTCGCAACCGGGGCAGAGGTTGAGGTCGTTGCCCCGGGCGAGGTCTTCATGACTCGAGGCTGGGGCGAGATTGCCCGGGTCTGCAGGACAAGGAGCGCCCTCGCGATCCACATGGAATACGACGGCGCTTCGGTCATGCTCTTCAAGGTCTTCGATGTGGAAGGGCGCCGGCTAGAGTGCTGCCCCAGGAGAGGTGATCGAGGCCCTACCGCGGCGAGGGCTAGGCTCGCCGGCCGCTCCCTCGGCAGCTCCTCAGGCGGTGGAGGCGTCGGAGGATCCAGCGACTCCGCCGAGCTCTTCGCAACTCTGGAGACGAGCGACGACAGCTACGAGCCCCCGAGCCTGCGCCGCTCTCGGAGCAGGGCGGTCTCGGCAGGCCGTCGCCGCCCCTGATCTGGATGGGGTTGGCGCTGGTGCCCGACGGCCCACTGTTGATGATGGCGTCTTTTGCAGGAGCACATGTAGTTAGCGTTCTTTAGGATCTGCTCCCTGCGAGGAATCAAAAGCGTGCCCCGTGGGGGCTTGTAAGGTGCCTGTGGCCCTGTTTGTTAATATGATCCTTGTTGTGAAACAGCGTGAGTTGCTCATCCTGCCTTAGCTCAGTTCTCCCTTTCGAACCTTGCGAGGGCTTGATGCTCTGCACCGACAGGTCCCAGTCCCAAGGCAAGCTTCAGCCGTCGCTGGTATGCCAGGTCATGATGTCGTGGTCAAGGCCAGGAGGTGAGCGGCCCGGGGTCCGGTAAGAGCCCCTGAGTCGCGATGCTCAGGATGTCCCCCTTAGCGCTCAAGCAGCCATCGTTCGGTGAGAAAGGAGAGCAACGTTGCTAACTCGGGATTGCATTTGGTGAGTGGACGGTGCCGTTTTAGTTAATGCTTCCGGAGGGTGACTTATCTCAAGAATCAGGAGTCGCTTCCTGGTGCGTTGCCGGGTCCTTGCATCGGCAGGCAAGGGGTCGCTTGGCGAGGTCCTCACGTGTCCCTCCCCCTCGCCTTTGCTCCCCTTTCTGCTCTACGTCCTCGGGTCCCGGCCCTCGAGCGAGTCTCAGCTGTCACTGGTATGCCAGGTCGCGATGTCGTGGACAAGGCCAGAGGGTGAGGACTGGAGAGCCAGTAGGAGCCCTGAGTCGCGATGCTCAGGCACCCCCTTTAACGTGCAAGCGGTTCGCGCGGGTGAGAGTGAAGGAGACACCGTGGGGGCCTCGCCTGACGCTGCTCCTTGAAGAGATCCTGCGGGCTCATCACAGAAAGAACGAAAGTTCGCCGTCACGACCGACAGTCAGCTGTTGGTTGCCCCGGAGGGGTGACGAGGCACTGAAGGCTTGACGAGGTAGCGCTATGCGGGGCTGCCGCGGCCAGAGCTCAGCCATTTAGGTTTGTCGGTGTTGCAGGGACGGACCCATGCGCAAGCGTCGTGCCGTTAGGGAGCAGCTCCATCAGTTGGTGTCAGTTGAGCGGGCAACTAGGTCAAGCATGTTAATCACGAAGGAGCAAGTTCATTTAGATAAGCGGAAAGAAGACAAGCATCGCCGGGTCGGACCCGAGCGACCTGGGGATGATGCAGCCCGAGGGGCGCCCCCAACAAGATAAGCTAGGAACATAAAGTAAAAGGGATACACGCCGCAGGGACGGACCCACGCGGCCTGGGAATAATGCAGCCCTGGGGGGCGCTCCCAGCTGGAAATGAAACTTGAAAGATGTCACCTGATAGTGTTGAAGACGAAAGGGTGTTGGTGCAGCAGACTCCTTGGGCTGCGGGAGCCGATCCTCACGATCCCCCAGGCTCAGGGGCCTCGGGAGGCTCCGGAGGCGCTGGTGGCTCCTCGTGGACCATCTCCATCTCTGCCAGGGCTGCGGAACGCCTGGCCTCTTGATCCTCCAGGATATCCCTCATGAGGCGCTGGTACGTGGCGGCTGCGTTCGGCAGGTCGTAAGGCATGCGAACGTAGCTGTGGGGTGGACCTTGCGCGCGCCCGCGAGAGGGCAGAGGCGCTCGAGAGGCGGCTCGGTTGAGCCCTGGTATGTCGATGCAGACGCGCAGCCCACCATCCTCGCCTGGATGGGGAGCCACGGCAGGCAGGCGGCGGCTGCCACTAATGACTCTTGACTCCTGCAGCTCCTGAACGATCTTGCTGACGAACTCCTGAGGGTTTGGCCCTCCTTGCCATGCTCCTTCTTGAGAAGCGCGCTCAAACACGCCTCCGGTGGTGCCCAAGCGCCTCCCTCGTGACCTTAGCAAGGTCGGTGGCCCTCAGGGGGAGCCCCGAGCCCTACCTGAGGAGGGCGTCGGGCGCGCGTCCCTATGCGATAGAAGGAGGTTCCCCCTGAGCAGGCGCGGACCCTGAGGGGCCTGCCTCCTGAGGGGCCAGGCCGGACGATGTCTTCTTCTTGGGGGCGGTCTCGGGAAGCCTCCTGCTTTTGCGATCCGGGTCTTCCAGTGATGCGGCCTGAAAGGCTCGCTCCAGGGAGCACACTGCATTTTTCTCTTCGCAGGGCACCGTGATGACTCCGCCACTCCCTGGCATCTTGAGGACGTTGTAGCCATGGACGGTTATGGCCGTGAACTTGGCCAGCGCTGGGTACCCGAGGATGGCATTGTATGGCAGGCGAATGTGGGCGACGTCGAAGTCGATGAGCACGGTGCGATAGTTGTCGCGTGCGCCGAAGGTGACAGGGAGGCGAACCTGCCCGATCGAGACTGTGGAGCCGTCAGTGACCCCAGAGAAAGGCTTGGTTGGCTGAAGCTGATTGTGAGGCACTTGGAGATTGTTGAACGTTTCCACGGACAGGACGTTGAGCCCTGCCCCGCCATCGATGAGGGTCTTGGTGACTAGCACGTTGCTGATGATTGGGGAACAGAGCATCGGGAGGACTCTGGCTGTGGACGCACACTTGAGCTGATCCGCTGAGCTGAACGTGATGGTGCACGCCGACCACCTAAGGGGGCGTGTGGCTTCGAGCTTGGGGAGGACTGCATTCACCTCGCGGGCGAACTGCTTGAAGATGCGTTGAGAGGTTGGGGCTTGAGCTTCGCCCAGGATGCAGGCGATCGCGCGCGGCTCCTGGAAGCCCCCAACCCCCTGATGATGGTCTTCATTTCTCCTTGGCTGCGGTGGCAGAGGAGGGAGGCCTGCGTTGCCTTGCGGGCGATCCTCGCGAGGCTGATCCCTCCAGCCTCCCTCGCGAGGCGGGTCTTGCCAGCGATCCTCGCGAGGTTGGTCGCGCCACCCTTGGCGAGGGCCACGGTCTTCCCAGCGCCCTGTGTTCCTTCCTCCTCCTCGGCCGTAGCCCCGGTCACTGCGGTCGGGACGTCGGGCGATCCTCCCTTCTCGCACGGCTCGGAGGTCTTGACATTCGCTGGTGTTGTGGGTGTGGAGGTCGTGGTACACGCAGTACCGGCTGCCCTTGGAAGACTAGGGCTGATCTCTGCCCCGCTTGGTGTCCGGTTCTGCCGCGAGCACGGCAGCCCCCTTGCACTTCACATCCTTGGCCTTGGACTTCTTCTCTTTTGGGTCTGCGGCAGGCAGCTCGAGGAGGGAGAGACGCCCTTCCTCGGCCCTGGCGCACTTGGTCGCCAAGTTGAACAGCTCCAAGGAAGTGCATAAGTCTTCATGCATCGCCAGCTCCTCCTTCATCTTGACGTTGCGCACACCGTCGGAGAAGGCGGAGATGATGGCCTCCTCGGTCACCTTGGGAATCTTGAGGCGTGCGTTGTTGAAGCGTTGGATGTATTTCTGCAGGGTCTCCCCTGGCTGCTGCTTGATGCAGCGCATGTCGCTCACGGCGGGTGGCCGGTCACGAGTACCTTGGAAGTTGGCGATGAAGTGGGTACGCATCTCGCCCCGGGAGGAGATCGTGCACAGGGCCAGGTTCGAGAGCAGTGCGGGCCCGTCCTTGAGCGCCATGGGAAACCAGTTTGCCATGACCTTCTCGTCTCCGTTGGCGGCTTTGATGCCCAGCTCGTAGAGCTGGAGGAACTCTGCTGGGTCGGCCGTACCGTCGTAGCGAGGAGGCAGGTCCGGCTTGAACTTGCCGGGCCACGCGACGCTGCGCAGCTCGGGGGTGAAGGCACGGCAGCCTGCTGTGGCCACGGGAGGCCTTGGGTGACGAAAAGCTTGGTCTTGCGGGTCCCCATGCGCTGCAGCTGGGAGCAGCGCAGGGTCTTGACGTGCCGGATCAGGAGCGTGGTCGCGACGAGCTGGAGCGGGGAGCACTCGGGCAGCTTCTTGCGGGCGAGGGACCTCCTGGCAGCTCTGCTCTTGCCGCGCTGGCGCCGGACGAAGCGGGTTCTGCCCAGGGACCATGCGCCTTGGGGCCAGAGCGCCTTCTTGGGGGGAGGCGGCCGAGGCGCCCCCGGAGCTTTGTCGCCCGCGCAGGACAGGGTGCGGTGCAGCGGGGCAGACGACGCGGGGGAGCCCCCTGCGGCGCGGACGAGCTCGGCGACGCGGTCGAGCCACTCTTCGTAGACGTCGTCGACGGGACGGTAACGCAGGAGCTCGTTTGCCGTGATGAGCGCAGCTCGAGCCTCCATGGGCGCGCGGAATGCGCGAGACGAAGAACCAGCCGGGGTGAGTGAGGGGGTAGCCGTGCGGCCGTCTTGCCTCACGGAGAAATGCTGGGACGATGCTTGCTGCTCGTTCCCCGCCGGGCCGGTGGCGGCGTTGACGGCAGGCGACGGGGAACGACGAGGGCGCCCGCCGACGGGAGCCGTCTGGGCGACGCGGGAAGCAAGAGCGGCTCAGCGCTCGGCGCGGGCCCAACGAGCGTTAGACATGGATGCGGTGGTCAACGGAGAACAGGGCGGCGGAAGACGAATTCTGGTGCACCCCTACCTGGCGCGCCACATGTCGGATTTCGGGTTCCGGCAGACTCTTGAGGTTCGAACACTGGGGTGCGCATGGAGATTCGCCCCCTACCTACCTGTACCCCGCCGCCTTGCTAGGATCTAAACTACGAAATGAACAACACAAGAGACACAAGGTTTATACTAGTTCGGGCCACCATTGTGGTGTAATACCCTACTCTAGTTTGTGGTGTGGTGGATTGCCTCTTGGGCTGATGGTGATGAACAATACAAGGAAGAACAGCCTCACGAGGGTCTGCTCTTGGCCGGGGCGATGAACTTCTTAGGGGAGTTCAGTCGCCTTCTCTCTCTCTCTCTCTCTCTGCTGATTTCAGATCGCCGATTCGGTTCCTCATGCCTTGTGGGTGGCTAGTCCTATTTATAGGCAAGGGCCCTGGGCCTCTTCCCAAATATTGAGCGGGAAGGGCGCCAACAATTGGCCATTTTGAAGGGGAACATCTAGTACACTTATCTGACTAAAGTTGGTCCTCGCTTTGTCAAAGACTCGTGGTGGTGGCCGGCTTGGGCTCCACAATGACTTCCTTCCTGCCGTTGGACTGGTCTTAGTCTTGTTGCACGAAATGGGCGCCTTTGCTTGATGCTCTCGCGCGCTTGCTCTCTTTGCACCAAAGAGGAAAGGAGGACATCTGCGGGCTGGCGCCACCTGGCGCCCTTGGTCGTCATGGCTTGCGTCATGGGCACCTCATGAGGTACCCCGCCTTGATCTCTCCGCCTCCTCGCGAGCCAGCCTGACGAGGCCGTGCCTGAGGAAGCTCCCGGTCATCCGCCCCGCGAGGCTTGGCCCCTCGCGAGGGTCTTGAGCTTGTGCTGATGAAGACCGGCCGTGCTGGGCCACCCCTTGAGCCACGCCGTGGGCCGCAGGCAGGCAAGTCTGGGTACCCCCGTTCCCAGAACGCCAACAGGCATTAGTGGGAGAGAGGAGGAGGCGGCCAGGTGGAGGCCGCCCCCACCCTCCCCCCAAGCCCAATCAAATTGGGTAGGGGCGCCCCCCCTTTCCTTCTCCCTCTCTCCCCTTCCTTCCTCTCCTGGTCCAACTAGGGGAGGGGGGAATCCTACTCCAAGTGGGAGTAGGACTCCTCCAGGGCGCGCCATAGAGGGCCGACCCTCCCCCTCCTCCACTCCTTAGACACACAAGTTGACATTGTCTTAGCCGTGTGCGGTGCCCCCCTCCACCATAATCCACCTCGGTCATACCGTTGCAGTGCTTAGGCGAAGCCCTGCACAGGTAATTTCATCATCACCGTCATCACGCCGTCATGCGGACGAAGCTCTACCTCGACACTCAGCTGGATCGAGAGTTCGTGGGACGTCACCGAGCCCAACGTGTGCAGATCGCGGAGGTGCCGTACTTTTGGTACTAGGATCGATCAGATCGTGAAGACATACGACTACATCAACCGCGTTGTCATAACGCTTCTGCTTACGGTCTACAATGGTACGTAGACAACACTCTCCCCTCTCATTGCTATGCATCACCATGATAGATCTTGCGGGTGTGTAGGAATTTTTTTGAAATTATTGCGTTCCCCTACAATGTTATGATGTTTCAGTAGATCCGTTTTGTCATGTGGGTTAATCACGATCTTGGTTGGTATGATTGTATATTTTATTTATGGTTCTATCCTATGATGCCCTCCGTCTCATGCAAACGTGAGGGGCCCCCACTGTAGGGTGTTGCAATACATTCATAATTTGCTTACGGTGGGTTGCGAGAGTGACAGAAGCTTAAACCCAAGTAGGTGGGTTGTTGCGTATGGGATAGAGATGACTTGATACTTAATGCTATGGTTGGGTTTCACAACCTTAATGATCTTTAGTAGTTGCGGATGCTTGCTAGGGTTCCAATCATAAGTGCATATGATCCAAGTAGAGAAAGTATGTTAGCTCATGCCTCTCCCTCATATAAAATTGCAAGAATGATTACCGGTACTTGTTATCGATTGCCTAGGGACAAATGACTTTCTTGTTGACAAAATCTATCCACTTTTATTACCTTGCAATTTATCCATAGTTTTATTCCCGCAAAGTACTCGTAGTTTTATCCTTGCAAAATAGTTTCATACTTGTTTTAGGTAAAGAAAACATCAAGTGTGCGTAGAGTTGTATCGGTGGTCGATAGAACTTGAGGGAATATTTGTTCTACCTTTAGCTCCTTGTTGGGTTCGACACTCTTATTTATCGAAGAAGGCTACAAACGATCCCCTATAATTGTTGGTTATCATCAACCTATTGATATGCAGCGAAAGATAGACTACACGAGACAAGCCATAGTCAAGTAAGCAATATCGTGTAAGTACAAAGACTATCAGCAGCTTGGTAGTATGGATCAGAATGGAAGACAGTATGAAGCCAAACAGGTAATAGTCTTCACACAGGGAAGTCAACCGGATTAGATAAGCAAGCAATGACTTCACGAAGACAAACTGAAAAGTAAAGGCAGTAGAGGATAGAACCAGTAGCTTGGTGGAGACAAGGATTTGGTAGACCAGTTCCAGTTGTTGCGATAACTGTACGTCTGGTTAGGGAGGCTGACATTGAACTCAGAAGACCGCATCTTCACCTTAGTGCCCTTGAGCTAAGGACACCCAGCCCTCACCCAATCACTCTAGTAAGTCTTCAAGGTAGACTTCCAAACCTTCACAGACTTTGTTCACCGGCGATCCACAATGGCTCTTGGATGCTCAGAACACGACGCCTAGCCGGCTGGAGGATTCACAGTCCTCAAGTGTAACAAGTCTTCAGGTCACGCGTATAGAAATACTTCAGTGATGCCTAACACTCTTTGGCTCCGGGCGTTTTGGGCTTTGTCCTCGCAAGGATCTCTCCTCGAACGCTTCGGAGGTGGGTTGCTCTCAAACGACGAAAGCCGTGCACTAACTCTGAGCAGCCACCAATTTATGGTGTAGGGAGTGGGCTATTTATAGCTAGGAGGCAACCCGACATGGTATGTATGAAATGACCTTGGGTCACTAAGGAACCGACATGTGTCCAGTGGTCGGATTTCAAACACACGAGGCAGCTTGGCTTGGGCTACAAGCTAAGCTGACTCATCCAACTCTGGATAAGATTTGCTCTCATTGTCTTCGCTTGAAGACATCGGATTTTGGTTGAGCATCACTTCAGTCATCTGACTTTGTTCACTTGGACCCCCACTTAACAATACGGTGGTTCCTATGACACAATAAAGAAGAAAAGGAAACTACGAAACAACTATGTCTTCGCACTCCATAGTCTTCAAGTGAATGTCTTCACATGTCATTATCTCCATCGTGAATGTCTTCACGAACCACCATTGTGTTGGGGAACCTAGTATTTCAAAAGAAACCTATGATGACGCAAGATCTATCTAGGAGAAGCATACCAACGAGCGGGGAGAGTGTGTCCACGTACCCTCGTAGACCGAAAGTGGAAGCGTTTAATAACGCGGTTGATGTAGTCAAACGTCTTCATGATCCAACCGATCCAAGCACCGAACGTGCGGCACCTCCGCGTTCAGCACACGTTCAGCTCGATGACGTCCCTCGAGCTCTTGATCCATTTGAGTCCGATGGAGTTCCGTCCACACGACGGCATGGCGACGGTGATGTGATGAAGTTACCGGCGCAGGGCTTCGCCTAAGCACTACGACAATATGATCGAGGTGTGTAACTGTGGAGGGGGGTACCGCACACAGCTAAGAGAAACTTGTGTGTCTATGGGGTGCCCCCTCCCACATATATAAAGGAGGGGAGGAGGAGGGGCCCGGCCAAGGGGGGTGATGACCCACAAGTATAGGGGATCTATCATAGTCCTGTCGATAAGTAAGAGTGTCGAACCCAACGAGGAGCAGAAGGAAATGACAAGCGGTTTTCAGTAAGGTATTCTCCGCAAGCACTGAAATTATTGGTAACAGATAGTTTTGTGATAAGGTAATTTGTAACGGGTGACAAGTAACAAAAGTAAATAAGGTGTAGCAAGATGTCCCAATCCTTTTTGTACCAAAGGACAAGCCTGGACAATGTAACACCCCAAAATTTTAACCTTTTTTTATTAGTTAAAATTTTGCTAGGAAATTAAATTTTTATTTTTTCTGGATTTATTCTTGATCTAAGAGCCTCTCTTTTCCCCAAAGTTGTGGAGTTCTCACCCCTAGTAAAAACCGTCCAATTATTATTGGACTCATTTACCCTCTCAAATAAAACAATTCTTTTATTAATAGGATTATTTATATAATTATTTATCCCTGAGCTTTATCTCTCTAAAATGGTTTTTCATAAGTTTAGGACCCCATTTGCACTGCAACCCTTTTATAAATTTACTTAAAATTCCAACCAAAATTTGGATATGTCAGGTGATGTTTTTAAATCACTTTTATGCAAAAATATCTTTTATTCATGAAATATTTTGAGCTCTACACCCAATTTTCTTCTCTGGTCCAGTGGGCAATTTTGCACTACAACCTATTTAAATACTTCTTTCTAGCCTCCACCAAAATTATGGGATGTTAGTAGTAGCATATGATTCAAATTTATGCAAAAACCCAGTAATGTTATTTGAAAATTTTGAGTGAATCAACCTCATCTTCATTCTGGTCCAACATGATGGTTTGTACAGCATCCATATTCTTGCTTGCTCTTTGGCCCTTGATTCTTTCCCCTGCTTGTAGACCACCCTACTAAAGCCCTAAGTCCAGGAGCATGCACCCATTGGATCATTTTTGCATCAAGAAGTGATGCCATTTGTCTTCCTGTCCAGAATTGAGTTTTTGCAAAACTTGCACTAACTAGTTTCTGTATTTGGCCACCTAACCTCACCACCCTTTTATTCACCTAATGAGACCACCATCTGGAGTTTTTGACCACTCCAAGACCTGCCTAGATGCCTCTGGCATTTTGTCAAACACCCTGTGGGCATGAACAGATTTGGCATGATTGTAAGTTTGTGTTGTGAACTTTCCCATCTGTCCAAACCAAGTTGTCAAGTAGCCTGCTAACGGTCTCTAGCACAGGCCTGTGGATTTGCATTAGCTCTCTAGCAGGTTTTGCCATCCTGGCATTTCGTCGAACAGTCGCCGTGCACGCCCGGAGCGCGAGTAGAGCACGCGTTTTGCACGTGCTCGCGCCCGAGGAAGCGCGCCCCTGGATAAGCTTCCCCGAGCTCATCCTGATCCTTTCCCTCTCGCCGCGTCATGCCAAAGGCCCCGACCGCCACCTCGCCCCCTGCAGCGTTGCTAGCAAGCTCTTGGCGGCACCCCCGCGGCCGCATCCGCCACCGCCCTGGGCAGCACCGCCCAAACCACCACAGCGCGCCAGCTCGCCTCCTTCGACAGTGGAGTGGTCGTCGTTAGCCCCTGGAGCTAGCCAGCCACCGCCACGTCGCCCTGCAGCACAGGGAGGCGGTTCACCGCCGTTCTTATCTCCGGCCACCTCGGACCGACCTAACTGCGCTATGAAGGAAGCCCCGAGCTCCTCCGAGCCCTCGGGCAACCCCACACCATCCTTCTCATGCACCCTTAGTCATCAATCGAAGCGAGGAGGTCGTCTTCAACCTCTCCGGTCAACTAGGACGCCGCCTCGTCCTGGTCAGTTCCGACGCACCAAGACCTCCCCTGCCCTCCCAAACGCCACCATCCGACTCCACATGAACCCGCGGAGCTGCCTAGCCTCCCAGACATAGCTAGGAACCACCATGGCCGGAATCCCAAATCCACCGAAGCCTCCCCTCCGCCGCGGAGCTCGCCGCCGGCGACTCCCTCCACCCCCGGCGACCCTACGACCACCGGGAGGACCGCCTAGGAGTGGCGGATCCATCCCTGCACTCGGATGCTCGCGAAGAACCGCCGTTCGCCGGCGACGATCGCTGGACGTCCCGCCTCTGCTCGGGCAGAGAAGAGGAGGGAGTGCGGACTAGTCAAACCTAGCTAGTGGGCCCCCTGGACCCACTATCAGTGACTCCCCGCGCGGTCCACGCTGGATAAGTGGAGGCGTAAAAGCTTAAGTACGTCTCCTCTGCGCGAAAGCATAATCCCGTTTGAACCGTTTTCCTTTTCTAATTTTATTAAAAGCAGATTTTGACCAAATGTTTGACTGGCTATAATTTTTAAATATAAGTCCAAATAAACTGATTCTTTTTCCTACATTTCTCAAATTCTATCTAGTTTATTTTAAGATTTATTTGAAAAAATTTCAAACAACTTTTTGTGCTGTTTGAATTTGTGTATTAATTCCAATATTTTCAAAATAGGATTTCTTGGAGAGAGAAGAAAACTTTCAAATGTTTTGGAGAGCACCCCACCTCTCCACACCTTGAAGGCAAGCATCCTGAACCATGGCATAATATTTTTGGTGTGTTAGTTGACACGGTTATAACACCACCTTGCATCGGAAAAGCTCGTTATTTTATGTGGTGATGTGATCTTTTGCATGAAGGCATATTTGTGATTTTCCTTGCTGTTGGAAATGAATATACTTGTGATGGTAATCATCCTCATGTGCCTTACATGCATGCCGGAAAGGAATCCGGGAAGGCCTCTGCCTTGGGTAGGCGTGAGCTTGTCGCCGGTCTCCGTTGGGACGGTTATGTCCGGTATGGCATAGTAAGATATAATGAGCGGTGATCCTGTTGATTGAAATATATTTGTTATGCTAATCATGCAGGGAATGCTTAAACCTCCAGAGTCGACCATAGATCGAGTCTTGTTCCAGTAACCCCCATACTTGTTCCGTACTACCACTTGTCCCTGCCATACGTGGGGTGCGGTTCGATGAAGTTGTCAACCCTTTCCTAGCACACACCGCATCAGAGAGGCCATGATGGAAGATCTGGGAGGCATCCAAGAGGCATGCCATCGACCGGGGGCATGGGTGTTTCGATTAAGTAGCCAAGGGGTAGCTCCCCTAGTTTCTTGTGTATAAATATTGTGATCACATGCTACGTCGAGGTTGTAGCCTCCCCACTTAGAGTTTTGCTTGACGGTGTCGTGGGTGATTCGCACACGGTGAGTTAAGCTGGTGTGTGCAAGTCAGCGTGTTTTTGACTAAAAGACCGTGAGCGGAATTAGTCCCGATGGACTAAAGAAATCCGTTACTCGTGGGTAAAGAGTACACCCTCTGCAGAGATATTAAACCTATTCGAATAGCCGTGTCCATGGTTAAGGACTACAGTCTGGGTCAGGTCAAGTGTCGGTCTTAGTGTCGGTCTTCGGAGGAGAAACTGCTAAACCAGAACATGGATCATGATTTGTGACTTGTGTTGATTATGATGATTATGATTATTTTTATCATGGACTAACTATTGTCGTTACTTGATTTATTGAGTATCCCTGGGACGGTTCTACCTCCTGGATATTCACTATGAATGTATTTGCTTCATAAGCCCTTTATGTGGTGTCGCTCAGACGCCCGACTGTGGCATTACTTGTTATTTATTTCCCTTATAAGCCCTTTATGTGGTGTCGCTCAGACGCCCGACTGTGGCATTACTTGTTATTTATTTCCCTTATAAGCCCTTTATGTGGTGTCGCTCAGACGCCCGACTGTGGCATTACTTGTTATTTATTTCCCTTATAAGCCCTTTATGTGGCGTTGCTCAGACGCCCGACTGTGGCATGCTTGTTATTTACCATCATTTCGAGACGTCGATTCAGACATCCGAATGGTGTATTTTATTTCCTCCTCTGTCATTTCATATTCTTGTTTCATATAAATAACCTGTTTGCATGCATCAGAGATTTTATTTTATGACTGACAATGTGATCATAGAATATTTCCATGCATGATTATCATTTATATTATACCCGTGTTCATAATGTTTGCGAGTACATTCAAAGTACTCACTGGCTTGTCCCTGGCTATTGTCTTGGCCAGATTTCTTGCATGGAGAGGGGCGTTGCGATGACCGCCCCGGAACCTAAGCAACGGAGACCGCAGCCTCGCGAAGATAGGAGTTATCCTGGTCAGCTGTTCCTGTGGGAAATGGAGTCCCATAGACACTGATGATCCACAAACCGCTTCCGCCATCAACCACTAGAAACCATTTGTTGTACTCCCAGGCCAGAATGGTCTTGTACTACATATTTTTTGTATTTTGCTTGGAGTTTCTGTATCAAGTTGGTGCCTCATCAGCTAACAGTAATCTTGGGGCTGGTGAGCACAACGGCCATTTTCTGGAAATTAATACCCGGAAAACTGGTCGCCACAGACTTGGTATTAGAGCCAGGCTGACCATTGGCTAATCCTATCTTAGCCAGGTCGAAAAACCTAGGAAAACCAAACCACCAGACCCTAACCAAAACCCCAGCCAAGCTTCTCGTGCAGGATAGCCACACAGTGACCCCGACACTTTTGGCAGTCGGTGCCCAACCTATCAGCCTAGCCTGTCGATCACACGCTAGAGACCGACACCTATATTGTCCCATTCGCAAGCGTGCGAAGGAAGACTCCGTCCCTTTTTTATATAAAAAGGGCACGCTAGCCTCAACACAGCACAGCCCGGCCTCTTCCTCAAACCAAGTTATAATGCCTGACCCCGTCGTACACAATGAGACCACAGCAACCAACCTTGGGGGATTTGTGACCGTGCTCGCGAACCTCACCCGTCGTGCCTTTGCATTAGAAGAGCCCCCAGAATATGTTGTGTACCAAGGGTCCATGAGCGGTGAGAGCCGTCAATTCTGGGCCACAATGCACATTATGGTAGGGTGCATCGCCGAACGCCCTCTGAGTTCACCGGAAGGACAACTTCCTTCGAGCCACAAGCCATCCAACTAGCTGCTCGAGAAGCTATAGTTCAACTCCGCCATTTGTCGCCCAGAATTAACTGTCGCTCGTTCTACTACTACCCCAGCCGTGACGGATATGGTAGACCACCCCAAGTTGCCAACGGAGATCACGAGACGGATCCTGCTTTATTGCATCTGGTGCGCTATGTAAGTACGCTAGAGGATTTGTTTGATCAAATCACCCTTGATCTAATCGCAGCTCGTGGCGAACTGATCCGCCGAGCCCCAACTAGAGGAGAAGATGAGCCCGACGCCGACATCCCAGTCGTGCTGTTCGGACAACCAATCGTGACCTTGAGGTCAGCCCCGGCCATCAACCAAGATACCTTGATGACCCCAGAAGTGCTTTGTCGCCTTTTGGGAACACGCTCTAACGGGATTGTGGCTAACAATCCCCGAGATGGTCATCATCACTACCCCGACCCTGCAGTTCCTCAACCCCTTCCACCTAATGCTGACGATGAAAGCCGTGGAGAAACCTTGACATCCGCAAGGCAAGCCCGCTTAGATATTAACGAGGTAGACTGAGTCACCCGAGCAGTACCGAGTCTTAGTAGGTCCTCGCCTTGTAACTGTGTGATCCTGTATCGCCGTAATTAAATATTGTTTGCCTGTGCACCCCTAATGTTGTTATGGCCATGCATGAGTTTGTTGATGTGCGATTGCATTTTTAATCCCAAGTGTAGCTGCCAAAGACCAACCTCGACGACGCAAGTTTGTGCTATGGATAAACCTTTTGGTTTCAGCTAACAGGAATGATATTTTCAAAACAACCCTTAAAAAATCTCGAGGACGAGATTTTTCTTAAAGGGGGTAGTGTTGTAACACCCAAAAATTTTAACCTTGTTTTATTAATTAAAATTTTGCTAGGAAATTAAAATTTTATTTTTTCTGGATTTATTCTTGATCTCAGAGCCTCTCTTTTCCCCAAAGTTGTGGAGTTCTCACCCCTAGTAAAAACTGTCCAATTATTATTGGACTCATTTACCCTCTGAAATAAAACAATTCTTTTATTAATAGAATTATTTATATAATTATTTATCCCTGAGCTTTATCTCTCTAAAATGGGTTTTCATAAGTTTAGGACCCCATTTGCACTGCAACCCTTTTATAAATTTACTTAAAATTCCAACCAAAATTTGGAGATGTCAGGTGATATTTTTAAATCACTTTTATGCAAAAATATCTTTTATTCATGAAATATTTTGAGCTCTACACCCAATTTTCTTCTCTGGTCCAGTGGGCAATTTTGCACTACAACCTATTTAAATACTTCTTTCTAGCCTCCACCAAAAATATGGGATGTTAGTAGTAGCATATGATTCAACTTTATGCAAAAACCCAGTAATGTTATTTGAAAATTTTGAGTGAATCAACCTCATCTTCATTCTGGTCCAACATGATGGTTTGTACAACATCCATATTCTTGCTTGCTCTTTGGCCATTGATTCTTTCCCCTGCTTGTAGACCACCCTACTAAACCCCTAAGTCCAGGAGCATGCACCAATTGAACCATTTTTGCTTCAAGAAGTGATGCCATTTGTCTCCTGTCCAGAATTGAGTTTTTGCAAAACTTGCACTAACTAGTTTCTGTATTTGGCCACCTAACCTCACCACCCTTTTATTCACCTTATGAGACCACCATCTGGAGTTTTTGACCACTCCAAGACCTGCCTAGATGCCTCTGGAATTTTGTCAAACACCTTGTGGGCATGAAAAGATTTGGCATGATTGTAAGTTTGTGTTGTGAACTTTCCCATCTGTCCAAACCAAGTTGTCAAGTAGCCTGCTAACGGTCTATAGCCCAGGCCTGTGGATTTGCATTAGCTCTCTAGCAGTTTTTGCCATCCTGGCATTTCGTCGAACAGTCAACGTGCACGCCCGGAGCGCAAGCAGAGCACGCGTTTTGCACGTGCTCGCGCCCGAGCCAGCGCGCCCCTGGATAAGCTTCCCCGAGCTCATCCTGATCCTTTCCCTCTCGCCGCGTCACGCCAAAGGCCCCGACCACCACCTTGCCCCCTGCAGCGTTGCCAGCAAGCTCTTGGCGGCACGCCCGCGGCCGCATCCGCCACCGCCCTGGGCAGCACCGCCCAAACCACCACAGCGCGCCAGCTCGCCTCCTTCGACAGTGGAGTGGTCGTCGTTAGCCCCTGGAGCTTGCCAGCCACCGCCACATCGCCCTGCAGCACAGGGAGGCGGTTCACCGCCGTTCTTATCTCCGGCCACCTCGGACCGACCTAACCGCGCTATAAAGGAAGCCCCAAGCTCCTCCGAGCCCTCGTGCAACCCCACACCATCCTTCTCGTGCCCCCTTAGTCATCAATCGAAGCGAGGAGGTCGTCTTCAACCTCTCCGGTCAACTAGGCCGCCGCCTCGTCCCGGTCAGTTCCGATGCACCAAGACCTCCCTTGCCCTCCCAAACGCCACCATCCGACTCCACTTGAACACGCGGAGCTGCCTAGCCTCCCAGACACAGCTAGGAACCACCATGGCCGGAATCCCCAAATCCACCGAAGCCTCCCCTCCGCCGCGGAGCTCGCCGCCGGCGACTCCCTCCACCCCCGGCGACCCTACGACCACCGGGAGGACCGCCTAGGAGTGGCGGATCCATCCCTGCACTCGGATGCTCGCGAAGAACCGCCGTTCGCCGGCGACGATCGCCGGACGTCCCGCCTCTGGTCGGGCAGAGAAGAGGAGGGAGTGGGGACTAGTCAAACCTGACTAGTGGGCCCCCTGGACCCACTGTCAGTGACTCCCCCGCGCGGTCCATGTTGGATAAGTGGAGGCGTAAAAGCTTAAGTACGTCTCCTCTGAGCGAAAGCGTAATCCTGTTTGAACCATTTTCCTTTTCTAATTTTATTAAAAGCAGATTTTGACCAAATGTTTGACTGGCTATAACTTTTTAAATATAATTCCAAATGAACTGATTCTTTTTCCTACATTTCTCAAATTCTATCTAGTTTATTTTTAGATTTATTTGAAAAAAATTCAAACAAGTTTTTGTGCTGTTTTGAATTTGTGTATTAATTCCAATATTTTCAAAATAGGATTTGTTGGAGAGAGGAGAAAACTTTCAAAAGTTTTGGAGAGCACCCCACCTCTCCACACCTTGAAGGCAAGCATCCTGAACCATGGCATAATATTTTTGGTGTGTTAGTTGACACGGTTATAACACCACCTTGCATCGGAAAAGCTCGTTATTTTATGTGGTGATGTGATCTTTTGCATGAAGGCATATTTGTGATTTTCCTTGCTGTTGGAAATGAATATACTTGTGATGGTAATCATCCTCATGTGCATTACATGCATGCCGGAAAGGAATCCGGGAAGGCCTCTGCCTTGGGTAGGCGTGAGCTTGTCGCCGGTCTCCGTTGGGACGGTTATGTCCGGTATGGCATAGTAAGATATAATGAGCGGTGATCCTGTTGATTGAAATATATTTGTTATGCTAATCATGCAGGAATGCTTAAACCTCTGAGTCGACCATAGATCGAGTCTTGTTCGATAACCCCACACTTGTTCCGTACTACCACTTGTCCCTGCCATACGTGAAGTGCGGTTCGAAGAAGTTGTCAACCCTTTCCTAGCACACACCGTACAGAGAGGCCATGATGGAAGATACCGGAGGCATCCGGTAGGCATGCCATCTGACCCGGGGGCATGGGTGTTTCGGTTGTAGCCGAAGGGGTAGCTCCCCTAGTTTGCGCGTGGTATAAATTTTGTGATCCCATGCTACGTCGAGGTTGTAGCCTCCCCACTTAGAGTTTTGCTTGACAGGTGTCGTGGGTGATTCCAGACACCGGTGAGTTAAGCTGGTGTGTGCAAGTAAGGCGTGTTTTTGACTAAAAGACCGTGAAGCGGAATTAGTCGATGGACTAAAGAAATCCGTTACTCGTGGGTAAAGAGTACACCCTCTGCAGAGATATTAAACCTATTCGAATACCCGTGTCCATGGTTAAGGACTACGATGCAGGTCAGGTCAAGTGTCGGTCTTAGTGTCGGTCTTGGAGGAAGCGCTAAACCAGAACAAGGATCATGATTTGTGACTTGTGTTGATTATGATTATTATGATTATTTTTATCATGGACTAACTATTGTCGTTACTTGATTTATTGAGTATCCCTGGGACGGTTCTACCTCTTGGATATTCACTATGAATGTATTTGCTTCATAAGCCCTTTATATGGTGTCGGTCATACGCCCGATTGAGGCATTACTTGTTATTTATTTCCCTTATAAGCCCTTTATGTGGTGTCGCTCAGACGCCTGACTGTGGCATTACTTGTTATTTATTTCCCTTATAAGCCCTTTATGTGGTGTCGCTCGACGCCCGATCGTGGCATTACTTGTTATTTATTTCCTTATAAGCCCTTTATCTGGTGTCACTCGGGCCTTGATCGTGGCATTACTTGTTATTTATTTCCCTTATAAGCCCTTTATGTGGCGTCGCTCGAACCCCGATCGAGGCATGCTTGTTATTTACCATCATTTGAGGCGCCGCCGGACATCCGAATGGTGCATTTATTTCCTCTTCGTCATTTCATATTCTTGTTTCATATAAATAACCTGTTTGCATGCATCGTAGATTTTATTTTATGGTGACAATGTGATCATAGAATATTTCCGTGCATGATTATCATTTATATTATACCCGTGTTCATAATGTTTGCGAGTACATTCAAAGTACTCTTGGCTTGTCCTGGCTATTGTCTTGGCCAGATTTCTTGCATGGAGAGGCGTTGCGATGACCGCCCGGAACCTAAGCAACGGAGACCGCAGCCTCGCAAAGATAGGAGTTATCCTGGTCAGCTGTTCTGTGGGAAATGGAGTCCCATAGACACCGATGATCCACAAACCTCTTCGCCATCAACCACTAGAAACCATTTGTTGTACTCCCGGGCGAGAATGGTCTTGTACTACATATATTTTGTATTTTGCTTGGAGTTTACGTATCAAGTTGGTGCCTCATCGCCTACTTGATAATCACAGGGGCTGGTGAGCACAACGGCCATTTTCTGGAAATTAATACCCGGAAAACCGGTCGCCACAGACAAACTCTTATATGCAGGAAAACGCTCCCGAGGACACATGGGAATTACCATCAAGCTAGTTATCATCACGCTCACATGATTCGCGTTCGTTACTTTGATAATTTGATATGTCGGTGGACCGGTGCTTGGGTGCTGCCCTTTCTTGGACAAGCATCCTACTTATGATTAACCCCTATTGCAAGCACGGAACTACAAAAGAAGTATTAAGGTAAACCTAACCATAGCATGTAACATATGGATCCAAATCAGCCCCTTACGAAGCAACTCATAAACTAGGGTTTAAGCTTCTGTCACTCTAATAACCCATCATCTACTTATTACTTCCCAATGCCTTCCTCTAGGCCCAAATAATGGTGAAGTGTCATGTAGTCGACGTTCACATAACACCACTAGAGTAAAGAAAACATACATCTCATCAAAATATCGAACGAATACCAAATTCACATGACTACTTATAGCAAGACTTCTCCCATGTCCTCAGGAACAAACGTAACTACTCACAAATCATATTCATGTTCATAATCATAGGGGTATTAATATGCATAAAGGATCTGAACATATGATCTTCCACCAAATAAACCAACTAGCATCAACTACAAGGAGTAATCAACACTACTAGCAACCAACATGTACCAATCTGAGGTTTTGGGCCAAAGATTGGATACAAGAGATGAACTAGGGTTTTAGAGGAGATGGTGTTGGTGAAGATGTTGATGGAGATTGACCCCCTCCCGATGAGAGGATCGTTGGTGATGACGATGGTGATGGTTTCCCCCTCCCGGAGGGATGTTTCCCCGGCAGAACAGCTCCGCCAGAGCCTTAGATTGGTTCTGCCAAGGTTCCGCCTCGTGGTGGTGGTCACTACAAAAAAAGACACATCCGTGACATTTTGGGCCGAATGAAAAAAAAGATGTCATACTTATGACAGTTCTATGACGATAATTGTGAGAAAACCCGGTATCATCATAGATGTGGTAGGCTCCTACTTCTAGGACAAAAAATCATGACAGAAAATGGGCTTTTCGTCCTGGGCGAGCCAGAGACTCAGCTGCATGACATTCTTTGGGCCGTCCATGACGGAAAAAACCATGGTAGAAGCGAGGGCGAGGAAAATTTCGAGAGTTCCGATTCTTGTGGGTGGTCGGGGGCGGCGATGTCGCGTTCTCTCGACGTGCGTGCATGTGTGCGAGGCGTTGAGCTCAAACTGAACCCGGCGAGGCGTTGGGCTCTAACTCAACCCGGCGATTACTGCTGCGAGCTACGCGTTCTTGAACACGAGCGATCGATCGATGGCTGTTAAGCGAACCCGATCGGCGATTCGCCGCATCTGCTGCTAAGCGAAGCCGATCGATGCTGCCTCTCGATGAGCGATGGCGTTCTTTGGGGGCTTTGGATGAACAGTTCCCGGTGGGGGTGGATGAACAGGAACCCGTGGTGTTGCCTCTGGATGAACAGGAACCCGATTGATCGAGCCGGTTGGGGCTGGATGAACATGACCCCTTGGAGGGCTGGATGAACAGGACAACCCCATGGAGGGCTGGATGAATAGTAGATGGTGGAGGGCTGGATGAACAGTAGCCCGTGGAGGGGTGGTTGAACAGGAGCCCGTGGAGAGGGCTGGTTGAACATTAGCCGGTGGAGTAGCGCGCGGTGGAGGCTGGATGAACAGAAGCCCGTGGATGAACAGTCATACGTGGAGGCTGGAGGAGGTTGACGGTGGATGAACAGTAGCTCGTGGAGGCTGGAGGTGGTTGACGGTGGAGATGAACAGTATCCCGTGGAGTCCCGTTTTGTGGTACGCCACACCCCTCCCAATGAACAGGACCCCCATTTTGACCGTAGCACTCCAAAACAAGTCAGTTTCCTCCGTTTTGCGGTACGCCACACCCCTTCCGATCAACAGGACCCCCGTTTCGACCGTATGAGGTCTGTTTCCTCCATTTTGCAGTACGCCAGACCCCTCCCGATGAACTGGATCCCGTTTCGACCGTGGCCGGTCGAACACAAAGCCATTTCCTCCATTCTGCGGTACGTCAGGCCTCGTTTCCATCGGCTGTTCCGTCCAAGACAGTTGGCTCTCACGCGTTCCGTTGCCTCCCGATGAACACTATGCATTCCATTGCCTCCCCATGAACACGACTACGACGCAGTTTCTCCATTCCAACCCAGCCATGTACACGAGCCCTGGCCATACGTGTCGCCGTGGCGGCATTGAGACCCTTTGTGTATGCGTATGTGGCGTGTTTTCTTTCTTACACCGCGGCGTTATGCGTATGTGTACATGCTACGTGCGCGCCTCTACATCGACCAGTATGTACATACACGTTCGCGACCAGAATGACAATGCTACGTACGCTTCAACCAGATGGGTCCCGACTGTCAGGCACTTCCAATCGTTTTTTTTTTTTTGCCCAGACGCACTTCCTTGCGTGCGAAGATGTAGCTGGTAGGTCCCAGTAGTCAGGGGGGAAATATTTTCTTTGCGAAATATGGTTGCCCGTCCGGTGGGTCCCTGCTGTAAGGTGGAGAAATCATTATTTTCCACGTAATAAGGATGCACTTCCTTGCTGGGGCCGTGGACCCAGCTGTCAGCCTCTCCACGCACAGTCCACGTCCGATTTAAGCCGTTCCTTGACCACGTTGACCACGCCGCGCCGAGAGCACCAGGGCGGTGGACGAGGGCGATGCCTAGGAAGGGGACGACGTGGGAGCCGGGGAAGACGCGACAGTGGATGCCCACACGTAGAGGAGTATGAGGGTTCACTGGTTCGCTGCAATGTGAGGCGTCACCTTGAGAATAACGAGGGGTGTCGGTGAGTAGAGGATGGCCTGGCCAGCGGTGGGAGTAGTAGAGGCGGTGAGGCCTCGCGGCATCATAACCGCCACGGAGGCAGGAGCACGAGGCACAACCGGCGCTGGTTTGGTAATTTGGAGCAAGAAGACCAGAGATTGAAGAAGCACTACAGCCGTTGGATGGACATCATACGGTCACTGGAGGTAGAATCGTGCATATTGACTAAGTTCACAAAGCCCTCCGTCCCCGTCAACTTAGTAGGCACACAAGTCAGCCTGCCACTATACTCGGTCCCAGCTAGAAGGGGGAGTATTCATTTTTTTGTGTAATAAGGAGGAACTTCTTTGCGTGCGAAGATATAGCTGGTGGGTCCGAGCTGTCAGCGGCGGTAACATTTTTTTTTATGAAATACAGAGGCCCTTCCGGTGGGTCCCAGATGTCAGGTGGAGGAATCATTATTTTGCGCGTAATAAGGAGGCATTTCCTTGCGTGCGGCCATGGACCCAGCTGTCAGCCTGTCCACGTATAGTCCACTTCAGATCCATGTCGGCCGTTGACCACGTTGACCAGGCGTGCCGAAACACCAGGCGGTGGGCGATGGCGAGGCCTAGGAAGGAGCGACACGGAGCTGTGGAAGACTCGGCGGTTGTTTCCCCACGAGGAGAATACGTTGTCACGAGGGTTTACTGGTTCGTCTGCCATCACCGGAGAATAACAGCAGGTGTGTGTGAGTAGAGGGATGGCTAGGCCAGCGATGGGTGTACGATGGGGCGGTGAGGCCTGCGCAGCAGCACAGCCGACCGCGGGGAGGAGGGAGCAGGCAGTCCCGCTGGCGCTTGTTTGAGCGGCTGGAGCAGGAAGAACAGATATTGAAGAAGCACGACGGCCGTTGGATGGACATCCAATAGTCCTTTGCTTGTCGTCAACCTTTTTAGCAAAGCCTCAAATCTGTGGAAAACAGCATACAGCCCATCGCCATTATTTCTAATAATTTACAGCCCATTTGCTAATTCTTAAGGTTTTTGGAGCCCATATTCTTTTGTTAGCATTACAGCCCATATTGTGGCCACGGTTAAAAATTATCTGAAATTTTGCATATTTGGTGCGGTCGAACTGTTTTAATCCCGAAATATCGAGTCACATTCAAACAGATTTTAAAATAAATTTATATCAATATAAAATCCAACAAATTGTCCACGCATAAAAATCAATGCAATTTAAAATCTCGAAATGAAAAAAAGAAATTTGAAACTAATTGCCGGTTTGATGTGTTTTAAAAATGTACATCCCATTTCTCATTACTGATAGACCATTTTCTCGGCCAGCCGAATGAAGCTCTCCTCGTCTTGAAAGATTTGCAGGTCAACAGGCCTGACAAAGCGACTTACATGGCAAATCACAAAAAAAATGGGTTGTGGCCGTGGACCCGGTATCGGCCTCTCCACGTCTGATACTCTTCAATGGAAGTCGGTCGTTGACCACATTGACCACGCCTTGGCCGAGAGCACCAAGGCGGTGGGCGACAGTGAGGCCTAGGAAGGGGATGGCGTGGAGCCGGGAAGACAGCGACGATGGATGCCAGACAGAGGAATCTGAGGTTCTTTGGTTCGGTGCGGAGTGAGGCTGCCGTTGCCGCAGAATAACAGGGGGTGTGGGTGAGTGGAGGGATGGCCTGGCCAGCGGTGGGAGTAGTATGGGGGCGGTGAGGCCTCCGCGGCAGCACAGTCGGCCACGAGAGGCAGGAGCATGCGGCACGACCGGCGCTGCTTTGGGCGGCTGGAGCAAGAAGACCAGAGATTGAAGATGCACTATCGCCGTTGGATGGACATCCCACGGTCACTGGAGCTAGAATCGTTCATATTGACTAAGTTGACAAAGCCCTCTGTCCCCGTCAACTTAGTAGGCCCACAAGTCAGCCCCCACTATGGTGGGTCCCAGCTAGCAGGGGTATTCATCTTTTTTGTGCGTAATAAGGAAGCACTATCTTGCGTGCAAAGATATAGCTGGTGGGTCCGACCTGTCAGCGGGGGGAACGTTTTTTTCGTGAAATATAGAAGCCCTTCCCGTGGGTCCTAGCTGTCAGGTGGAGGAATCATTATGTTGTGTGTTATAAGGAGGCATCTCCTTGCGTGCGGCCATGGACCCAGCTTTCAGCCTCTCCACGTACAGTCCACTTCCGATGGATGTCGTTCATTGACCATGTTGACCAGGCCGCGCCGAGAGCACCAGGGCGATGGACGACGGCGAGACCTAGGAAGGGAACGACACAGAGCCAGGGAAGACTTGGCAGTTGTTTCCCACTCAGAGGAGTATGAGGGTTTACTGGTTCGTTTGCCGTCCCGGAGAATAACGGCGGTGTGGGTGAGTAGAGGATGGCTAGGCCAGCGATGGGAATACGGTGGGGCGGTGAGGCTGCTTGGCGGCACATAGCCGGCAGCGGGAGGAGAGAAGCGAGCAGTCCCATGGCACTTTTTGGCCGGTGGAGCAGGAAGAGCAGAGATTGAAGAAGCACGACAACCGTTGGATGGACATCCAGCAGTCACTGCTCTCATGTGCATTATTTCTAATAATGTACAGCCCATTTGCTAATTCTTAAGAATTTTTTTAGAGCCCATCTTCTTTTTGTCAGCATTACACCCCATATTGTGGCCACGATTAAAAAGTATACTAAATTTTGCATATTTCGTTGCGGTCAACTGTTTTTAATCCTCAAATATCGATTCACATTCAAACTATTTTGAAAAATAATTTATATAAATATAAAATCCAAAATAATTGTCCATGCATAAAATCAATGGAATTTAAAATCTTGTAATGAAAAAAATTGAAACTAATTCCGGTTTGATGTGTTTTAAAATGTACAGCCCATTTACGGGCAAACCTGAATGAAACTCTCCTCGTCTTGAAATATTTGCAGCCAATGAGGCTGATAAAACAAGTAGGCCTCATTTGGGTATTTCTTTAAAAAATAGAACTGGGCTAGCCATTTTAGCAAGAAAAAAACACATCTGGGCTCATGATGTGGTAAACATAAATAAAACCACAGCTAGGCAGGGCACAGCCCCGCACATCCCGTTGTTACCCTGATCGGTCGCTAAAACTAGTATAAATAACAACTACTTGTTCCTCAAAAAATAAACTACTTGCGACCTCTTTGGGTCCACAGTGTCGACCGCTTGTAGTGTAATTCTCTCGTTTATTGGCGGCGTTGACAATGGCGTGAGCCCCGGATGTCCAACCATTAGGAGGAACCATATTTTTGGGCTTGTAATATAGAGGCACTTGCTTGCGTACTGCCATGACGCTGGTGGGTCCCTACTGTCATCCTCTCCACATACAGTCATCTCCTTGTTCCTCTCGGTTGTTGACGACATTGACAATACAAGAGGGCGGAGCACCGCGCACGGTGAGCAAACCAAGGCCGCAAGGCGACGGACAACAGCAAGGCCTCGGACGGAATGAACAGGAGCCGTGGAAGATGCGCAGGTCCAGTCGCAGGCGGAGGGGAGTATGAGGGTTGACTGGTTCGGGTGCGGGTGCGTGTTGGGGCTAACGTCACCGGAGAATAACAGGACATGTGGGGGAATAGAGGGAGGGACTGGCGAACGTTGGAGGGTACATATGGTAGGGCGGCCGAGGCGCAGCCAGCCATGGGAGGTGGGTGCAGGCGGAGCCGACGGGGCGGTTTGGTTTGGGTGGCTTGAGGAAGAAGAAGACAAGAGATAGAAGATACACGACAGATGTTGGATATCAATCCAACGGCTGGTAGGCAGAATCGTTTGTTGACTAGCTAGTAAGTCGACACCGCCTTGGATAGGCTATTTCCTCGCGGGTCCCAAATGTCAGAATCCAAATCCGTCACGGTCATGCAGCCTTTGCTATGAAAATTTGCAGCCCATTTGATGTGCTAGTTCGAAATAAGTTTGTGGGTGCTGGTGGGGGCTAATCACTTGGCTTCGTAATGCAGTGAGCTCAAGCAGCCGGCGAGTGATGTTATTTCCTTGGTGGGATTTGTTAGTTGTTACAATATTTCACTCTAAATTAAACGACTGGCAAGCCATTTGCCTTGCTTCAAAGAAAATATGACAGTCACAGCTGAGTTGAAAAGGGCAGGAACATCTAACTCCAGCTTACAAACTGTACAAAAGCACGAGGGTTAATTGTTCATCAGGTTTACAAAAAACCCAGGTTGAAAAGGGCAACAACATCTAAGTCCAGCATTGTTTTCGGCAGTCACAATCAAATGGATCGGTCAGGTCCATAGAATGAACATCCTAGGTCGTAATATTTACTGGATTATGACCACAATATGTTGTAAATAGAAGCCCAGCATGTTCAGAAGCTCTTTTGCCCACCTGAAACTCCTTTTTTTGCTCTTCCACATACCCATCCGTCAAAACCATGCTGCTGATAAACTTAAGCCTGATGGACAATAGTAACCTCGCATTCAGCAGGAAGAATGTGACAAATCTAGTGTTTGCACGGTTGGCTACATATCGTTCTAGCGTTATTGTCATCAATCGAATCTCATGAGAAGTGAGAAAATCCTGATGCTTACGAATCCACCGATTGGTTATAACTTTCTTACCCCGTCCTGTTGCCTAAATAGACATGAAAATTGAAAATAGTTAAGGTCTAAAAAAAGAATGTCGAAAGAGCAACAGCTGAACGGTTAATTCTAGTACACTATATGCGGTCTTCCAATGTGCGTGAAATTATCACCTTTATATACAACTTCTCCAGACATGGAAAGCATTGCAGCAAGCCAATAATATTGTTCAGATCAAAACTATTCATTTGGATATATAAGATCTTGACAGAATCCAGCACCATTGATAGGCCATCCATGGAGAAACTCTTCATTGAGCATAGAACATAATATTAGTACAAAATGTGTACTCCAAGATGACATATAACTTATGCGCAGAAATTTAAAATGTAGCTTATGGTTACAAGTGTAGATGATAATATAAAGTACTTGAAGAATTGTGGAGCCAAACACCATGTTGAAATGAGCACAGAGGATCATGTATTACTCCCAAGGTCTCCAGTTTAGTCGCAGAGAGGACGGTTATTTGCAATGGTGAATAACTAGTATCAAGGATCAATCTTTGAAGTGAAGGGGCATCTTGGATGATGAGCTACCTTCCGTCAAAAGAAATTCCAATTCTTACAAGTATAGGCGACTTTATTTGGAGACAACTGATTCTAACTGTGAAAACAAGCACCAAGCACTCCAGGGCAGGGCTAATGGAGTGGACGATGTTGTGCAATGAGGCCTCCGATATACAAACCCGCACAAGTGAAAGTTTCTTGAGAAATGGGAGTCGAAGGTTTAGTACTAGATTTTCTGGTAGGTCGCATAGCGCAAAGGTGGCGGTGTGGAGAGAGGAGAAAAACCGCGAGATGGACATCGGTGCTGAGGGCATAGGTAGATGGCGTTCGGTATCTGGTAGGTGATTTCCAAGGGAATAGTAGAACTCAAGCAGCTGTAGTTCTGTGAATTCAGGGATTTCAGCTAGGCGTCCACCATGCAGGGCATGGTATGCTTGCTCAGGTAGCATGACGGGATGCAGAGGCTTTGAACGGGGCCCTAGTGGGAGGAGATGACGGCTCTGGGGATTTCAAAATCATTGAAGAGAGATAGGCGGCGACAGTCGAGCTTAAGGGCACGGCTGGCGCCATAGTGGGGCCACCAAATTGAGAGGACTTGGGTGCGGCAGCAATCCTTGAGTGGGGAGAAGAGATGATCTCCCCAAGGATGGTGTCAGGAGATCGCTGATCTGATCCACCGAGATTCTACGGGTTCTGGGATCCGGTGGGGCGGGGTCGCTGCTTCTCCCTGCTGCTGCGGGTGCAGGATCTACAACAGCGTCGTTCTTGGCGGGAGCCTCATCTTCTTGGCTGGGGTCAGCCGACTCCATTTTCCTCGAGGCGTCGCGTCGCTCACAGTTTGAGGAGAGTAACGAATGCGAGCCTAGTTGTCTTGCCGATGAAGAAGAAGGGGAGCTGGGGGTTTTCTGTAGTAGTGAGGAAGAAGGGGAGCTGGGGTTTTCTATAGGAGTGAGGTGAGGAATTTGGGGGTACGAGTGGAGCGAGCTGACATGAGGAGGAGGAAGAACACCCAAGTTTTTGGGGGGGCGGTGTGCTGGGTGTGGGTAGCGCCTCTCATTCAATAAATATATGGACTTTTGAATTGATTTTACTATTTACTAGGGTGGATGGGCTGTTTTGTCTTGGGCGGAGAAACAATTACTACTAGTGCAGTGGAGACACTCTCTGACAACCCGAAAAACAATTACTACTAGTGCAGTGGATACAATACCGCTACGGCTCCTCCTAGGTCATCAAGCGTCTCCCTCTCTGAATTCGTTATACTTTTGTTCACCGACATGCGGGCCATGCGG
The DNA here is from genome assembly GCA_021605205.1 of Aegilops longissima. Lineage (NCBI taxonomy): Eukaryota > Viridiplantae > Streptophyta > Magnoliopsida > Poales > Poaceae > Aegilops > Aegilops longissima. The sequence continues at coordinate 673,322,986 of CM038677.1, read as the reverse complement.
TGTGAGGCCCAAATGCCATCCACCAAATTAAAAGGCGGTATGCAGGCGAAGAGTCACCCCGGTCATAGCGCGGCAATAACAAGCCGTCGTATCACAAAACCCCACCTCCCCGCAGTCTGAGTTTGACAGACGAAACAACCATCATTTCACTCTTTGCTGAATCCCCTTCTCCCTCACTGTCTTCAAGAAAGGCAACACTCGCATCTGCCACTGTTCTTCTCTCCCAACGAATGGAAGGTAAGCGGATCCGTGATGTTGGTATATTTTCGTTCAAAGAAAAAAAAAGAACTTTTGCAAAGCAGTAACCGATCCTCACTCTCTTTTTTGTTTCATTGTCATTGCGATTGTGTTTTCCTTTCAGTGGTCTCCTAGTATTCGTCAGTTTCGTGATGGACCAAGGAGAACCAGGCAAAGATCTGCCGATATTGGAGCAGACGCGTGCGGGGGGGGGGGCTAATCCCCACAAGACAGAGAGCTCCAAGAAGATGGAGGCAGCCACCGAGCCGACCCAGATCGCTCCACGGCCACTAGTGAGATGGTCAACGCCCGTTTGAGGTTACAGCCCCGTGGCCTGCGAGAGCAGTTTTCCCGCCGAGGATGTGTCCCCCCACCAGCGATGAGCTGCCCAAGGTGATTTTCTTCTTTGCCGATCTCGATTGTGGTTTTCATCTAAGTATGTGGTGATGAATAATGCAAAATATTATTAACCCGATGCCATGCTATACATAGTGGTTTAAATAACTTGTGTTTCTTATCTTTGGAAAGTAATTCAGAATTTGTTTCTGTTTCAATTATAATACGATGCGAGACAAGGATTGTGTGGTTGTACATGTCACTCGCTATGAGGCGGATGACCTGAATATACGCACTAGGAAAATAGAGTTTTTAGGCTGTTGGATCCTGGAAGCCATATGCGCTTATAGCAATGAAGAGTTGTATTCCAGCCTCATTGTTGTCAAGCGTGTTGTCCAGGGTGTACTGAAGCACAAGAAGTTCAAAGCTACTCCTTCATTTGTGAGGCATACTGTTCTTGTCAAGCTTACGCATGAAGATGACGTGGCATGCCTCCACAAACAAGTTTATGAGTGGCAAGGCCACAAGGTTGTCTTCATGAAGGTTCACAGGATTGAGCTGCTGCCGGACGTCCTCGATGATGTTCATGGCAAGATCCGTCTTGTGTCCAGCCAAAATTAGATCGAGGCATGATAGTTGCCCCGGCTAGTGTTTAATAGTAGTTTGGATTGTGTCTAATTATCCGAACCTTGCCTTTTATCGAGCCCTCTCGGGCTAGTACTCTGTTTGAATCCGTCTATGGGAGCTGCTGCTACTTTTGTGTGCCCGTGAATCATGTGAGAACCATCGTAATTGTTGCCGAAATAGATGCGTCATCACTAGTTTTTTCATGAATATGGCATTGTAAGACATAAGTTGTCACGGTTTATCATATGAGAAGTGTGTGTTTTGATGAAATAGAGTACTCGTTCGAGAACTGTGCACCGACATAAACATAAGTACTTGTAAACACTGTTGGTGCTACCCCACTTGTAAGCAGTTGTGCAAAACACGGCACATTGGCTCAGCTCGCTTCAACACTAGGCTATCGACCAGCTAACAATCAACAATCTGCTGTCCGACATATAAGCAACTATGTATCTTGTTACAGTGGTTCATGCAGTTAACTGAGGCCACAATGTAAATTCCAAATGTTCACACGCTAGTCCAGCGTTCATGTCGAACACTCACATTAAACTCGGCTTCATAAAAAACTTTAAAGCATAAGTTAAGCAATTTTATACATCTCAATGATTCATAGAACATAACAAACATATACTAGTTCATAGCAAAAGACAAAGTTGTGAGAAGGTTTACAAATCAGGAAAAAACAAGCAAGGCTTCTCTCAGCAAAGGGCCTCCCGGCAGGCTTAAATTTCCTGGAGTTCACTCTGGTTTTTTCTTGTTGCCACCTTCCAGGGTTTGGTTCTCTCATTCTAGAATAACCAATTATAATTGTGTTCTCAGCTGGAATGCTGAACTGAACCATGTAGTGTACTGACCAGCTGAAATTCTTGTGCATTCCACTAAATTTAAGCACTGCTATTTGTAGAAATAAGCAGACCACAATGCCTCTTGTCCGAGAACCTGTCAAAAAACCCGCCATGCAGTCGTGCCAGCTAGTCCTCGGTCCATGGATGAACTGGTAGAAAGTGCATTCCGGACTAGGATGCAGTTGTTTTCGCTCGTCCCTACACTGCAATCAGGAAGTAAAACGTTCGAATCAACTTCTTTTATATTGCGTTGGTCATTCTACCTAGTAACTACCAATGTAGGAATACCTAGAAGACGGGTGGTTAGACGACGACAACGAGGGATAGCCTTCTCATTTTGCAAAGTTCTACTAGAACTGAGGTGTGTGCTTTTGATTGCGTGGATAGAAACGATACAGAGACAGACATCCCGAAATGATATGGAGATAGACATCCATGTTTGCGCAAATACGAAATACGGTTATTTAAACAGTGACAGATGTTTGCAGTGGTGTATGATTAACAACAGCATCTATTGTGTTATAATTGGCACTAGATTGACAGTATGAAAGTGTCCTTAAGTAAGTAGCATCACATCACATCAACATTGCCACTATATTAACATGTAGAACAATAGCATTAGTATTACTGTCATGAGAGTAGCACATGGTCAGTAAATGTGCAATCAAATTTGTGCAGTTCCACTAGGATGAAGCAAGGTTAGCGGTGTGAGATTTAAGTGTAACTACAAAAACACAATTCATGGGAAATAAAGCAAGACGGAAGCACTTCATAAAATGGTGGTGGCATTGCTTCAATTTATCGAAGGCACTAGACCATTACTTATAGTGACATTAGGTGGCATTGCTTAATGCTTCATGTGATTTTATATTAACGGTAGTGATATGGGCGAAGGGACAGCAGGGGCATAAAGTGGTGAGGCAGATGTGGTTGCCAAGAGCGGCAAACACACAGGCAGCATGTCTGCATTTGTCCCATTTTTATCTCCTCGGCGACATTTTCCTATGTGAGCACAGGAAATCTAGACCCGCTCATTCTCATTTGTGTTGTCCCCCAACACCCGTCACTTTCTTTCCTTTTTCAACCAAGAGATAGGTTCACTTCCCCCCACCCTTCGCCATCCACCATGCTTTCTTCGTCTTTTCAACCAAGAGACCGGTTGGGTAGCCAGTATCTACTACTTTCCCCTGTTTCCTCTTAGAACCAAGTCCTAGATTCATGCTACAGCTTTCCCACTTTCTTCCCTGTTTGAACCAACTCTTAGAGTCGACTGTATGAACTAGCTTTACCTCTAATAATAGTAAAAGTCTAGGTGGCTTTGGAACAATGGACGGAAGTAGAAAAAGATCCACACAAAGCCAAGTGGGGAGCTGGGGCAGTAGAGAAAGGCAGGTTTCGAAGGAATATATACCTGAGGGTCATTGGCATGTGGCAAAGATGGCGTCGGGAGGCCGCATCTTGGCTATAGTACCGCAGGGAGGAAGAAGGGGTCAGAGGCCCTCTGGAGCCGGCGCTCTCTCGGAGAGAATGGCACGGCCGCCGAACGGGACGCGTGGGCAGTTGTTGGTCTCCTCCCTCGCCACCGACGACAGCTTGAATGATGCACCTACACCCTGCCCCGGTCGAGGTTGTCCGGCCAGATATGTGACCAGCCGTGAGGTGAGAGAGAGTGTGGCCACCTATGTCTTGCTTAGATCTGGAGAGCATGAGAGAGTGAACTAGAGGAACCCTAGTAAAGCAAGCGCTAAGGCTCCTGCTTATATATATAGTGGAGTGATTTTGTTGTACCAGCTTCAAAAAAATGCGCTACTACGTGTACCCGCGAGTGGGTGTGAGAGAACTAGTGCGTGCACCACTTCTCTTCATGTAAGAGTACAATATACTATGCCCAAAGAACGTTCGCCACAAGAGTAATAGTATAAGTGTGTGACGTGTGAGCAAAAATAAAATGTGCGCGATGTCTTTTGTTTTTTAGAAGTTCTGAGGGTAGGGTGTGAACAGCACATATGTGTGTGATGTCTACATGCAGATAGATGGTGGGTGCGAGAGGACTCGGGAGGGTGCCTGTGCGATAAAGAGAGAGGGGGGGAACGTATCAATGCAATGCATGTGTCCGTAAATCATTATCTGACAAACGTTCGCCACAAGCCTTTTCCTGACGAACGCCATAAGAACCGGTAGATCGGCATCCGACAGTGTCGGTTTTGCCATGTCATTTAACAGAACATCCACTCCTCCTACAGACAAATCTTCCACGTGAGTGTTAGCAACTGCCATATGCTCCCTCCGTTCCAAAATGCAGTGCATATAGCTTTATTGAAAATTCGAACCTCGCAAACTTTTACCAAGTTTTGTGTACCAAATTGCACATGTAGAATACCCTGTATATATCATTTCATTCATCTTCTAGAGGTAAGTATAAAGATGGGGGAGGAGTCTACAAAGAAAGACCATCGTATCACCTGCAGCGATTTCAACCATCCTTTGTGTGGAGGAATATCATAGGAATTCTATATGATATGATTTTTATAGGATTTTTTCCTTTAGAGCCAATTGGTTCATAGGAATTGATTCATATACTCCACATTTCAAAGGAAATAAACATGATATCATTTCTATAGCTTTAGAGCCACTTGGTTCATATGAATGGATTCCTATACTCCCATAATTTCAAAGGAAAATAAACATTAGCGTATATTCAATAGAAAAGTTCCTATGATATGAACCAAATTACATCTCTTTTCTAATCCCTCCTCATAGGAATTGAGATACATGTCATCTCTAGATTCAATAGAAAAGTTCCTATGATGTGAACCAAATGACATCTCTTTTCCAATCCCTACTCATAGGAATTGAGATACTCCATGTCATCTCTTTCCCTACAACTTCCATGTATACATCTTCTATTCCTAAATAGCTAGTACAACCCACTAGTAGCTTTTTTCCAAGACATGCAACTATGGCACAAGAACTATATAGTGTGCGAATAACTTGAAAGATGGTCGCTAGATGAAGTTAATCCAACAGTGCATAGATGCCAAATCCGAGCACTACTGGCCGTTGGATATCATCAACATTCCACCAGACCTGCCACATGTACAATTTATAAGACTCCATGGTTGAACTTAAGCATAATGCACAAACCTCAAAACACAAGCACTTCTCCTTTGTTCTAGAATCTTCCGTATCATAATTGATTTTTCTTCTAAATGAATTGCCATTATTTGTTTTTTACTTTATGCTTTACAATGCACAACCCCATGAATCTTAACATTTTTATAAAACTAATTAATTTTGAATGAGATGAACTATAAGAACTAAGCAAACATCTACATCCTGCATATATGACTAAAAGCTTTACATGCTATAGTGTGTATTTATTCATAATTTGGTTTCAAAATATCATGCGTTCAATGCATGTGTACCTTACTAGTTTTGAGTAGAGTAGCAAATTGCACGTGGCCCCGGGTATATCAAAATGCAGGGCCCATGAATCATTGCCTTTTGGTCGAACCTACGTCCACAATTTTTTGTACGTACTATATCTCCACTGGTCCCCGAACCCAAAATGTTGCTTCGTTCCCATAAAACCAAGTGGCCCACACATATTTAAGGCGTCGACTCAAACTCAATCCCTCTCCCGTTTACTACAACATGGACCCGCACACCGTAGTAGTACTCCTACAAACCCTACCGCCGCACGCATCATAGGTTTTCTTCAAGAGGACGAGGGAGAAGCCGATTTGTAGTGGAGGCGCTTTCAAAAAAATGATCGATAGTGGAGACCCCTACCCTAGGGTGCCCTAGGTAGCTGTCGCATGCATCATTGGTTTTCTGTTTTCTTTATGCTCTTGTGCCCTAGAGTCAAACGATGGTTGCTTCGTCCGTCCAGCTTAATGCGGGAAAGGTGGGGCTTTGTGATTTGACCCCTCATCGCTCATTTTCTACTACTGCGGCGCTACGACCGGGGTGCCTCCAATTCCAACCGCTGCTCCAAACTGTAATTTGGTGCATCACACATGGAACAAGACGGTGGATGAGCCACATGTCGGCCAAAGGGGTCCTGTTAAGTGTGTCGCCATTTCGTGTGCGGACTGACCCTGCTCGAGTTGCTACGCCAACACGAGAGGTGCAGCCTACCACTTGGTTTTGCTCCTTGGTGAATCCCGACTACATTGATCTAAAAAGATACGTACTGAATTACCCTCTCTGTCTTGTTTTTTAGGCATCTCGGTTTATAGGGCGTGCACGTAGTTCTAGGTCATCCATTTGACTAACTAAATATGAGTTACTATGTCAAAAAAAGTATATCATTAGATTATTAAGCGGATATAGTTTCTAAACATATACTGTTCATCACATATATAGCCAGTTAAATTCTCAACCTAGAATAGCGTGCATGCCATATGGTGATCTGGAGGAAGTATAGTAGTAAAAATGAGGTGATTTTACCGAGCGATCGGCGGGGGAGCATGGCCTGTCATGCGGTCCCATGTGTCATGATGTACCAAAGCGATGCGCGTGTCCCTCTTGAGGCAGAAGCAATACTACGTGGTTTGAGATGATGCGAACCGAAGTGTGAAATAATGGTTGTTTCGTCCGTCTGGGAAGGTGCGGCATTGTGATTTGACGTCTCATCGCTCATTACTACTACTACTGGGGCGGTACGACTGGGGTGCGTCCCCCTGTTGTTCTGCATTGTTATTTGGTGCTTAACACATCGACCCGGTTGCTATATGTCCCACGTGTCGGTAAGAGGAAGTACAAAATTCATGAAAGCGAGCGTCAACGGAGGAGTACAAGACACGGCTTGGGTTTTTGCTGCTTCGCACGATCCATCAATACAAACCCGGACTAAAAAAAGGCGAGGGTGGGTCTTTTCCCACGCGGCAGGCAGGGGAGTTTGCCATAGTTTGTTCGAGGCAAGGAGGCAGGAAGGGAAACAAGCAAATAAAGGTTCAGCGACTTAGTTTTGGGAAAATCTGATTTTACGGAGTACGTACCCACTAGGGTTTATAGGGCTCATCTAAAACATTCATTTTTCCATTTTATAAGTCTCAATTCTACTACTAGTAGTAGTACCATCACATGTTGGATTTCGAGGTGCGTTAGATCAGCCAATGCAAGCAGTGTCAAGAGAAAACTCACCAATGCATGTAGAAGTTCATGGAAATTTAGTGGTCATTCATGCATTCGTTCTAATTAATGCCTCGATAAACATAACTTCTTGAGAAAAACGAGCGTACTAATTACTTGTACAAAGGAGTACGAAATTAATTCGACAACTCACCGTCTACCTTGGTTGGAGAGATTTTGAAATTGAGCCATAAACTGGAAAGGTGGGAGTAGTAACTTTTGTCTGGATTACTATTTGTGGCCTTGTATAGATGCAAAATGTATTTTTTTTATAGTGGCCTTGTATAAGTAAATGGAGGGAGTACTAAAGGACATATATATTCCAAACAATATGATAATCTCTCTAACCAAGGTAGTAGGGACGAGGAGTAAACGGAGGGAGTAGTAAAATTTTCTCCTTGTCCTGCGAGCCACCGCGCGCGTGGGCGAGGGAGCGAGCGTCAGGCGTACAGTTCTACTACTAGTAAGCAAGCTTCACCTCATCCTGCGAGCCACCGCGCCCGTGAGTGGGGGGGGGGACGGCGTACTAAGCAAGCTTCTCCTCGTTCTACGAGTTGACGGGACACATCAAATGTACTCCAGTGTATAGAGCCTTGCCTCTAACGTAGGCCCCACATGGTTTGCCTCTTTTTTAACATAACGCGTCAAGTCGCAATTTGTTTGTTCACCCGTGGTAGACGATCCTCCCTCCACCAAGTGGACAACCAGTACACGGTCAAATTACCATGTGGGCTGCCTTTTAAATGCAGAAATAGGCTCCACCGTGTACCTGTGGTGTGGTTGGGAAAGAGATGGGAGTACGTGCGCCGTGCGTGCACCTCTTCTCTTCGTGCATGTCCCCCACCTACGTGGGTGTGAGAGAGAGATACAAACCTAGACAGATGGCTTGTGCGGAATAACTACTCTTCATAAGCCATTGTAAGAGTGGACAAAATGGTGAAGGAGGAGATAGGGGAGCGGAGGAGGTGTGTGATTCTTGGCCGGCGTTTGGCCTCGTTTAAATAGGACATTAAATAGACGGCGGACGGGAGGAGCTCGGCCGGCGTTGCGTTTAATGCCGTCCCGGTCATGAACGGACGTGTGCCCAGAGTGGGTTTCTCGGCTTCCACACGAGCGGGTTTCATGGGGGCGTTTGAATGCGGCAAGGAGGCGTGTTCAGCCGAGCGTGCAGCGAGTGGTGCCCTCGACTCTGACGTAGGACACCGCGCCATTCTTCCACTGACGTGTGGGCTCTTTGGGTACATGGTCTGCATGTCAATGACCCAACGCAGGCAGCGCACAGCAAAGGAACTTTTGGTGGGCCAGGGCGGTCAGAAGCGGGCATTTCATAAACTGATGATTGTTCATTGAGTGTGACGTCATCCTTTTCATGTAGATAAGCGTACTATGTTGATAGCCCGTTCGATACGTTCTGATTCATAAAGACCGCTGGAAACATCAATGTTCTGCTTATCACAGATAGATTGATTAATACCCGTAACAATCCATGTCCTTAACAAACGGTGCATGCACGTATAGGTTGAGCGTGTGTCTTGCGTCGTGTGCTGTGTGCATGCAGGCATGCGGGTGTTGCGTGCGTGAAAGGGTACATTTCAGTGTTGCATGCATGTGTGCGTACGTGCGTGTATTCGTGAGTGCATGTGTACGTGTCAGTGTTGCACGCCTGCATGCGTGTGTGTGTTCGTTATGTGTACGTGTCAGTGTTGCACGCATGCATGCGTGTGTGTCTTGCGTGCGTGCATGTGTACATGCGGGGTGAGGCTACATGTCAGTCGACTGACTTCTTCATCTCTGGTCATTAGATTTTCAAGCCGTTGGATACGAAATCAAGGGCCTGCAATTTATCATCAAACTCCACCCCCGAGCCGCCAGCCACCACCGGCCCGAACCGCGGCCCCGCCGCCAGCGGCCGCCCGCCCGCCGAAACAACTCCCCACCGCCGGTCCGCCGCCGACCGCCATCCCTCTAGGCCCCCACGCCGAGCTTTTCTCCGCGAACCCACCAACCGCCCAATCAACGCCCCCCACGGCTGGCGGCCGCCAACGAGAGGTCTCACGACTTGAGTACCCACCGACCACTAATTTATTACCATTTCTGTCCTTCATATCTGTGCGATGGGTGGACCCTATGGTAATGTGTGCTGCTGAATGTGGACCGTTTGAGTGGTCAATTGATCGTGTCATCATCAAATTACGGAGCTGTATGGTGAGCCAGTGACCGTATGATCACCCTAAAATGTATTTTATTAACATAGTACAAACTCAAACTACCATTTCTTTCTTTCATATACGGGCTGACGGGTGGGCCCCCAGTTCTGGCGCCCGATGGTGCAACACTAGTTGCGCCACGTGGAAACGTTGTTGGTCGATTGATTGTGTCATCAACAAAATACAGAGTTATGCGGGTGAGCGGTGACCGTATAATCATGACATGAATTTTTTAACACGATGCAGGCAAGGGCTCATATATCGCGCAAGCACTCACGCTATAAGCGCACACACGCAGACCCTACCCCTATGAGCACCTTGAGAGAGTGAGCCAGCATATGATCTTGAGATTTTACGAAGTCACCATAGGTGCCTCATAGTCAGTGGGCGTCTCCTCCCCTGAGCGCACATCGCGGAAAATACTGAAATTAACCCGGGATAAATCGAGCAGGGGCTTTAACCTGGTGGGCTCGAGAAACCACGATCCTCTAACCATCCAACCACATGTTGGTTAGCACGACAAAATGTATGTGGTGACCGTGATGAGCTTATTCTGAAGTCCAGTGACCATATCATGCTTTCGCTTCAAATACAATGACCGTAAGTGTCGTCAACAAAATACAGAGCATGCATCAAATGCAAAGTCCGTCTGTGTCATCAAGAAAATACGGAGATGTATCGTGAGCTAGATACCGTATGATGACCACGAGAATGTATACGGTGACCGTAATGAGCATATTCTGGAGTCCAGTGACCGTATAGTTCTTTAGCTTGAAATATAGTGACCGTCACGTGTGAATGTGTCGTGGGCATGCATACTTTTAGAGGGTCAAGAGATAGTTTGTGTGCGTACGTGAAAGTGGTGTAGAAAGAGGGGATGTCCGGTGGAGACAAGGAGAGATATGCCCTTCATTTCTCTTTCCCATGACTAATATTTTAGGAGAATATATACATTCACAATGCAGAACAAATATTTTTGGATGCACCATGCAATTAACTTTCATGTATAACATTGTACTATTGTATATTCTTATTTTCTTAATGGCCGATTGCATGTGTGGTGTGGTGGGCACATCATTTCTAATTGTGGTGGGTCAACATGAGGACTCATGGGTCGGTTCCATCCTGCGCCACATAGGTTGGATCAAGACACGTTATACGAAAACCCATGTGGAGGAATCGGCGTACAACACCGAAGCTAGCTACCAGAGTCGCGGAGGACTCTATCCCCACTCGTGATAAGCCGACTATATATGATTTGTAACCCTAGGCCCCGAGTATGTTATAGAAGCTTGGGGGCTAGTTCGTCGATAGTATACACACATGCACAATGCACGGTATTCATGTGTACTTTGTACACACCCTATCATTAATATCTGATATGAGAGTAAGATTTTTCCTCAAGCGCAAGGGTCCGAACTAGGGTAAAACTTTGCCTCGTATTACGTTCCAGCCTAACGATCGGGGATATCTCTGAGAATGATATGATGGAATCATATCTGCCAACTACTAAGAGAGAGGTGTGTCTAGGGGGGCAATGTGTGTGAGAGAGGCCTAAAGATAATGTGCATGCGGGAGACACGTAGGCACATATATGTCTTATAGAGGGCTAGTAGAGACCGTGCGTGTGTATATATGCATGTGAGAGAAATAGTGTTTTCCAACTGAGATTAGTGAAAAGAGTGGTACATAGTAGTCGAAGAGAGAGAGAGAGAGAGAGAGAGAGAGAGAGGGAGAGAGAGATACAGAGAGAGCATGTACGTGAGACTCCCCAACACCCCGAGAGATATTGTGAGCATGTGTGAAAGAGAAATGTCGATGCATATAAAGTGTGTGCATGCGGTAGATAGAGAGATATATAGCGCGTTTGTGAGAACGGGCCGAGGCATAGTGCATCTACGTGTAAAAGGCGGTTCTACACATTAAATTAAATATAAATGGCATTATTATTTTTGGATGAGATCATGAATTTTGCAAATTGCGTATGGACAAAATCGGTCTATCAGACGCCCATACTTTATTGAATTCTAGCATGTGCATGTGTTTATTTCATATTATCGATCCATAGAGTGAGAGCGGTTTGAAATACAGGCAATGGATGATTTTGCAATTCATATATAAACATTAATTAGTGCACTCCATGTTGTTAGTGTGAAGCACTTTATACATTTGTCACTTGCATGGCTACATTCCAAATTGCTAGCTACGAAATAGAATACAAGTCGGATTCAACATAAAGGGGGTTTCGAAGATTCGAATTCATAGGAAGTGCATTCATCTATTTGAACCCGAGATAATGCCATTTGTAAATCAGATGTAAAAGGGAGCATTAATCTTTGTTGTGCGTTTGAACATGCTATATATATTCATACGCATGTCTAACTTTTTTTGCAACCAAGGAGATTATATGTGGAACCATGCATGAACTGAGGTAAGTTGCATATTTTTTAATATATACTCGTGTACAATGTATATTCAAATGTACCCCATCCATTCCAAAATAATGGTAGCATTAGGATCTTAAAGAGTAAAGATTTATGAAGTTTGACAAATCCTGAAAGTTCAATTCAAGAGAACCGAAAACGTTAATGCTTCTGCTCCCAAATATTGAACGAAGCGCCAAATAGGCCTCTGGTCACCCGAAACCTTGAGACTAATGTTTGGTGGTAGGAAATACTGTCGACTCTGGTCGTGTAGCCTATCGGCCCGATGTCCAAAGGTCTAAACGGGGTAGGTTTGTAACTTCACCAAGGCGCCAGTCTCAACCGCCTCGAGAAGCATTCATCGCCATGGGTGCCTAAACACCCATGCGCTTGGCAAATCTATCCCGCCCACATTTGGGACACTGAGATTCTGTCCTACCCCCAACCCACAATATGTCTGAAATTTTAGATGGGGGGCAAAGTTTGTAACTTTCCCCAAATTTCAAACAAGCGCGTCAGAAACCGAAACATTGTTCCCCCTTAGTTCCCCGCCTCCCTCCGCTTCCCCATTCATACTCCATGGGCGCCAAAACGCCCTCTCCACCAGCCGCGAAACCCCAGCCTCCTCCGTCCTCCACCCCATAGCGCCCAATCCACCGCCGCCCTCCTCCATCACGCCGGAGCCGGTACCCCGACGCCGTCGTCCAACGCAACCTCAACCGCAACGCCCTCAAGGACTTAGCAGCTAAAGCTGAGGTAGAGCTGCCTCCACGACACCGATGCTGACGTGCACCGTACCAGAACCACTCCGACCACGCCGTCCTGCGCCTCACTGCTGCCACTCCATTGTCGCAACCGTCCACCGCACCGGAGTTGTTCCCGCTACGCCCTCGTTCGCCGCCTCGGATCTGGTTCCCCGCCGCCGACAGACGGCCACCACACCACCCTCAATAACTTGGTCATGGGTTCGTCCAAGGCTGCACCGTCCTCCACAACTTCTTGTTTCCAGCGAACCACAAGAAGATCGTTGGAAAAACAGAAGGAGGACACAGCATTGCCAGCAGAAAGAGGTACTCCTCTTCCCTTATTTGTGCAAACCTTACGTCTCTGCTCACACCGTATTCATCCCACGAAATAAACTAGTTGAGCGCTTCTTACTGCATCTTCTTCGTGATACTAAATGCACAAGGTTTCCTCCCTTTACTATTTCACCTTTGCTAGAGATCAGTAGCCTGCCTGGATTTCAATTCAGGGTCAGTCAAACCGCAACTAAAAGAAGCAGCACCCGCTTAGGCGCGCGGAGCACCTAGTCTGCATGTTCGCCAGGGAAGCGGTGCATTGGTGTCTATCATAGGGGTGTGGGGCGCAGGAGCTACTTGCGCCCGATCTGGAGGTCGGCAGGGCTTGAATGGATGGTCGGGGGTGCCAAGCATGGTGGTGCGGTGAGGTCGAGGGGAGGGCACAGGCAGGGGACTAGGCCAGTGGTCGCTGCCATTTCGAGGAAGGTCGTCAACACTGATTGGCTGGAGGTAGATGAAGGCGATCTGCCCGTTCTTTGTACATCGGACGATGCAGAAAAAATGGACTGACCTATTTGTTTTTAGTCGAATGTTATTTTCATAGAATCCTATAGTAATTTAGTGTGCCATGCATGTTGTAGAGCTATCATATGTCTCCCATCATTTATTTCTCACCGACCTGCTATCTGCTACCTTTACACTGTACTAACTGTGCACACACTTCACCCATACTCACACTATTGTTTTTTTATGCATGGGTGTATCGGACTACGGCAGTGTTGATGAATGCTGAAAAGAAAAGGCGAAGTCGCTCGGTGTAATTCGAAGATAAGCACTAAGCGTTTCAACGCTCTAAAGGGTGCGATGTCGTGATTGGAGAGCGATGGCGTAGCTCTGCAGTTGATGATCTGAATTGCCACACACAACCATCCCAGGTGCTTGCTTTAACTTCACGCTGTCAAATGTGGTTGCATGTTGCATATGGTGTCTAGCTTGTAATTTCTTCCAATTTGGTTAAATTGCATCTACTTACTTTACACATTATACCTTTGATAATGACATGCCTTCCTGTTTTTGATACATACTAATATGTATATTAACCATGTTCGTACATCAAACTAATGCTCTTTTGTATCCCTCGTCAATCCACTACTACAAAAAGGGCTATAGATGGAATGGGTACTAATGGCGCACCTGTGATGTGGTGCGCCATTACTATATTCTAATGGCGCACCATGTCTCGGTGCGCCATTAATATATATTACTAATGGCGCTTTGGTGTGTGGTGCGCCATTAGTAGTTTAGAAAAAAACAAAAAAATTTTGTTACTAATGGCGCACCGATGCATAGTGCGCCATTACTAATGACATAGTAATGGCGCACCACATCCGTAAATGCGCCATTAGTAGTTTGAAAAAAAATGTAAAAAAAATTTGTTACTAATGGCGCACCATGTCTCGTGCGCCATTACTAATTTAACTAGTAATGGCGCACTTTCCTTTGGTGCGCCATTACTAAGATTTTTCAAAAAAATCAAAAAAATATCATTTTATTTATTTATTTTTTTCAAAACTACTAATGGCGCACCGTGGGAGTGGTGCGCCATTACTAGTTTACTAGTTGAACTAGTAATGGCGAACCACCCCACGGTGCGCCATTAGTAACAACCACCTTCCACGAATACCCCAGTGGATCGCCTTTTCAGTTTTAAAAAAATAAAAGAAAATGATGAAAATGTCAAAAAATAAAAAGAAAATAAGTTTCCCATGTGATATGTGGTCTAGTTGTTGGGAAAATTTGCAAATATAATTCGACTTCATTTGCAAAATCTCTAGAAATTTGTAAAAATGGGCATAACTTTTGCATACTAACTCGGATGAAAAAGTTTTTTATATGAAAAATCATCTACTCGAAAAGTTACATCCAAATTTAACCGGGGGAACCCCGTTAAAATTTTTCAAAATCCTCAAAAACCTAACAGAAAAAAAGATACTGGGCTTTTAAGATCTGGAGAGGCAAAAAAATTCAAAAAAAAAACAAAAAAATTCAAACTCACTAATGGCGCACCTGCCCATGGTGCGCCATTAGTATCGGCGCACCTGCCCATGGTGCGCCATTAGTATCTTCCCGCCTTCAAAATTTAAAATAATTCAAAAAAATAAAAAAAAAGTTACTAATGGCGCAGCTGCCCATGGTGCGCCATTAGTATCTTCCCGCCTTCAAAATTCAAAATAAGTCAAAAAAATAAAAAAAATTACTAATGGCGCACCGGCCCGTGGTGCGCCATTAGTATGTCGTATATATGGCTGGGCGCACCTCCTCCACTCCACCTCTCCTCCACTCCATGTCCTCCTCTCCTCTCCTCCACTCCATCTCCTCCTCTCCTCTCCTCCTCTCCGGCGACCTCCTTCTCCTCTCCGGCGACCTCCTCCTCATCTCTGGCGACCTCCTCCTCCCTCCTCTCCTCCCCTCCCCTCCCCTCCCCTCCCCTCCCCTCACGGTTTCTTCTCCCTCCTCTCCGGTGAGCTCCTGCTCCCTCCTCTCCGGTGAGCTCCTCCTCCCTTCTCTCCGGTGAGCTCCTCCTCCCTCCTCTCCGGTGAGCTCCTCCTCCCTCCTCTCCTCCCATCCCCTCATGGTTTCTCCTTCCTCCTCTCCGATGCTCCGGTGAACTCCTCTCCAGCAACCTCCTCCTCCTCCTCTCCGGCGATGTAGGCGAGCGCCTCTCCGGTGACCTCCTCCTCCTCCTCTCCGGCGAACTCCTCTCCGGCGAACTCCTCTCCTGCGAACTCCTCTCCGGCGAACTCCTCTCCGGCGAACTCCTCTCCGGCAAAAGAACACGGCAAAAGAACGTACAAGATCCAAAAACAGGAACAAAATTTGAAATAATGTCGTGCCAAAAAGCGAGCAAAAAAGCGAGCAAAAATGGGCAAAAAATCACGATCCAGATCCAGATCCAGATTCAAAAATTCAAAAATACTAATGGCGCACCGGTGGCCTATACTAATGGCGCACCGGTGGCCTATACTAATGGCGCACCGTGGCCTATACTAATGGCGCCTTGCACAGTGCGCCATTAGTATCTGAATACTAATAGCGCACCTTAGGTGCGCCATTAGTAATAAATACTAATGGCGTGGTACTAATGGCGCACCGGTGG
Source organism: Aegilops longissima (assembly GCA_021605205.1). NCBI lineage: Eukaryota > Viridiplantae > Streptophyta > Magnoliopsida > Poales > Poaceae > Aegilops > Aegilops longissima. Next base: position 673,306,999 of record CM038677.1, on the reverse strand, counting down.
TGCGCCATTAGTAGGCAAAACCGGTGCGCCATTAGTAGGCCTTTTTCTAGTAGTGATCACTTATGATGAGACAGTCACCCGAGTGGGTTACTGTGAGACGCCATACTCGTTTAAAGAGTGCAGTGTCATCCTCCCCACATGATTCTCAAGAAACAGCAAGGCTAAATGAAGATAGTCAACATAGCTCTCTAGTTTATGACCGCAACTCCCCCACACCACCATCCAAGGTGCTTGCTCTAACTTCGCAGTGTGATATGTGGTTGCATGTTGCATATGGTGTGTAGCTTGTATTGCTCCTAATTAGGGTAAACTGCATCTGCTTAGCTTACACATGATACGTGTGAATATGACATGCTTTCCTATTTTTGGTACATACTATATCTTTCTATCCCACCATGTTCTTACATGAAACTACTCTTCTTGTGTATCCTGCATCAGTCACTTATGATGGGACACCTTTAAGTGGCAGTGTGATATTGGTTTGCGTCTTGAATATGATTTCTAGCATGTATTGCTTCTAGTTTGATGAGCATACCTATGGACGAGACAGTTTTAACTTGGCGGTGATATTGATTGCACCTTTCATATGGTGTCTAGTTTGCAGTGCTTCTAATTTGTTGAAGTGCCTTACGCTTAGTTACCACATCATAGGTGTGAATATGTCAAGCCGTCCATTTTTTCGTACATATTCCATCCTCGTATCATGACTTTGCCTTTCATCGAGTAGTGTTAAATCGGTATCATGCATGAATGAGTTACGAAGAGAATTATATTCCTTTTTATTGTTGGTTTGACCTCACAATGCAAAATCAATAAAGCTGAAGGGAATTGGCAAGGCATTGGATGATGGAGGTCCTTCCGAGCAACTGAAACGGAGGTTCTCTACAGATTCTACTCCGCCATCCTCCCAACAAGATTCGCAAGACAATGCAAGGCTAGACAGTCAACATAGTTGTGTAGATGATGAGCACATCTCCCCTACTCGACCATCACAGGTGCTTGCTCTAACTTGGCACTATTATATGTGGTTGCATGTTGCGTATGATATATAGCTTGTATTGCTTCTAACTTTGTTGAATTACATCTGCTTAATTTACACATAATGCCTGTGAATATATGAGCACATCTCCCCTACTCCACCATCACAGGTGCTTGCTCTAACTTGGAACTGTTATATGTGGTTGCGTTTTCCGTATGATGTCTAGTTTGTATTGCTTCTGATTATGTTGAATTGCATCTGCGTAGCTTACATCTTATACCTGCAACGATCACTTACCCATAAGACACATTTAACTTGGGACTGTGATGTAGGTTGCATCTTGCATTGTCTTCTAGCTTGTACAGCTTCTAATTTCTTGAAATGGCACTTCTGACGAGACACTTTTTACGATAGAGTGATCTTGGTTGCATGTTCATATGGTGCCTAGCTTTCATTTCTTCTAATTTTGTTGAAATGCCTTCCGCTTACTATTTTTCATACATATTCCATCCTCCGATCGTGCGTGTGAATATGAAACGCTGACTTTTTTGTATATATTCCATCCTCCTATCCTGCGCTTGCCTTACATCAAAGTAGTGTTAAATCGTATCATGCATCAACCAGTTATGCAGAGCTAATTTTATTCATCTTCTTGTGGTTTTGACTTCATAAGGCAATATCGAGAAAATAGGAAGGAAAAGAGTAAGTCGAGGGGATGTTGGTGGTCCTCCGCATCGACGCAAACAGAGACTCTCTAGATTTTCCACTGCTACTGCTAATGAAGTTGAAGTCCCAAGTCTACATGATGAGTTCATCTCCCGTACTCCACCATCGCAGGTGCTTTCTCTAAGTTGACAGTGTGATAATTGGTTTCACGTTGCATATGTTGTCTAGCATGTATTTCTTCTATTTTGATTAAATTTCACCTGCTGAGTTTATACGTTATACATGTGCATATGGCAGGGCGTTCTGTGTCTAGAATACACTACATCTATCTTACATCAAAGTACTGCTGTTGTGTATCCCGCATCAGTCACTCATGATTGGACGCTTTTAACATGGCAGTTTGATACTGGTTGCATCTTGCATTGATTTCTCGTTGTCTTGCTTCTAATTTTTGAATTGCCACTTATGACAGGACAATTTTAACTTGGCGAGTAATATTGGTTGCATCTTTCATATGGTGTCTAGCTTGCATTACTTCTATTTTCTTGAAAATCATACCTTAGTTTACACATCGTAGCTATGAATATGTCATGTCGTCTGTTTTTCTTACATATTCCATCCTCATACGGTAGTCTTACATCAAAGTATTGCTTATGCATATCATGCATCAATTAGTTACGAAGAGCGATTTTATTCTTTTGTGTTGTGGAGTGCGGCTTGACATGGCAAAGTCAAAAAGAGCAAGGAAAATAATAAATTAGGGAGTGGTGTTACTCGTCGGGTGAAAGCGAGAAAAGGATCGTCGTCCAGATTCTGCTGGTACTTATAGTGCGATAGAAGGTCCAAATCCACGGCTAAATCTACAAACACGGTATCACCTGCTCCACCAGCTGCAGCATCCGCTTCAACTGTACCCGCATCTCGGCGAGTTACTCGTTCGTTTGCTCGGGCGGCGGTTCCCAAGCTGCCTTCACACCTAACACTACTTACGAAGCACTCTGCGACACAATTGGACTTGGCAAGATCAGATGAACCTCATGAGCATCAACACCAAGACAGTACCTGACCGAGTCAAGTTGCAGTTGCATGCTCCTTTATATGTACTCTAATAGTTTGATGTACACTAACACTTTCCATATTTGTTAATGAACTAGCACCACGGTGCAAGCGGAAACAGACATCAGGGATAATGCTTGACAGATTAACAAAATCTAAAGGAGGAAGAATGGAGATCCATTTTAAGGCAGGTTTAAAAAGGCCACATGACGCTATAGAGTCAGCCAAGTTAGTATTAGAGGCAGACGTTGCCGTTAGGTGTCATGCACGTATCCTCCCAACGTGGATCCAGTACAGGAATGAGAAAGATAATACCTAGTTTAACACCTTCCTTGACCATTTATCCATAAGTAATGTTATTCATCGCAATTAGTAATATTGTCTTGCTCTGTCCCATACTTTCTAGCTTCCTCCTAATAAGACTCACATTCTTTTTTCAACAGATGAGCTTCAAGTTGGATCCGAAAGATGATGCAACTAAACAAGCATGCACTCATGTTTTTCATCGCTTTCTGCTGACGATGTCGGTACCACCTTAGAAAATCTCACTTTGAAGGCAAGGCTAACAATGAAATCGCCCAAACATCTCAAGTGGAATATATTCTGAGATGAAGATGGACAGCCCTTGTTAAACACTGGTCTGATCCAAAGTATCTGGTAGGCTATGTGTATTTGATCAGACCACATATTGAACTTGTATTTATGTATGTGCCTTATGTATCTTCATTTAGGCTAACTGTTTGAAGAACAAGACCAACCGTTCTAAAGTGAAATTCCAACAGACAATAGGATCTCGTAGCTATATTGCACACTGCGAGGCTCTTGTAAATAGCTGCTACTTCCTTCTTTTTTACGTGCCATATTATCGTATCTATATTGACTTGTTCCAAATCTGAGAGGAAAGCATGTGCGGACCAAAAGAACCTGAACGAATGCAGTGCAAATCTTCAAGGATTGCCACACCAGCAAGATGAAGGGCATGAGCACACCAGTTCAAGACGATGTTGTAAGTCCTTACTCCTCCTGCCTTTGAACTGATTAGTACTGTGATGTGTTCATTTAACTACTTGGTTTGCAGCCAATGTCAATTACTCTATTCACTTTTATACACAGTTGTCTTAACGTATCATTTCACCTTACATGGTTTAAAAGACATGAAGGATATTCTTTTGGTCTTGATCTGTAATCTATTTGTTATGTTCACGTGCGCACACAATGATGAAATAGCCTGTTTGTTTTATAATTGTTTTCCCATGATATGAATGATGTGATATTATGTTCATCCTACTTTAAACCATGTCTCTTTATCCTTAGATGTCAACGAATGTGAGGAAATAGACGATACAGTAGGCGTGCTACATGGACATATGTTCCGAAAGTGATTTTATTATGTAGTTGGCACTACAATACATGCTAATGTATTACAGTAGTTCACCAAAATAAGTTATGTATAAACGTGTAACCTACTTTGTTCATTTTTGTCTCATTACTAACTTATCTGGTACACTAATCTACAAGTTCAAACTTTCAGGAAGCTACGGAACAAATGATTGACCAGCCACACCACCTGAAGGTGACGAGGCTACCACAGGCACAATGTCGCCTCTTGCTACAGTGCAAAAAACACCTTCCTGTGTAACTCTGGGTTGGTTGTCAAGGTAACCTCGTCCAAATCGCGTACTGAACAAAATCTTCCTGCTATACAGAGTGATATATCTGTGTTCCAGACACAAGTCCAATCCCTAATGGACGTTGTTTTGGAAACAAGAATAGTGGTTGACAAATTTCGTCAAGATATGAATGGTTTTGAAACCAGACTATCAGACATTGGCTTCGTTGTTCAAGAGCAATGGCGGAAAAAAGGTGAAGATCGTGCTGCTCCATTAGATTCTACAGCCTGAAACATTACCACTCAGGTCCAATGACCTATGCTTCTATACATCTGATGGTGCTTTTATCTGCCAAGACTGTAAACTTTATGCCAAGATGCATTTTGTTGTATGGTTGGAATTTATTTTGTTGTGATACAACATTTATGATGCTGCCAATGGCTGCAATAATATGACGCTATTTTTGTATAGTGTAGGTTTATCTTAGTAATGTATTCGGCCGAAAGCTTCGTAGGAGCCCAACATGCCAACATTCGTCGGGCCCATTCCAATTGGGCTAAAAATGATTATGGGCTGAAATTTGCATGTAGCTCACTAAAAAATCCGGGCCTAAATCAGCATAAGCTTTCATATTTTTCTGGTAGGCATGTGCCCATAGTGGGCCTTTAACAGGCCTAAACATAATTTGGGCCCTCAGTAACAATAGGCCGTTTACAGGTGTAAATATCTCGAGCCCGTAAAAAACATGGGCCTTTAATAGACCGAAAGTGAGATTGGGCCCTGATTGTGCCAAATAACCCACTGGTCTTAGCAGGCCGAAATGGTGGCCCATTTACGATGCGGATCTTTCACAGGCCAAAATTCGGACGGGCCGTAAATGCGCCGACCTAATACACGGGCCTTTAACAGGCTGAAAGTTCGGTCGGGCTAGGTTACCGTCATTTTTATATGGGCTGTTAATGGGCCCGATGTGACGTTGGGCCACATATAGCCCATGGATTTCGTCTGACGTTAACTGGCGGAAAGTGGCCCAAATCTATAGTGGGCCGCTAACAGGCCGAATGTCAGACATGGCCGAATATGACCCAAATCCTTCACGGTCGTTTATGGGTTGAAAGTTTCAATGGCCTGTAAACGGGCCCAAATGAAGCAGGACCTTTAATAGGCCGGAAATACACCGGGCCATAATTCGGCCCATATACTTAGCGGACTGTTAACGGGCTAGAAGTGACCATGGGCCGTGATGATGACAAGTTTAGTACAGGCCGTTGACGGGCTGATTTGACACTAGCCGTACGGGCCTTAACTGAGAATGTTGGGCCTTTAGCTGGGCCGGCTCATTATGGTCTGCAAAATCTTGTGGGCTTTAGCTGGGCTGGCCCATTGTGATCCGCTAAATCTTATGGGCCTTTAGCTGGGCCGGCCCATTATGGTCTGCAAAATCTTGTGGGCCTTTAGTTGGTCCGGCCCATTATGGTCCGCTAATCTTGTGAGCCTTTAGTTAGGCCGGCCCATTTAAACTTTATGGGCCACTTTTGGGTCCGTCCATGTGTCAACATATCATAGGCCCATCTCGATCGTTAGATGAGTGACACCTGTGCCAACGCGGAGCTGACGCGTGGTTCTGTTGGCCATTGAGAATTTTACACGTGGAAAATCGGCATTGGTCGTGGTTGTTAGCGGGTTATCAGTTCCAAAACCGGATCCGATAGCTTAACACCGTCCCGTTACGGTGGATGCCACTTGTCCGTCACCCTTGACGAAAGCACTTCTATGAAGCGCGATTTATCGTCATGGAAGTGGACACTTCCGTGATGATAATTTTGGTAATGTCATGAAACACTTCTCTGACAAAGAGGTATGACTATCTTCATTCTGTCATAAATTTGTCATGGATGTACATGCATGACAGAAAACGTGACCTACTGTGACAAACACGTATCATCATGGAAGTGTATTTTTTTGTAGTGGGTGTTTCGTCCCAAAAGCTTGCTTATGATTTTTTCCAGGGTAAAAGACTTTATATAGTAGAAGATGGGCATCAGAGGCCTGCCAGTGGGCCCACGAGGCAGGGGGCACGCCCAGGGGGTAGGGCGCGCCCCCCACCCTCGTGGCCAGGGTGTGGGCCCCCTCTGGTGGATTCTTTCTCCAGTACTTTTTATGTATTCCAAAACGTGCCTCCGTGAAGCTTCGGGACTTTTGGAGTGGTGCAGAATAGGTCTCCAATATTTGCTCCTTTTCCAGCAAACAATTCCAGCTGCCGACATTCTCCCTCTTCATGTAAACCTTGTAAAATAAGAGAGAATAGGCATAAGTATTGTGACATAATGTGTAATAATAGCCCATAATGCAATAAATATCGATATAAAAGCATGATGCAAAATGGAAGTATCAACTCCCCCAAGCTTAGACCTCGCTTGTCCTCAGGCGGAAGCCGATAACGAAAAATATGTCCACATGTTTAGAGATAGAGGTGTCGATAAAATAAAATATGGACATGAGGGCATCATGATCATTCTTATAACAGCAACATATATATTTTCATATGATTTCTAATGCTAAAGTAACAATCCATTCACAATGTAAAGTATGAACCAGAAACATCATTGAGAACCAACAAACTATAATCTCAGTCATTGAAGCAATTGCAATTTATCATAACATCAGAAAGAGTCAATATAAGAGCTTTTCAGCAAGTCCACATACTCAACTATCATTTAGTCTTTCATAGTTGCTAACACTCACGCAATACTTATGGGTATGGAGTTTTAATCGGACACAGAGAAAGATAAGGGCTTATAGTGTTGCCTGCCAACCTTTTACCTCAAGGGTAATGTCAACAATAATAATTCATGCTAACTTACATCCAATTGGATATATATATATATATATATATATATATATATATATATATATATATATATATATATATATAGGGATTGACTATTCGTCACCACGGGTGAGGAATAGTTATTCTTCACCCTCCTCTATTTTATCATCAATGCATCGTAATTTTACGTTACGTAAGTTTTGTCTTATTTCCGATATAAAAAGAGGCGTAAGAAAACATATAATAAATCGTAAAAATATTTTATGTTATGTAAAATTACGAGCGTAAAAACATAGTGTAAAATACACATAAACTGTAAATTTTCTTGTCTTATGACCTATATTTTATTTTCTTATGCAAAATTTTACGTAGTGAATCAATAGGAATGTAACTATTTGAATTCCAAATGTAATTTAATTATGAAACGATTGTAAGATTACCTCGGGTGAAGAATAACTTATTCTGCACCTGGATGATGAATAGCATCACTATATATATATATATATATATATATGTATATATATATATATATATATATATATATATATATATATATATATCAGGATCTTTTCAACACAATGTGCTTGCCAAAGGATAAAATGTAAAAAGGAAAAGGTGAAGATCACCATGACTCTTGCATAAGGTATAAGACAAAGGTAAAAGATAGGCCCTTCGCAGAGGGAAGTAGAGATTGTCATGTGCTTTTATGGTTGGATGCACAAAGTCTTAATGCGAAAGAACGTCACTTTATATTGCCACTTGTGATATGGACCTTTATTATGCAGTCCGTCGCTTTTATTGCTTCCACATCACAAGATCGTATAAAGCTTATTTTCTCCACACTAATAAATCATACATATTTAGAGAGCAATTTTTATTGCATACAACAATGACAACTTACTTGAAGGACCTTACTCAATCCATAGGTAGGTATGGTGGACTCTCATGGCAAAACCGGGTTTAAGGATATTTGGAAGCACAAGTAGTATCTCTACTTGGTGCAAAGAATTTGGCTAGCATGAGAGGGAACGGCAAGATAAACATGTTGGATGATCCATGACAATATACTTTATTTCGGATATAAGTAAACATAACCCATTACGTTGTCTTCCTTGTCCAACATCAACTCTTTAGCATGTCATATTTTAATGAGTGCTCACATTCATAAAAGATGTCCAAGATAGTATATTTATATGTGAAAACCTCTATTTCTTTATTACTTCCTATTAATTGCAACGATAACCAAAACCATGTTTGTCAACTCTCAACAACCTTTATTCATCATACTCGTTTGTATGTGAAGGCATTACTCTCCATAAGATCAATATGATCTCTTCATTTCTTTTTACTCTTTTTCTTCTCTTTTATTTTTATTCCCTCGAGATCATAGCAAGATAATCAAGCCCTTGACTCAACACTAATCTTTATTATATATAGCTCACGGACTCGATTACATCGAAGGATCATAAAGCAAAACTCAAAACTAGATCATACTAAAACTTTATTCTAATAGATCAAGATATTACTAAAAGGATCGAACTAAGAAAAAGGTAAAGATAGGAGTGTGATGGTGATACGATACCGGGGTACCTCCCCCAAGCTTGGCAGTTGCCAAGGCGAGTGCCCATACCCGATACTCAGTTTTCCTTCCTCGGAGGTGGTGATGACGGAGTTGTTGATGATGTAGGCTTGTCGTCCCTCTCCCATGGCATAGGCTCACCATCATAGAAAGATGATCGAGTCTCCGGGATCCTCAAATCTGCAGCCAAACTCATCTTCTTGAATCTATATTCATACTCAAAGTTTTGATTTTGCAAGTCATAGATCTGGGCTTGGAGGTGCTTGATTTTCTCGTGAAGCTTGAAGATGGCATCCCCAATGTTCTTGGCATCTAGCTTGTGGTTGTTGGTGAACTCTGCGCTCATCATGTGGTTGGTGTCCAGTCCGCGTTCCACCATCCCTTGGCACTCGAAAACTTGCTGCTCCATTGCTTCGAGTCTTGTCTCCACGCTTCCGGTCCTCCTAGGTCCCTCAACATCACGGATGTGCAGCACCCCCTCATGCATCTCAATGGTTTGAGGATGTTGCAGCACTTCCGCGAGGTAGGGGTTGATGACCTTCTCGAAGAACTTGTCCTTGGGGGTACTTGGAGACGTCATGGTGATCTAGATCTGTCAGAAAAACAGCTCGAAACAAAAATAGAGGATATTTGCGTGGTTTGGTGGTCAAAACCTTCAGGAGATTATATAATGATTTTTTACTGACCAAAAGAAGTATTCTGCAAGAATACTGAGTCCGGAGGGCACACGAGGTGCCCACGAGGCAGGGGGCGCGCCCTCCACCCTCGTGGCTGCCTCGTGTCCTCTTCGGACTACTTCTTATTTTCTATTTTCTTAAATATTCCAAAACGGAGAAAAATTGCCATTAGAACTGTTTTGGAGTCGGTTTACTTACCGTACCACATACCTATTCCTTTTCGAAGTCTGAAGCGTTCTGGAAAGTGTCCCTTATATATTCCTCCGGGGTTACGGTTTCAATAACATTGGTTTCAACATTTATGGGATTGCCTGAGATATAATGTTTTATTCTTTGACTGTTCACCACCTTCGGATTTGTGCCTTCGAAGTTGTTGATTTTTATGGCACCGGAACGATAGACCTCCTCGATAACGTAAGGACCTTCCCATTTAGAGAGAAGTTTTCCTGCAAAAAATCTTAAACGAGAGTTGAATAGCAACACATAATCACCTACATTAAACTCAAGCTTTTGTATCCTTTTGTCATGCCATCTTTTAACTTTTTCTTTAAACAGTTTGGCATTCTCATAGGCATGGGTTTTCCATTCATCAAGTGAGCTTATGTCAAATAACATCTTCTCACCAACAAGTTTGTAATCATAATTGAGCTCTTTAATGGCCCAATATGCCTTATGTTCTAGTTCGAGAGGTAAGTGACATGCTTTTCCATAAACCATTTTATACGGAGACATACCCATAGGATTTTTATATGCAGTTCTATAGGCCCATAATGCATCATCAAGTTTCTTGGACCAATTCTTTCTAGATCTATTAACAGTCTTTTGCAAAATTAATTTGATCTCTCTATTACTCAATTCTACTTGACCACTAGACTGTGGGTGATATGGAGATGCAATTCTATGATTAACATCATACTTAGCAAGCATTTTACGAAAGGCACCATGAATAAAATGTGAACCACCATCAGTCATTAAATATCTAGGGACTCCAAACCTTGGAAAAATAACTTCTTTAAGCATCTTATTAGAGGTGTTATGATCAGCACTACTGGTTGGAATAGCTTCTACCCACTTAGTAACGTAATCAACAGCAACTAAAATCTGTGTATACCCATTAGAGGAAGGAAACGGTCCCATGTAATCAAAGCCCCAAACATCAAATGGTTCAATAACAAGTGAATAATTCATAGGCATTTCTTGACATCTACTAATATTATCAATTCTTTAACATTCATCACAAGACAAGACAAACTTACGGGCATCCTTGAAAAGAGTAGGCCAATAAAAACAGGATTGCAATACCTTGTGTGTAGTTCTATCTCCAGCGTGGTGTCCTCCATAAGCCTCGGAGTGACACTTGCGTAGGATCTCTTCCTGTTCATGCTCAGGTACACAACGTCTAGTGACACCATCTACTCCTTCTTTATAAAGGTGTGGGTCATCCCAGAAGTAATGTCTTAAATCATAGAAAAACTTTTTCTTTTGCTGGTATGTGAATCTAGGTGGTATAAATTTAGCAACAATGTAATTAGCATAATCAGCATACCATGGAGCAGTACGAGAAGCATTTATGACAGCTAATTGTTCATCGGGAAAGCTATCATCAATAGGTAGTAGGTCATCAAGAACATTCTCTAACCTAGAAAAGTTGTCTGCAACGGGGTTCTCAGCTCCCTTTCTATCAATAATATGCAAATCAAATTCTTGTAGCAAGAGAACCCATCTAATAAGTCTAGGTTTAGCATCTTTCTTTTCCATAAGATATTTAATAGCAGCATGATCAGTGTGAACAGTTACTTTAGAATCAACAATATAATAGCATGGAACAATAAAAAATTATAGATACGTTGGAGACGTGTCAAGCATCCCCAAGCTTAATTCCTGCTCGTCCTCGAGTAGGTAAATGATAAAAAAGAGAATTTTTTATGTGGAATGCTACCTAGCATAATTCATAATGTAATTTTCTTTATTGTGGCATGAATGTTCAGATCCAAATGAATACAAAATAAAAGTTCATATTGATAAAAGAAATAGTAATACTTCAAGCATACTAATCAAAGTAATCATGTCTTCTCAAAATAGCATGGCAAACGAAAGTTCATCCCTACATAATCATATAGTTAGGCTATGCTTCATTTTTGTCACACAAAGATGTTCCCAACTTCTATACCCCCGATGACAAGCCAAGCAATTGTTTCATACTTAAATAATCTTAAACTTTTTCAACCTTCACGCAATACATGAGCGTGAGCCATGGATATAGCACTATGGGTGGAATAGAATATGATGGTGGGGATTGTGTGGAGAAGACAAAAAAGGAGAAAGTCTCACATTGACGAGGATAATCAACGGGCTATGGAGATGCCCATCAATTGATGTCAACATGAGGAGTAGGGATTGCCATGCAACGGATGCACTAGAGCAATAAATAAATGCTGAACAAAAGAAAACTAGTGGGTGTGCATCCAACTTGCTTGCTCACAAAGACCTAGGGCATTTGAGGAAGCCCATTGTAGGAATATACAAGCCAAGTTCTATAATGAAAAAGTCCCACTTAGTATATGAAAGTGACAACATAGGAGACTCTCTATCATGAAGATCATGGTGCTACTTTGAAGCACAAGTGTGGAAAAAGAGATAGTAGCATTGTCCCTTCCCTCTTTTTCTCATTTTTATTTTCTTCTTTCTTCTTTTTTTTCTTTCTTTCTTTCTCTTTTTTTTATTTTTTTCCTTTTCTCCTTTTTTTTCTTTTCTTTTCTTTCTCTCTTTTTTTTCTTTTTAAAGTCCGAAGTCTCATCCCGACTTGTGGGGGAATCATAGCCTTCATCATCCTTTCCTCACTAGGACAATGCTCTAATAATGAAGATCATCACACTTTTAACTCAAGAATTACAACTCAAAACTAGAACAAGATATGACTCTATATGAATGCCTCTGGCGGTGTACCGGGATGGTGCAATGAATCAAGAGTGACATGTATGAAAACTAATGCATGGTGGCTTTGCCACAAATACGATGTCAACTACATGATCATGCAATGGCAATATGATAGAAGTAAAGTATGTCATGATAATGATGAACGGAACCGTGGAAAGTTGCATGGCAATATATCTTGGAATGGCTATGGAAATGCCATAACAGGTAGGTATGGTGGCTGTTTTGAGGAAGATATAGGGAGGTTTATGTGTGATAGAGCGTATCGTATCACGGGGTTTGGATGCACCGGCGAAGTTTTCACCAACTCTCAAGGTGAGAAAGGGCAATGCACGGTACCGAAGAGGCTAGCAAAGGCGGAAAGGTAAAAGTGTGTATAATCCATGGACTCACATTAGTCAAAAGAACTCATATACTTATTGCAAAAATTTAGAAGTCATCAAAAATCAAGTACTACGCACATGCTCCTAGGGGGATAGATTGGTAGGAAAAGACCATCGCTCGTCCCCGACCGCCACTCAGAAGGATGCACAAGCCAGGTACACTTCATGTTTCAAATTTGTTACACAACTTTAACCATACGTGCATGCTACGGGACTTGCTAACTTCAACACAAGCATTCTTTAAATTCATAATCACCCAACTAGCATGACTTTAATATCCCTACCTCCATATGTCAAAACAATTATCAAGCATCAAATTGATCATAGCATCCAATTCACTTTCTATGATAGTTTTTATTATACCCAACTTGGATGCCTACCATTCTAGGACCAATTTTATAACCATAGCAAATACCATGCTGTTCTAAAAGACTCTCAAAATAATATAAGTGAAGAATGAGAGACTAGAAATTTCTTCAAAATTAAGACACCACTGTGCTCTAAAAGATATAAGTGAAGCACATAGAGCAAAAACTATCAAGCTCAAAAGATATAAGTGAAGGATATAGAGTATTCTAGCAAATTCTAATCAAATAGGATTCTCCCAAAAGGTGTGTACAGCAAGGATTATTGTGGTAAACTAAAAAGAAAAGACTAATATAATGCACGACGCTCCAAGCAAAACACTTATCATGTGGCGAATAAAAATATAGCTCCAAGTAAAGTTACCAATGAACGAAGACGAAAGAGGGGATGCCTTTCCGGGGCATCCCCAAGCTTAGGCTTTTGGCTATTCTTGAATATATTTGGGTGCCATAAGCATCCCCAAGCTTAGGCTCTTTCCACCATTTATTCCATAGTCCATAAAAGCTTTACCCAAAACTTGAAAACTTCACAACACAAAACTCAACAGGAAATCTTATAAGCTCCGTTAGTGAAAGAAAACAAAACCACCACATAAGCTACTGCAATGAACTCATTCTTTATTTAATTTGATGTTAAACCTACTGTATTTAAACTTCTCTATGGATTATAAACTATTTTATTGGCCATAGATTCATCAAAATAAGCAAACAACACACGAAAAACAGATTCTGCCAAAAACAGAACAGTCTATAGTAATCTGTAACTAACACAAACTTCTGGAACTCAAACAATTCAGCCAAAATAGGAAGACCTAGGCAATTTGTTTATTGATCAGAAGAAATTGGAATCACTATTTTATCACGTTCTTGTAATTTTTAACAATTGTTTTCATGAACCGAAAGTTTCTGGAAATTACACCAAGATCAAATAACTATCATCCAAGAAGATCCTATAGGTTTAACTTGGCACAAACACTAATTAAAAGATAAAACCACATCTAAACAGAAGGTAGATGGATTATTTATTCCTAAACAGAAACAAAAACTAAAAACTAAAAATAAAATTGGGTTGCCTCTCAACTAGCGCTATCATTTAACGCCCCTAGCTAGGCATAAAAGCAAGGATAGATCTAACGAGTGCCATCTTTGGCACTAAACTCATAAGTAGCACGCATGATAGATTCATAAGGTAATTTGACTTCTTTCTTGGAAAGTGCTCCATGCCTTTATTTAATGGAAATTGGAATCTAATATTCCCTTCCTTCATATCAATAATCGCACCAATCGTTCTAAGGAAAGGTCTACCAAGAATAATAGGCAAGAAAGATTGCAATCTATATCAAGAACGATAAAATCTACGGGCACCAAATTTCTATTTGGAACAATAATAACATCATTGATCCTTCCCATAGGCTTTTTAATGGTGGAATCCGCAAGGTGCAAATTTAAAGAACAATCATCAATATCATGGAAACCTAGAATATCACATAAAGTTTTCAGAATTGTGGAAACACTAGCACCCAAATCACACAAAGCAAAACACTCATAATCTTTAATTCTAATCTTTATAGTAGGTTCCCACTCATCATTAAGTTTTCTAGGTATAGAAACTTCGAAATTAAGTTTTTCATCATAAGATTGCATCAAGGCATCAACAATATGTTTGGTAAAAGCTTTGTTTTGACTATAAGCATGAGGAGAATTAACAACAGATTGCAACAAGGAAATACAACTTTTTATAGAGCAATTATCATAATAAAATTCCTTGAAATCCGAGATAGTAGGTTCAACATTATTAGAAGTTGAGGATTCTCCAATCTCACTTTTACCAAATTTAACATTAAGATCTAAAGACTCCGAATTCTTGGGACGCCTTCTAGGCAAAGTTGATTCATCATCAGTCCCATAATCGTCAAAATTCTATTGCAAAACATAGATCTAATCGGAGACGCATCAATAACTTTAAGATCCTCATCATTATTTTCATGTAAACTAGAAGAACACGCCTTTATAAAGCTTTCTTTTTTAGCACGCAATCTAGCGGTTCTTTCCTTGCACTCGTCAATGGAAATTCTCATTACTTTGAGAGACTCATTGATATCATGCTTAGGAGGGTAAGATCTAATTTTAAGAGAATCAACATCAAGCAAAAGTCTATCAACGTTCCTAGCCAAATCATCAACTTTGAGCATTTTTTCTTCAAGCAAAGCATTAAAATTCTTTTGAGAAATCATAAATTCTTGCACACTATTCTCAAAATCAGAGGGCATCTTATTAAAATTACCATAAGAATTATTGTAGGAATTTCCATAATTATTAGAGGGATTAATAGGGAACGGTCTAGCATTAAAATTTCCTCTATAAGCATTATTTCCAAAACTATTCCTACCAACAAAATTCACATCCATAGATTCGTTATTATTCTCAATCAAGGAAGACAAAGGCATATCATTGGGATCAAGAGGAGTATTTTTAGTAGCAAACATCTTCATAAGTTCATCCATCTTTCCACTCAAAACATTGATTTCTTCTATAGCATGCACTTTTTTACTAGAAGATCTTTCAGTGTGCCATTGAGAATAATTAGCCATAATATTATCAAGAAGTTTTGTAGCATCTCCTAATATGATTTCCATAAAGGTGCCTCCCGCGGCCGAATCTAAGAGATTTCTAGAAGCAAAGTTCAAACCAGCATAAAATTTTTGTATGATCATCCATAAATTCAAACCATGAGTAGGGCAATTGCGAAGCATCAATTTCATTCTTTCCCAAGATTGGGCAACATGCTCATGATCAAGTTGTTTAAAATTCATAATATCGTTCCTAAGGGTGATGATCTTAGCGAGAGGAAAATACTTAGAGATAAAAGCATCTTTGCACTTGTTCCAAGGATCGATACTATTCTTAGGCAAATACGAAAACCAAACTTTAGCACGATCTCTAAGTGAAAATGAAAATAACTTCAATTTGACAATATTGTTATCCGTATCTTTCTTCTTTTGCATATCACACAAATCAACAAAGTTGTTTAGATGAGTAGCGGCATCTTCGCTAGGAAGGCCGGCGCATTGATCTTTCATAACAAGATCCAGCAAAGTGGTATTGATTTCACAAGACTCAACATCATTAAGAGGAGTAATCGGAGTACTAAGGAAATCATTATTATTGGTATTCGAGAAGTCACACAATTTGTATTATCTTGCGCCATGGCAACAAGTAATCCAACACACAAGCAAACAGAAAAATGGCAAGCAAAAAGGAGAGGAGAAGATTGGGAAAGAGAGGGCGAATAAAACGGCAAGGGTGAAGTGGGGGAGAGGAAAACGAGAGGCAAATGGCAAATAATATAAATGCGAGGGAGATGGGTTTGTGATGGGTACTTGGTATGTCTTGACTTGAGCGAAAACCTCCCCAGCAACAGCGCCAGAAATCCTTCTTGCTACGTCTTGAGCTTGCGTTGGTTTTCCTCGAAGAGGAGACGGTGATGCAGCAAGTGTAGCGTAAGTATTTCCCTCAGTTTTGAGAACCAAGGTATCAATCCAGTAGGAGGCTCCTTAAAAGTCCCACGCACCTACACAAACAAACTGAGAACTCACAACCAACGCAATAAAGGGGTTGTCAATCCCTTCACGGCCACTTGCGAAAGTGAGATCTAATAAAGATAGTATGATAAGTTAAATATATTTTTGGTATTTTATAATATAGATGCAAAAAGTAAAGATGCAAGTAAAAGTAGATTGGAAGCAAATATGATAAGAGATAGACCCGGGGGCCATAGGTTTCACTAGTGGCTTCTCTCTAGATAGCATAAGTATTACGGTGGGTGAACAAATTACTGTCGAGCAATTGATAGAAAAGCGCATAGTTATGAGATTATCTAGGCATGATCATGTATATAGGCATCACGTCCATAACAAGTAGACCGACTCCTGCCTGCATCTACTACTATTACTCCACACATCGACCGACTCCTGCCCGCATCTAGAGTATTAAGTTCATAAGAACAGAGTAATGCATTAAGCAAGATGACATGATGTAGAGGGATAAACTCATGCAATATGATATAAACTCCATCTTGTTATCCTCGATGACAACAATACAATACGTGCCTTGCAACCCTTTCTGTCACTGGGTAAGGACACTGCAAGACTGAACCCAAAGCTAAGCACTTCTCCCATGGCAAGAAATACCAATCTAGTAGGCCAAACCAAACTGATAATTCGAAGAGACTTGCAAAGATAACTTAATCATACATAAAAGAATTCAGAGAAGATTCAAATAGTATTCATAGATAAACTTGATCATAAACCCACAATTCATCGGATCTCGACAAACACAATGCAAAAATAGTTTACATTGAATAGATCTCCACAAGAGAGGGGAAGAACATTTTATTGAGATCAAAAAAGAGAGAAGAAGCCATCTAGCTAATAACTATGGACCCGTAGGTCTGTGGTAAACTACTCACAACTCATCGGAGGGGCAAGGATGTTGATGTAGAGGCCCTCCATGGTTGATTCCCCCTCCGGCAGAGTGCCGGCGAAGGCTCCAAGATGGGATCTCGCGGATACAAAAGGTTACAGCGGTGGAAATTGTGTTTCGTGGTGCCCCTGGATGTTTTCGGGGTACGTAGGTATATATAGGAAGAAGAAGTACGTCGGTGGCCACCCGAGGGGCCCATGAGACAGGGGGCGCGCCCTATAGGGGGGCGCCCTCCTATGTCGTGGACGCCTTGGCTGCTTCTTGACTTGCACTCCAAGTCCTCTGGATCACGTTTGTACCAAAAATCACGCTCCCAAAGGTTTCATTCCGTTTGGACTCTGTTTGATATTCCTTTTCTTCGAAATACTGAAATTGGCAACAAAAAAACAGCAATATGGGCTGGGCCTCCGGTTAGTAGGTTAGTCCCAAAAATGATATAAATGTGTAAAATAAAGCCCATAAACATCCAAAAGGGGTAATATAATAGCATGGAACAATAAAAAATTATAGATACGTTGGAGACGTATCAAGTACGCACTGGAAGAAGACCACGGGTCGTTCCTCGGACCAGGCTGGGAGGAAGAGGTGCCAGAAGCCGAGCCCTTTCAGGAACCTCGCGGAAGCCTCGACAACCGTGCTGGCGGCAGCAGCTATCGGGTACCGCTAATTCCTCAGGAGCAGGCTTATGCTAACCATGGGTCAGAGGAAGTTCAAGTCGCTGCAGCGGATGGCTGCCCCAGTGCAGCAGCCTCCCTCCCCTCAGGAGGAGGGCGCTGGGGGCTGCAGGAGAGGGGTCCGGAGCCAGGCTCCTCCTCACGGCATGCAGAGCAAGGCGTTCCTAGGAGGTAGGCCCTCTACCGGGGAGGTGCCGCGAGGCCTGCCCCCGGCAGAGGACCCGTGATCGTCGGGGGAACCGCTGGCGTCCCCTTTTCCCCATTGGCGTCGTCCTGGTTTCTGGTCGCCGTCAATGGCGGTCAAGGGTGGCGCAAGGCAGGGCCCTCGTCTGGAGATATGAAGCAAGGCCGATACCTGTGAAGAAGGCCCAGTGCCTATGAAGCTCGCCGCCCGTGACACTCTCACGTAATAATGAGTTGGGGCTGTACACGCCCCGGAGTCTCCGGAGAGCCGCCCTCGGGCCTCGGGGGCTCCCTCCCACGCCCAGTGGCAACACTTAGCTCCGCGCTGGTGAGAAGACGTCGAAGACTAGACTAGGTGCCGGACGCGGCCTTTTGCTTTTGCTTCCTTTGTGCGAACAAGATTTCTCGTTTCGGGTCTAAGTTGAAGTCAAATTTGTGTTTGCGTATGCGGGGAGGGGTGTCTTGTCTTGTTCGTGTGCTTTCTCGTGTTCCGGTTTCTGCTCAAGTTGGAATTTGCACTAGCTGCCCCCCCCCCCCCTAGCGAGCCCCTCGCGAGCGCGGCCGGGCCTAGCATACGCGCCTGTGGTCGCTGGCTCTCGCCAGGCTCTCGCCGTGTGGACAAAAGGTCTCCCGAAGGACCCTCAGGAAGTTGCTGCAAGCCCACTCGAAGCTCGCCAAGACAAAGGTAATACCACGTCGACTAACTCATCCCGGAAATCCTGACATCATACAGGTGCCCATCTGGCGCCGACCTCGGCAACACATATGCAACAATCTTTGTTACATGAGGGGCTTCCCCTCCGAAAATGCTCTTACAACCTTCAGGGCCACGCTCGAGTCTCTTCCTACGCAGGATAAACAGCAGGGGGGAGCATGGGATCAATCGGACATGTCGCTCACCGCACCCCCCTGGGTGTCCCCAGAGGCGTCGCTGGCACCACTGTCGCTATCGCTGGTCTCCCCATCGCCGTCGTTGGCACCATCTTCACCACCGTTCACCACGTCGCCTTCGTCAGCAGCAACGATCACCCCGTCGTCATCGGAAGTGAAGGCCCAGACGAGTGCATCTACATTGTCCTCCACCCATCGCGCTAGGTCGCCTCGGACAGCCTCAGGCACCGGGGCGATGGCAGCGTCGAAGTCGAAGAGAGGGTCGATGTTCTGGAGATGGCTGAAGACGCGGGAGAATGCCCGTGCGAGCAGGCCGCGGCTCCGTTCCTCTACCAGCTGGCGAGACCTCTCAGAGCGGCTCTCCAGATGCGTCACCACGTCAGTGAAGAACCGGAGATTGCCGGCGTAGTTGGTCACATGCGGCTCCTCAGCGGCTGCCTCGCAGATATTGCCCAAGGTTGCGTTGGCCCTTTCCCTGAGTGTCCGGAGCTTGGGGTCATGCATGTGCTCCAGCGTCTGCTGCTGGTGAATCCCATCCTCGTTCCGCTGCGCAACAGCCTCGGCGTCATCGACCCGCCGTTGGAGGAGAAGCAACTCGGCGCGAGAGGAGGCCAGCTCAGCCTGCGCCATGCCTAGGGAAGCTGCCGTGGCCTTAGCTCTCTGCGTGGCTTCGGTCAGCCTGGTTCTGAGAGCAGCAGTCCTGCCCGCAGCTTCGGCCTTGATCAGCTCCATCCTCTCTTCATACTCGCGCTCAAGGCCCGCGCGAGCTTCCGCCACGCGGTGGTCGATCTCTTCTTGGATCCGGGCCTCCCGCGCACCGACTTCGTCTTCCGCCTGGGTGACCTGGTGCTCCCTCGTCTCCAACCGCTCAAGATCAAGGTTGCGCTCGGAAGCCTCCAATGTCAGCGCTTCCTCGTGCCTCCGGAGCTCCTCCTCTTTGGCGGGCGCCCCTTTCAGTGACGCAAGGGCAGCTCGGCGCAACTCCACTTGCTGCTCCAGAGAATTGCATCAGTCTTGGAGCTCCCACGCACGCTCTTCCGCGGCTTCGTGTCGCCGATCTGCCTCCTGAGCCTCTTCAATGGCTCGGGAGCGGGCCTCCCGCGAGGCCACCAGAGATGCCTCGGCCTTGGCATTGTCGAGATCACGCTGGTGGCGCGCGAGACCAACAGCCGCCTTTAGCTTGCATCGCTCCTCGATCAGCCGCAGGCCTTCAGCTTCAAGACGCGCGTCCTCGCCCTTGAGCTCTGCACCAAGCTGGCTCACTGCATCTGTCGCCCTCTGGAGGAACTCTCGGCGGATAGCGTCGCGCTCCCGCGCATGCCTGAGCACGTCGTCAACATCATTCTCCGCCATCGGCGCCGGCGGAGGACCCTGGGGTGGATCGCCCCCTCTTGGCAGGGGGCTGGGGGCTGGTGCCCCCGCAATCGCCGGACGGGCCCCGCAGGGGACTCAGCCCGGAGCCGATCCACCCCTTGATGAGGAACCGAAGATCGACTTCAACCACTCACCGCCTATGATCAGCGGAGGAGCCCGGAGCAAGCGAGTTGTGCCCGGGGAGAGCTCGCGAAGGAGGAGCGGCATGCCCGCAGGCTCAAGGCACGCCGCGGGGTCGGCCTACCTCTCCAGCCGAACTCGCGCCAAGGGTAGCGCATGAGCTCGGGGCGATCAAGGTCGATGGTGGGGGTGAGGCCTGAGGAAGCGGCTCCTTGGATGGCCCCGCGGGCTCGACAGAAGGGATCCTGAAAGGCCACGGTCAGCAAAGGGAACGGAAAACAAGGAACTATAATAAGGAGGGACTTACTCGTCCACGGCGAAGTACTTCCTATGCTTCAATGGGCGGCACGGGCGATCATCACCACCCGAAGCCTCCTTCCTCTTGCGAAGGGCCTCGAAATCTATGCGGAACCGACCCAAGCTCTCGATGTGAGGGTCGGCGCGTGGCATAGGAGCCAAAGCATCAGGACGACCTACATCAAGGGCGCCACTCTGAGAGGAGCGATCAAGTGCCACCTCTTGGTGGCCAGCCGAGGCCTCGGGGGCTTCGGCCTCGGGGGCCGCAGGTCGCGCCCCCTCATCATCCACCACCTCGAGATGGGCTCCGTAAGCTCCGGAGGATGACGCCTCGGGAGCCCCGCGCGACATCGGCACCTCAACATCAGTCCCCCCAGCTCCCGCCGATGCCTGCCTCCCTGCACCCACTCCTGAGGCAGGACCGGCGCGGGCGATCGGAGGAAGAGCCGCGGCAACCGGATTCTCGTGGGGCCCCACAAGGCCAACCGGGCGTAGCCCCCATTCGTCTAAGCGGGGCATCTGCCTCATGAACTCGACCCTGTTTGAGCAAAGATACAAGAGGGCGCCCCCATGTCAGACGCTGCCTGGAGAGGGGTCGCCAGTCAGGACTCTCGGCACCTTCCACAGCTCTTCAGGCGCAAGATCCCCTTCCTGGAGCCTCATGCAGTCCTGATGCCCGGAAAAAGCCCACACCGGACGGGAATGGCGCTGGAGAGGAGCGATGCGGCGCTGGAGTAACTCCTTCACTACCTGAGGCGCCTTCATGCCAAGCATCCTCAACCTCTCGAAGCGATGCCAGGCGAAAGCAAGCTGGGGGCTCGTGAGCTCCTCGTGACCCCAGGCGGGATTGGGAATAGCAGGCAACATCGGATGCACGAGCAGGGGGCTGGGCACCCCAACATCCACATACAGCCATCGCTCCCAGAACCCGCTCGCAGAAGATGGGAGACCAAAATCGATCCCCAAGGCGGCCGTCTCCGGCACGGCCCGGAAGCTCACGCATCCCGAGCATTGGGAAGGGTCTGTCAGGCGCAGGGAGAAGAAGTGGCGCAGAAGAGCAATGGAAGGAGGAATCCCCACCATGGCCTCGCAGACAAAGGCGAAGACAGCAAGAAGAGTAATGGATTGGGGACCGAGGTGCATCATATGGATCTGGTAATGGGAAAGTGCCGCATTGAAGAAAGCGGAGAAGGGGGGGACCAGGCCCGCCCATAGGGCATCGGCGAAGAATCAGACCTCCGTGACAATCCTGTCGAAGGAGGCATGGGACGTGGGCCAGGCCGTCGTCCTCTCGCACTCGTTGAAGATGGAGGCACGGGCGGAGCGGACCTTGTCCAAAGCTTCCAGATTTAGTATGAGCGACTGGTCAACGGCGGGAGCAGCTGCCAAAGGCGAGCTGGAGGAAGGCGCAAGTTTCTTCCCCTTTTCCTTTTTGGTTGGTGCCATGGCAATGGAAAGGGGGAAGAGCTCAAGGTGGATTGGAGGCGGAAGCAGAGGCTCAAGGAGGAAAGGGGAACAAGCAGCGCGCGGGCAACAAGGGGGGAATAACCATGTACAAGTCTCATGGCCGCCTAGCTAGGCGCATAATGAGGGAGCATGGGGAAGTGGAGACGCCCACGTCCAATCAACCGCCACGTGGCACCCAAGGCCGTAGGCTGTTGGGGCCCGCAGCGCTCCACACTTGCCCCTTCGCTTCTATGCTAAGCCAAGTCCGAGCACGCCTTGGGCCCGGGGGCTACTGTCGATGTTCTGGGAACGGGAGTCCCCAGACTAGCCTGCCTGCGGCCTGTGGCGTGGCTCAAGTGGTGCCCCAGTACGGCCCACCTTCATCAACGCAAACTCAAGACCCTCGCGAGGGGCCAAGCCTCGCGGGGCGGACGGCGCAAGGTTTCCTCAGGAGCGGCCTCGCCAGGCAGGCTCGCGAGGAGGCGGAGAGATCAAGGCAGAGGTACCTCGCGAGGTGCTCGTGACGCAAGCCATGACGATCGAGATCAGGCGGGCGCCAGGAGGGCGCCGGCCAGCGCAGTGTCCTTGTTTCCTCTTTGGTGCAAAGGGGGCAAGCACAGGCGAGGAGTACCGAGGCATCAGGCAAAGGTTACCATTTCAGTGCAACGAGACCAAGACCAGCAGAGCAGCAGGATGTAGGTCACCGTGGAGCTCAAGATGGCGTCGTCACCAGTGCCTTTGGAAGCCAAAGACCAACTTTAGTCAGGATAACTTGTACAAGATATCCCTCTTCGAAATGGCCGTTGTTGGCACCCTTCCCGCTCAATATTTGGGAAGAGGACCAGGGCCCCTATAAAAGGAGATAGCCACCACCATAGAAAGGGGATCACGACATCCAGAGCGGATCGAATCCCTTCCTACGAGAACACCACACCAGCTCAAGAATACCTCTCATGAGGTTGTTCTTCCCCTGTACTGTTCATCATTAGCCCCTGAGGCAATCCACCACACCACACACTGGAGTAGGGTATTACACCACAATGGTGGCCCGAACCAGTATAAACTCGTGCCCCTCGTGTTGTTCATCGATTTAGCTTAGTTTCTCGCGAGGCGATTGGACGTGGATTGGTAGGGGGAATATCTTCGCGCGCACCCCAGAGTTCGAACCTCAAGGGTCTGTCGGAGCCTGACATCCGACATCAAGAAACCGAACTGATTCAGACAGTGAGTTTGAATAGCTTGTGCAAGCGGTAGTGGCCAGTAACTCGAACACTAAACCAAGACAGGACTTTGGGGTTGTCTCACTGTCTTCAAGATAGTCTTCCTTAGCTGTTTTATCAGCTTTATTGGAGAACAACAACGATGTGTCACTATCCTGAACCTTATCTGCATTACTTCCTTTACCATTTCTTAATAAGGCACTCTTCCCCAATATTCATCGACAAGATTCTAAAAGAAGAAACAAGCGGACACATAACAAGTTTAGCATGTACTAGTATATGAAACTCATTTCGGTGAACCAGTTCATTAGTAAGGTGGACATGATTAAACTACCAAGTTTTCTATTGCCACGTACTAGTACATAATAAAAGCATCAAACAAACATATACCTATGTCCTATGGTCACTGCATTGTCTTGCCAAATCAAAATAGAGACATGGTTCAAATCAAATCAGTTCAAGACAAAGCAGCAGTGAAAGAATACAAAGCGTGGGAAACTACACGGCACAACAAGATTTCAGATGGGTACCACGGGTCTACATGTACGACAACACTATTGGCTCTGTTGTGATGCTACTAATGTGCATGATATGAAAGTCAACTGTATACACAATTGAAATTGAAATCAAAAGAGCTATTCATAAGAGCAAACCTGTTAAAGAAACATGCGTGAACATACCCGTTGTGCCATTGGAGTTTCGATTAGATCCTTCAATTTAAAAATAAGTTTGTATGAGTAAATACAGTGATACAAGAGCAAATCAATCATAGTTAAAAAAGGCGCGCCTAAGCGAGCGCTTAAACACGCCTAGGCTCTAGGCGTTGGCAAAACGCATTGTGCATAACTACGCTTAATATGTGCATAACTGCGCATAAGCATGCGCTTTGGTCGGTGAAGCGCAAGGCGGTGGCAAAACGCACAATTAACGCCTAGCGCTTTTTTGAACTATGATAGCAATGGAATCTTAAATTAGAACAGTTGTTCTTCAGGTTTAGGCACTTGTTCTACATGAACAGAGTATAGTAAGACGCAAGAATATAATACTTAAAAATAGAAAATGAGCTCATAGACCTTACCACATTCTTGGTTCAGACCAAGATGAACAAAGCGTTCCAATCATCGTCCAAAGAATGTGTCTCGGGAGAACGTAAGGGAATTCGACGAGTTTCTTTGCCGATGAAGTACATTTTCTTCAGGTAATTCCGATACTACCACCAAGCATTCTTGAAGATAGCAGAGGTATTAGCACATGTTACCTCATCCTGAGTTTCCAAATCGGTCCTTCTCTATAGAGAAAAATGGGAAAATTTGTTGTATTATAACCATCATGGAGGTAGGATGTATGGGACGAAGCAAAGTAATTGCCATGAATAACATTACTTACACATAACTCCTGGACAAACACCTGCAACTGGCATTTTCCTTCATCTTCAGTATAATATTTCCAAGATGGGAAGATACGCACATACGATTTAACAACATCAAATGCGATAGATGCCAAACTACGACTAGTTGGTTGTGCTTCCTCCACAGGAACAGGCGTACTAACTGGTGGAGTTGGGGTTCGCCGTGATAGTACTGGCCCTTTGGGCACTGGAGTTGCCTTACTAACTTCTCTTGTTTGGGAGCTCTGTGGTGGATATGGTGCTGTGTCAATAGGAACTGGGTTACTATCGGTTGGGGTTGGGGTTAGATTGGGTGAAGCTGGTTCTCTGTCCATCGCAGTAGGGGTACAATCTGCGAGAGTTTGGGTTATGTGTGGTAGGGCTGGTTCTTGTGCATGTATAACCGGGGTGCTATCTCCACCAAGAGGTAGCACTATTTTATTTGAAGACCGTGTTTTTACTCTGCTAGATACTGGCATCACCCGCTCCAATTCAAATGGCTAATAAACAGGAAACATATTTGAATATACAGACATTGTATGAGAGACAGATGCAATAGATAGTGTGGAAAAAAGAGGGCATGAAATAGTTGACATGTATATTGTTTAACTAAAATGGGTAGCATGACATAATTTCACATATATGATGTCTATCTAAACTGGATAGCGTAGCATAACATAATTCAAAGATATGATGAATAACTAAACAGGATCGCATGACATAATTCACCTACATGTTATCTAAGTAATCAGGATCGCATCATTTAATTCACATATGTGATTTATATGCTAAACAGAGGGCATTCGATATGATGTCTGAACTAAGAACATGGTGTTGAATATTGTGTATATGATGTCTAAACTATGCAATGCAAGACACCATATGTATGATATTAGCAGTATAACCATGCCAAGTTAGAGCATAGACTTCAGTGGGGGAATAGGACTGGTCATCTGTCTCTGAGTCCATCTCTGAGGAGCTATCGGGACCCAACAAGAGATCTGCTTCGACAGGTAGCACTGTCTGCTCAAAAGGCCTTGTTTTCACTCCAGATTTTTCCATCTCCCACCCAAATGGTTGATTCACAGGAAGAGCAGTTTAATGTACAAACATTGTCGACAAATGGAAATGTAATGAAGAAAAGGATGGGCGAGATATCATTCAAATATATGATGCCTGGTTAAACAGGATGGCATTGCACATTTCACATATATTATGGCTGGCTAAAAGACATGAGACTGCATAATTCCCATATATGATATAGAAACTAAACAGTGGCGTTCTGTAACATGTCTAAACTAAGTAGATGACATATATGATGTCAAAAGTAGGCAATGCAAGGCAACATATGCATGATATGACTAACATCATCATGCCAAGGTAGAGCAAACACCTTGGGGGTAAATAGGAGTGGTCAGCGGCGTATGAATCTGCCTCAGAACAGATATCTTCCTTTGGATTACAATCTAGAGAGGGGTGGGGAGGGTTTGCCATTGAACCCACCATGGAGCGATGTCTGCATGACATTGTATTGCCGCGCAAAACTCTTCTCTTTTTCTCTACATGTTCAGCATGACTGTGTACAATATCTGACATGCATACGAAAAAAATATGGTGAGATTATGTAAGGAGAGAATGCAGAAATTTAGAGTGATGGTAACAACCAGTGGATGGATCCAAAAATAATGATAGCAGGCTGATGATTGCTTTAAATTAATAAA
Source organism: Aegilops longissima (assembly GCA_021605205.1). Classification (NCBI taxonomy): domain Eukaryota; kingdom Viridiplantae; phylum Streptophyta; class Magnoliopsida; order Poales; family Poaceae; genus Aegilops; species Aegilops longissima. The sequence continues at coordinate 673,280,125 of CM038677.1, read as the reverse complement.
AAGACAGATGATGATTGCTTTACTATTTGTTTCCCACCCAAGATGAACAACATAGGCATACCCTAGGTGAACCAGATATTAGACATACATACTATTCATTGCTGCCTCGATATGTGCCCCACAACTAATTTAGAACTCAAGTTTGAACACTAATTTGGACCTGACTTGGGATGTAATTAGACAGACGTACTTGTAACTGAAGTAATTCTGTAAGGGCTCATTTGGCTTGCATGATTCTTAAAACGCAGGGATAGGAAAAACACCGGAATAGGATAGGAATGCACATGGTAAACAGAGCATTTGTAAACACAGGATTTCTGTCAACTTGGGTGTTTGGTTTACAGGAATTGGAAGAGCAGAGGTGTCAGGACCCCGACTCCAAGTCACATCGATCTAGCCGGTAACACCTCATATCACTTTGCGGCCTCATGCACGGTATTCCGACGGGTGTCGCCTTACCATGGCCCGGGACTGTTTGTGCCTTTTGGCTCACGTATATGATAGTGTCGCTAGCATCCATATGACAGAGAACCCGGGCCGACATGGCTAGTCGTGAACCCAAAGCGGCACTAACCCATGGGGACAGGCATACATGAATCAACTTCGAGCATGTCGATCAGCAGCGTGTGAATCCGGGCTGTAGCACTGGGCTAACAGACTCCAAGAACCGGGCTGTAGCAGCTAGGCAGACTCGGATGTCACCGCGTGACATTTCCCGAAGGGATGCACACGAGAAGCGAAGTGAAACACATGCCGGCCAGTCAAGTGTCCAGAGCAGTAGTGCTGGGCTAGCAGGACTCCGGTGAACCGGGCTGTAGCGGACTACTATCGCTCAGGATAAACAACTAGATTGTCGGATCCCACAGATACCAAGCATTTAAAACATACACACAATATGCTCAATATGTGTAAATACAACGTGGCATCACAACATAACTCTACGACTCAAATATTTATTCATTAGGCTCCGAGGAGCGAGATATTACAAACATGGGTCTCATGACCCAACATACAGAGCATACAAGCAACAAGCACAAGCGGAAGCTTAACATGTCTGAGTACAGACATCTACAAATGAAAAAGGCTGAGAAGCCCGACTATCTACCAGATCCTGCTGAGGGCACAAGATCGTAGCTGAGGTAACAAGCTAAACGTCGAAGTCCACACGGAACTACTAGCGAGACTGACGTCTCTTTGCAAAACATAAGATAGGCAAACGTGAGTACAAATGTACTCAGCAAGACTTACATCAGAACTAACTACATATGCATCATTATCAAAAGGGGGTGGTGGAGTTTGACTGCAGCAAGCCAGCTTTGACTCGGTGGCTATCCTGAACTACGATCGCAAGTAACTCTTTTGAGGTGGCACACGAGTCCACATATTCACCATATCAATACACCACTATGGATCCGCCCCGTCTACCCACGAGAACGCCATCCATAGCACTCACGCTATCTTGCGTAGTTTTAGAGTATCCACTTTCACTTGTCTATGAACTATGCAAGGGTCCAAGTTTCCATATCCGAGGAATCCGCTATTCAATAGATAATGAAAACCCTGCAGGGTGTACTTCTTCACACACGCTCTCGCCACTTATCGCCTCAGACACGTCATGTACCTCAAAGCAACCTTCAAGCGGAAGCCAGGCGAGGGAGTCGGCCACGACCGACTAATCACACAAGTCTCTCGTCCGTGTTTATCGCCTATTCGGGTTCCATCCGCAAGGAGATCCGCCGGGTGTCGCTCATGGCCCCAAACGATGTGAGCAGGGTTCCCAAGCCCACCAACCGGTGCCACTTGGTACATCGTACATCTTGTGTTTAGTCTGTCCCAAGCCCACCTGCACCGGGTGCCACTTGGTAGACTACTAACACTACCTACAAACACCAGAAACTAGTTGCAACTCTTGGACAGAGATCAAGTTGATTAATAAGTCGAGAGGGGCACTTAAGCATTCCAATGTGTGGTAGTAACTGTTCATGGATCACAAACACATAACTCAGTTCCTGAGGACGGTTTCAATGAGACAACCCACCATGTACTCCTACATGGCCTCTCACCGCTACCTTTACCAAATCATGTTCACACACTTAGCTCTCAACAGTAGGACATGTTCACACACCTCTAATTCATTCCCGATGAATCAGACCTGACACAACTCTAAGCAATAGCAGGCATGACAAACAAGCATGAATGAGTAGGCACATCAGGGCTCAAACAACTCCTACTCATGCTAGTGGGTTTCATCTAATTACTGTGGAATGACAGGTCATGCAGAGGATAAAGGGGTTCAACTACCGCAGCAAGTAACACATGAGTCGTTGTTGTCCTAATGCAGTAAAATAGAGCAGGAGCGAGAGAGCGGGATTATATCGGAATGAACAAGGGGGTTTTGCTTGCGTGGCACTTCTGAAGATTATATGGTTCTTCAATAGTGTCATCGATCTCATCGTCGAAACCACGTCTATCGAGAGGGAACAGCCACCGACAAACAAGAAGAAACACAATCAATGCAATGCACAAACAAATGAATGACATGTCATGTTAAGGAACTGAATTGACCTAATGCAGTAGTAAGCCAAGTTAATTGAAGTGGAATTCAAACAAGGTTAAACTCCAACTCCAAATGCTAGTTCATAAATTGCCCTAATCATGATTCATCATATTCAGTGAGGTTAACTTGTTCACTCATGCATGAAAGTGATACAGATGGATAGATTGGATTTCTCTGACCATTTTTCATATATAATTTATCTCATTTGGAGTTATAGATTATTTTCTATGATTTTTATAAGTTTTGGCTATTTTCTGGAATTTTCTGATTAATAATAAATCCAGAAAATGTAATACTGCGTCAGCATAACGTCAGCATGACGTAAGCGATTCAACGGGGCACGGTCCAAGTCAAACTGACCTGTGGGCCCTGCGTGTCAGTGTCATTAGTTTAGCTAAAACAATTAGTACTAATCCTAACTAATTAACAGGGCCGGGCCCCACCTGTCATAGACCCAGGGGGGTCAAACTGGGCCCACCCGAGGTCAACAAGGTCAACTCGCCGGTGGCTCGACGCCGGCGACGACGGACGTGGCGGAGGGCTTCGGAAAGCACCCACAGGGCTCGGTTTTGGACGCGGTTTGCGGCTAAGGAAAGTTGGGAGTCTCGCGCATCCAACGGAGACAACAACTCGCGCCGGAGTGGACTAAATCAACGACGGCGGCAACTTTGCGGTGGTCGGAGTTCGGGCAACAACGGTGTGGGCGGTAAAGGGGCACGGAAGAGCCATGGACGATCGTGTTCGACTCGCCGGAGTGCGACGAGTGCAGCGGTGAGCTCGGGCGCGTGCTTGCACGGCCGTAGTCGCGGTGGCGACATGACCAGCGGCGAGGAGCTGTCGGCTCCGACAACCGCGGTGGTTAGAAGGCGTGGACGGCACGGGAGAGAGGGAATGGACAGGGCTCACGGTGAGTTCGAAGAGCAGGTTGGCGTGCTTGGGGAGACGACGGGGAGGGCGAATCGGACGGCGGCATTCGGCGGCCGTGGTCAGGGAAGAAGCCGCGGCATCGTCTTGGGGCATCCGGGCTTCAGTGGGTCGACATAGAGGGCTTGGGGTCCCAAGGAGCTCGGGGTCACGGCCACGGTGCAAGGGAACGGCGGTGGGCGCAGCGGCAGTGAGCGGCGGCGACGGTAGTGCTCGGTGAGAAAGGGAACGGTGAGGGAGAGAGACAGAGGAGGGGGATGGCCGCGGGAAGAGTCGAGAGGGAGCCAGGGGGTGTGTGGCGTCGTCTGGGGCGCCCAGGGCGTCGGTGGAAGCAGGAGGTGGCCGTGGCGCGTGGGCAAGACGGCGGCCACACGCCTCGGCCCCATCAAGCGAGAGGTGGGAGACGGTGGCGCTGGTGGGCTGGGCCACCAGCTGGGCCAGCGAGGTGGGCTGCCAGGTAGGTCCAGGTAAGTGGCCTGGGGCCTCTTCTCTCTCTCTTTTTTTAATTCCATTTTCTATTTTCTGTAATTGTGTTTGGCTTTAATAAAAATGCCAGGGCATTTCCAAAAATCATGAAACTGGTCAATGTCACTATTTCGAATATTTCCAACAACAAACATTTCAGTTTGTGATTATTTGAGCATTTAAAATATTATTTAGCAATTAAATACCCAAATGCAAATACCATATGATTTAATTCAAAAATCTAGAATGGCCTAGAAAAATGTGCACCATTTTAGGGAGAGGTTCTAGACCAACCCAAAATGATGAACTTTTCTGAAGGGCATTTTGGGTTCATTGAGAATATTTTTATTTGAACCTAGTTGACTTGATCTGATGCTAGGGTTTGAGCAATCCCCTTTTCAAAATTCCTTTGAAATCAAACATGATGCATGGATGCAGATGCCACTAATTACAACCAATTCTGGGGCTGTGACAACTCACCCCCACTAAACAAGAATCTCGCCCCGAGATTCAAGACGTGAGGTAAGAGGAAAAGGGGAGTCACAAAACTATCACAATCTTCATGATCCATTTTCCCTTCTCGAAGATGTTGATTCATTCCATCATCTTGGTCTTGACGCCTTTGCTTTCGAGATCTTCACCGACACGACAACGTAAAGAGGGGAAACCCTACAGATTTAATCTTCTTGAAGATCGAGCCACTCAAGATCAGTTCATGGAGTAAGACGAAGAACAACTCTTGAGTTGAGACACCAAACACACATTTGGAATGATGGTAAAGAAATGGATGTGAAGGTTCAAATTGGTAGGCAACCATTCCACGCTTAAGTAAAATGGTGCATGGTTTCAAAGTAACAAGGAGATGATTGCCATGATTCCATAACGGGACACCTTAGGAAATGTGACTCGTAGAGCTGTGCCCTTAGGTGGCAAGAAGAATTACTTTTGATTCAGAGATCATTGAAGCTCTTTAAACCAGCCTAAGGCATTCACAATCGATCATTTGAAGGAGTTCGAAAGAATGACATACTCAGACTAGAATGGATGATATGGACTACCTTGTTGAAGACAACGCAATGGATGATTTTGCTTATCATCGGAAATGGATGGGACCCATGGTAGGACCACTTTTGAAGATGATCCTAAACAACAATTACTGAGAGGGCAGCCCATGGGAATTGGCACAATGGCGGTGCAAGCTGGGAACAAAATGCAACTGTTGGTGAAAGGATCGATATGGTTGACTAGAGGGGGGGGGGTGAATAGGCAAGTAACAATTTTTAAGCTTTTCTTTGCCAATTTAAACTTTGCAATAATAAAGGTTGTCTAGACGTGCAACTAGGTGGACAACCTATATGATGCAACAACACTAGCACACGAGCAAGCAAGGATAAGAACACAAATAAGCTTGCACAAGTAAAGGGATGAGATAACCAAGAGTGGAGCCGGTGGAGATGAGGATGTGTTACCGAAGTTCCTTCCTTTTGAGGGGAAGTACGTCTCCGTTAGAGCGGTGTGGAGGCACAATGCTCCCCAAGAAGCCACTAGGGCCACCAGATTCTCCTCACGCCTCACACAATGCGAGATGCCGTGATTCCACTATTGGTGCCCTTGAAGGCGGCGACCGAACCTTTACAAGCAAGGTTGGGGCAAACTCCACAACAACCGGAGGCTCCCAACAACAACAACAACACCACGAAGCTTCACCACAATGGAGTATGGCTTCGAGGTGACCTCAACCGTCTAGGGTGCTCAACACCCAAGAGTAACAAGATCCGCAAGGGATAAGTGGGGGAATCAAATTTCTCTTGGTGGAAGTGTAGATCTGGGCCTTCTCAACCAATCCCGAGCAAATCAACAAGTTTGATTGGCTAGGGAGAGAGATCGGGCGAAAATGGAGCTTTGAGCAACAATGGAGCTTGGGGGAAAGAGGTAAGTCAACAAGGAAGAAGACGACCCCTTTATATAGTGGGGGAACACATCCAACCGTTACCCCACTAAACAGCCCCGCACAGAGCGGTACTACCGCTATGGAAGGGCGGTACTACCGCTGAGGGCGGTACTACCGCTCCCTACCAAGCGGTACTACCTCGCTGAAGCGAGAGGCAGGCCACTGGCCCCAGAGCGGTACTACCGCGGGAGTAGAGCGGTACTACCGCTCAGAGCGGTACTACCGCTCCTACTACCGCAACTAGTGCCGCAAAACCCGACACGAGAAAACATCGTCTCGAATCGAAGCGGTAGTAGGCGCGGTACTGCTGAGGTAGTATAGCCGAAGCCCGCGAGCGGTACTACCGCTCATCGGAGCGGTACTACCGCTGGGAGCGGTACTACCGCTCTGGTGAGCGGTACTACCACTTGGGGGCTTCGGCGGTACTACCGCTATCGGTCATGGTACTACACCGCACAGGGTAAACCGAATGAAAGAGAGAGGGCAGCTCCAAAGATGCGAAAGGAAGACGACGGTGTGATAAGGATGTGTACGTGTTGATTCCACCCTAGCCTTACCAAAGCGGATCCCCTCTTAATAGAACGGTGACTCCTACGAAACTAGTCCACCAACAACGAACCGCAGGAGCTACACCGTCTTGAATAAAAACACCGAGGGGAGGAAATCGTCTCGTGCCAATGGATGATCTTTTGAAAGAACTTAACGCACATGGTTAGTCCGCAAAAGCATTGTCATCAATCACCAGAACCACTAGGGAATAAATATGCCCTTACAATCTCCCCCTTTTTGGTGGATTGATGACAATACGGGATTTGCATAAACACGATATATAGTAAGCATACAAACCCGACGGTCCTAACATGTAGTTGGGCTCCCCCTCGATGTGTGCTATTTAGATAAGTGCTTTGGACTGCACAGCACACATACTCGGATCAAAGCTCCCCCTACATTTTAGAGACCAAAAATCTAAGCATGGTGTATGAGAGCAGCATAGATGATATAACAAGAAAAGCACGCAACTCATGAGCTAGATAGACATAGATAATGATACTGAAGGGGTAGGGTAGCATATGTCTCACACCATATGACTCGAACTTAAGTCTAACTAAAACTTAGGTCTCACAGACAAACCAACCAAAGCAAGCCAACTAAAACACGAATAAGACAAGACACACGAAACGAAAGAGACACAACTCAGAAATCCTAAGCTCTCTCCCCTTTGGCATGGAGACACCAAAGGAGAGGGAGCACTGCACACTGCCCTGTGAGAGCAAATGAGGGACACACGATCGAGCCCAGCAGAATCATCGGCACCACCGTCGTCACCGAAGTGCTTGGTCTCAGAATCGGTCCATGGGCAAGGTCTTGCTGAATCCTCCTCCTCCTCGAGAAGCTGGTCCTCGATCCACTCGGACGGTAGCGCCTAACCGACGATGAGCTCCTTGTGACGACCTCGGCCTTCTTCTCAGCCACGTGAGCCATGTCTCGACCGTGAGACTCCATGCAGAGAGCTTTACCTTGGCCTTGAGCTCGGGCCCAAGATGGCTCTGTCCCAGAGGGCACGTAGTCATCATCCTCATCCTCAGCCTCAGCATCAACCTCCTCTTCAGTCTCCATAGCAGCAGCAGATGACGGAACACCAGTCTTAGGGGCTTGAGTGCCCCAGTTATCCTTCTTCCTCAGACGCTTGACATCGTGAGAAACCAAGTCTCCAAGCTCCAGCGCCTCCTTGGGATAGACATGATCCCAGGCCTTCTCAATGAGCAGCATAATGAACGGACCATAAATCGGGCATTTGCGCTCGGAGATTGCAGAAACCAGCTCAGACCACATAACATGAGAGATATCCAAGGACTCTCCGGTGCTCTGCCCCTTCTCCACCGATGGAAGATAAGCATGTCCACAAGATAAGAGTGAACCTGGTCCAGATTTCGATGCGAGGAAAAGAGTTTCTCCAAGATACGGTGAAGTATATCCAGATAGGCAGGCAGCTCATAGGTCTCCTTCTTTGTCTCGGGGTTGATCTTGAGTGCAAGAAGGCCACAGAGCTTGCTTGTGAGTGGCAGTGGCTCAAGGTGGGGGGGCGAAGCCGACAGCAGACTCAAGTCCAAGATCTTCCACCCCAATCAACTGCATGAAAGCTTTCCACTTGATCGACAAAGAACTTGCCATTTGTCATCCAGGTCCGAGTCCTGTCCTCATCGGTCCCAAGGTGAACCGTGGCATAGAACTGGCCCACAACAGCAGGATCATAGTCCTCGTTGAATTGCATGATCCCGAGAATGTTCAGCTGAGTGCACATCTCAAGAGCTTCACCAAAGTAGTCAGGATCACTCTTCATATGCTCGATGTCGATGGAGTGCACGTTGACATAGAGATTCTTCTTGGCCTTGAGAACATCAAAATAGATGGAAAACTGGAACCTGTTCCTGAACGGACGGTTGATCAAAGTGGGATCTTGGGCGACCTCATACGGGTTGCGTCGGCGCCTTGCCCAGAACTCCTTGGGCTGCATTTCTGGCACAATTTTTCCCGACTTTGACTTGACCCCAGTCTTCTTCTGCATTTGGGGAGGAGGTGGAGCACTAGAAGATCCTCTGGCAGGCTCAGTGGTGCGGTAGCGCTTGGACGTAGCACGACCGGGGTTGACACAACGAGCTTGAGGCTCAGGAACCTCATCACCTGGAACCACACACACAAAACACGCAAACAACCAGAAGAAACGAGTATAAGCCACAAAAACGAACAAAGAGGATCACAAAGAGGTAGGAGTAAGATGGAATTTGGTAGAGGGCGGTAGTACCGTGACCCTTGAGCGGTAGTACCACTCCAAGCGGTAGTACCGTTCTGGAGAGCGGTAGTACCGCTCGCAGCGGTAGTACCGCTCGGGCAGAGCGGTAGTACCGCTCGGGGCGGGGAAACAGCCGTTTCCTACTACCGTGGTCAGATCCGGTACTTCCGTCCTACCAAATTCAAAAATACTCCAACCAAACACTAATCCAAACTGCCTAGAAGCCTTCTCCATCCTACTCAAGCCTAGATTTGGCCAAAAATCTAAGGATGCAACCGCTAATGCCCCTAAGAAGCTAGATTAAAAACCTAGACAAAAAGAACAAGAGAATGGGGGCAATACCGGCATCCATGGCAAGAGGGCGAGGTGGGGATCGACTCCACCGAAGGGAATGGAGAGGGACGGCCCGGAGGGAGATCCACGGAGCCCTCCATGGCGCCGATTGTTGGAGAGAGACAAAGCGAGGGGAGCAAATGGGTATGGGGAGAAGACTCCCCTGCCCTCAAATAACCCCCCCACGCCTCCCAGCGGTAGTACTGCACTGGAGGGCGGTAGTACCGCTTGGAGCGGTAGTACTGCTACCAGCAGCGGTAGTACCGCCAAAGAACTAAAAAGAGAGGCCTCCTAGGCAAACAAAAGGAAGAAAATACACCAAAGGAACAGAAAGGCAATGACAAGATAGAGACCAACAAAACAAAACACACTAAACACGAACCGAACCCACTCCTTCAAAGCAAACAACACAAAAGGAGCAAGCTCAGCCCTCTCGAGAGAGGCGGTGGCCGAGCCACCTATGTTTGAGTCAATTGGTATGGCACCGCCAAGAATTATCCTTGGGTCCATGACCAAAACTCCTCTTTGAAGCACAAGCGCCATCAACAATGGCTAAAGTGAAAGAGTTGATCGCTTTATGCATAAAGGGGAGGAGAGTTCATTAAGAGAACAACACTCCCCTATGTCCATGCCTACACCTAAACTAGACATCACATTGAGTGTGGTGGGAGTTGCACGGGTTCAAGTCACATTGCTCAAATCAATGATATTTAGCTCATGCCTTAACTCGCGAAATCTTGCTTCATCCAAGGGCTTCGTGAAAATATCTGCAAGGTTATCATGAGTGTTGACATACTTGAGCTCGATCTCCCTCGCCTAATGTGATCCCGGATGAAGTGATACCGAATCTCAATGTGCTTCGCCTTGAAGTGTTGCACGGGTTGAGAGAAATCTTGATGGCACTTTCATTATCACACCAAAGAGGCACTTTGTCACAATTGACACGTACTCCTTTAAAGTTTGCCTCATCCATAGGAGTTGAGCACAACAACTACCCCGCCACATACTCCGCCTCGGTGGACGAGAGAGACACACAACTTTGCTTTTGGAAGACCAACTTACCAAAGAGCAACCAAGAAATTGGCACCTCCGAAGTGGACTTCCTATCCACTTTGTCTCCGCCCAATCGAATCAGTAAATCCTTCAAGCTTGAAGTTTGCTCCTCTTGGGTACCATAAGCCAAAGTTTGGGGTATGAGCCAAATATCGAAAGATTTGCTTGACCGCCACATAGTGACTTTCCTTCGGTGCGGCTTGAAACCGTGCACACATACCCACACTCAACATGATGTCCGGTCTAGATGCACAAAGGTAAAGCAAAGATCCAATCATGGAGCGATATACCTTTTGATCCACCGCTTTACCATTGGGATCAATGTCAAGTTGGCACTTGGTAGGCATTGGTGTAGTAGCCGGCTTGATATCACTTAGCTTGAATCTTTTGAGCATGTCTTGAGTGTATTTGGCTTGGTTGATGAAGGTTCCTTCTCTTCTTTGTTTGATGTCAAAACCAAGGAAGAACTTCAACTCTCCCATCGAAGACATCTTGAACTTGGAGGTCATGAGAGCGGCAAATTCCTCATTGAAAGCTTTGTTAGGAGAACCAAAGATAATATCATCAACATATAGTTGGCATACAAACAACTCCCCATTGACCTTCTTAGTAAAAAGTGGGATCGATTTGCCCCACTTCAAAGCCACGATCTTGTAGCAACTCGGTAAGGTGGTCATACCACGCACGTGGGGCTTGTTTAAGGCCATAGAGTGCCTTATCGAGTTGATACACATGATCCGGAAAGTAGGGGTCCTCGAACCCGGGGGGTTGCTTGACATAGACCAACTCATTAATGGGACCATTAAGAAAAGCACTTTTCACATCCATTTGTTGCAACTTAAAGTTGTGATGGGAAGCATAAGCAATCAACAAACGAATGGATTCAAGACGAGCAACGGAGCAAAGGTTTCACCGTAGTCGATACCCTCGACTTGGGAGTAGCCTTGTGCTACCAATCTTGCCTTGTTGCGTAATGATGTTCCCATGAGCATCTTGCTTGTTCTTGAAAATCCACTTGGTTCCAATGACGTTGTGGTTCTCCGATGGCCTTGGCACCAATCTCCACACCTTGTTGTACTCAAAGTTGTTGAGTTCTTCATGCATGGCATTGAGCCAATCCGAGTCTTCAAGCGCCTCATATACCTTTTGAGGTTCAACACAAGAGACAAACGCGTGATGTTCACAATAGTTTGCCAATTGTCTATGAGTGCTTACCCCTTTTCTTAGGCTTCCAACCACATTCTCCATGAGATGGCCTTTGGTTGTGAGTTTGAAGCAATCTTGGCGGCACGACGCCTAATTCCTCCTCTGAGGTGAGATGAGGAGGGGTGACTTGATCATCTTGAGCGCCGCCTTGAGCATGAACTTCATCTTGAGCATCCTCGGGAGAGAACTTGACCTTGGGCATCATTTAAGGTGATATCATCGCCTTGAGCACGATCTTGCCCTTGGTCTTGTTCTTGAGGTTGAGGGCCTTCACTTTGTTCTTCTAAGTGCAGGGCCTTGGGTTGGTGATGGCTCCACTTGAGTGGAGCATTGTCCTTCTCCTTCGCCACAAGGGGTTCCTCAATGGGTAGGATGAAGCCAACTCCCATTCTTCTTATGGCTTGGGAGGAATTTCATCACCTAAATCACAAGTGCCACTTTGCTCCACTTGGGAGCCGTTATTCTCATCAAACTCCACGTTACACGCCTCCTCAATAAGTCCCGTGGATTTATTGAGGACACGGTAAGCATGAGAGTTTGTAGCATAACCAACAAATATGCCCTCATGAGCTCTAGCTTCAAATTTAGACAAACGAACACCTTTCTTGAGAATGAAACACTTACACCGAACACGGAAGTACTTGAGGTTGGGCTTGTTGCGGTGAGTATCTCATAAGAAGTCTTGTTCAAGCCTTTGCGGAGATAGAGCCGATTGGATGCATGACAAGTGGTGTTGATGGCTTCGGCCCAAAAGTTGTATGGAGACTTGAACTCCGCCATCATGGTCCTTGCCGCATCCATCAACGTCCGGTTCTTTCTCTCCGCCACACCATTTTGTTGAGGGGTATATGGTGCAGAATATTGATGCTTAATTCCTCATCACTAAGAAACTCATCCAAGGTGTAGTTCTTGAACTCGGTGCCGTTGTCACTTCTTATAGTCAAGATCTTTGCATTATGTTGACGTTGAGCTTCATTTGCAAAGTCGATGACGGTTTGCTGGGTCTCACTCTTCCTCTTGAAGAAATATACCCAAGTGTATCTTGAATAGTCATCCACGATCACCAAGCAATACTTTCTTCCTCCAAGACTATCAATGATGGTGGCCCAAAGAGATCCATGTGAAGGAGCTCCAAGGGTCTCTTTGAGTATATGATAGTTGTGGAGGGTGATCCTTCTCATGAAGCTTTCCTTCAATACAAGCACTTTGCAAGCACGGCCTTTGGCAAAACTAACATTTGTTAGTCCACGAACATGGTCCCCTTGAGAAGACTTTGCAAAGATCTCATATTGACATGGGCTAAACGGCGATGCCAAAGCCATCCCACGCCAACTTTAGCCATTAGGCATGTCGCGGTCTTAGTGGGTCGCTCCAAAAGTTAATCACATAGAGACCGTTTTCGACATGCCCAACAAAGGCTACTTTAAGAGTCTTGCTCCACAAGAGGGCCACGGTATCAATGTCAAAGAAAGTAGCAAAACCCATGACTGCAAGTTGATGAACGGAAAGCAAATTGTATGCAAGGGACTCAACAAGCATGACTTTCTCGATCGTAAGATCATGAGAAATGACAACCTTGCCGAGACCCAATACCTTAGAATGTGATGCATCACCCCACTCGACATCGGTGGGCATAGATGGAATCTCTTGCACGCCCACCACCATGTCCTTGCTTCCGTCATATGATTTGTTGCTCCACTATCAAGCAACCATGATCCCCACCGAAGCAAAACCCTACAAGAGATCAATGCTTGGTTTTAGGTACCCATTTGGTAATGGGTCCTTTGATGTTAGTAACGAGGGTCTTAGGAACCCAAATAGACCATTCAATGTACTCATAAGAAGAACCAACAAATTTAGCATAAACATGCCCATCACTAGCACGGCACAACACATAAGAGGGTTAAAGTCGCGGCTATGTTCGTGGGGATGACGTTGTCCTTCTTGACATTGCCACCCTTTGCACGGTTCTTCTTTTTCTTGAAGCACCCTCTCCCTCCCTCACAAAAGTTTGCTTGAGAGGGGAGGTTGCTTGGTCTTGTCATTCTTCTTCTTGTTCTTGGGCTTGGCGCGAACCCAATCCCTCCTTGGTTACAACTTCCTTTTGATTACTCAAAAGGTCGTTAAGGTTCTTCTCACCTTGAATGCATGTGACAAGGCCCTTTTCAAGTTGCTCCTTCAACTTAGCATTCTCTCAACAAGATGCACATGCTCACAACAAGGGTTAGTAGCATTTGCATTATCAATCAATATCATATGAGGAAAGGTGGCTTTCTCCTTGGTTAGCTTCACTTGGAGTTGATCATGAGACTCTTTGAGACTAGCATGAGCACCCTTCAAGACTTTGTGAGCCTTGTCGAGAGTGTCAAAGTCCTCGTTGAGTCTAGCAAGATCAACTCCAAGCTTTGCCTTCTCGGAACTAAGCACACGAGACACAACAAGAGCATGATCAAGGTCTTTCTTTAATTTAGCGTGATCATCGCTGTGTGACTCCTCAAGAGCCAAACGAAGGCCACGCTCTTCCTCAAGAGCATTGGAAAGATCTGAATCTCATCGGCATAGTCACGACTATGCCCTTCCATCTTAAAGATGGTTTCTTCATGAGTCTCGATCATGACATTGGCTTCACTAAGTTGTTCCAAGAGAGCAACGAAGCGCTTCTTGGATTTGCCCTTGAGTTTACTCATAAAGATCTCAAATTCATTTTCCTCTACATTAGTCCCCTCATGTTCATCAATGCAATCCGTCAAAGAAGAATGATTGATGATGGTAGTTTTGATGTTGGGGGTTACCTTGTTGGTGGCTTTAGCCATGAGGCACTTGGCAGTGATGTTTTCATTGGGTGAACCGAAGAGAGACACCCGAGGAGTCATTGCAATAGCATCGGAGGCCATGGAAACCGGTTCACCATCCTCATCATCATCATCATCCTCATTGTACTCTTCTTTAACCACCAAGGCTTTGTGAGGAGTCTTCTTTGGAAAGTTGCTCTTGTTGGGGAAAGACTTGGCCTTGTCCTTACGGATGAACTTGCCACCATTGTCTTCCCTCTTCTCATATGGACATTCCGCAACAAAGTGACTCACATTGCCACAATTGAAACACGTACTTACTCGTTGCTTGCCCTTAGGGCCACTTGAGTTGCTCTTGTTGAAGTTGGGCCTTGAGTTCTTCTTGCTCCAAAATTGTCTTGAAGCAAGGGCCATGTGTTCATGATAATCATACTTAGTATCTTCGAGGTTGCTCTCTTCTTCTTCCTCCTCTCCATCTTCTTCGACACAAATCTTGGCCTTCAAAGCGAGGTTGGGCTTCTTTGCCCTTTGAGAGCGAAGCACCGCATTGTCGGCGGTCTTGTCCAATATGCTCATAGCCACAAACTCATCCAACACATCACTTGAGGACAAGGTGTGGAAGTCCGGTTGTTGACGGATGACGGAGGACATGGCTTTGTGGTATGGCATCATTGCCTTGAGAAATTTGGCGCTTGATCCAGCTTGTCATCGGTGTCCTTACTTCCATGATCCCGAGGGAGACGGCAAGCTTGGTTACTCTCCGATAGAACTCACGAGGTTCTTCTTCTTCCTTCATTGCAAACTCATCGGCTTCGTCTTGGACCACTTCATAATTGAACGTTGAATGCTTGCGCTTCCTCGATACATGGAAACCACCTTGAGCCAAGCATCTTTGGCACGGATGTAAGGCCGAGATGAGGGAGGTCTTCGGAAGGATTGCTTCTTGGATGATGAAGAGAGCATTCTCATTAAATTGATGGTCCACGACCTCTCTTGGAGAAAAGTTGCTCGGATCATGCGGATAGAAACCTTCTTCAATGATTCTCCAAAGGTTAGTGTTCACATGATTTAAATGACGCTTAAAACGATAAACCCAAGAATCAAAATCCTCCCTTTTATCAACCTTAGGTGGTGGACCGGCATGATTCAAATGAGTGGAAGGAATCGGTCCACCATAAACGGGAGGTTGCACATGGGCAAAGATGCCGGTGCCATTCTTACCACTAGACGAGGGGGATTTCTCACTAGTAGCTTCCCCCTTATCGGAGTTAGCATCCGCTCCCGTGTTGGCAGGATCACCCACTTTCACGGGTGCGATGGAAAGTTTAAGCCCTTCTAGGAAATCCTTAAACATGTCCTTGACCTCGCTCGTCATGGAGGTTTTCAATGTGTCCAACGCCACATTGAATTCCTCACGAGAGATCGAGGTACTCCCATCTCCCGTAGATGATGTTGGATTCGCACCGGAGTGCTCCCCCACATCATCTATGACGTCAACCATACTCTTCGGACGGTAAAGTCCTTAAAAAGAGACGAGGCTCTGCTACCAATTGAAAGGATCGATATGGTTGACTAGAGGGGGGGGTGAATAGGCAACTAACAATTTTTAAGCTTTTCTTTGCCAATTTAAACTTTGCAATAATAAAGGTTGTCTAGACGTGCAACTAGGTGGACAACCTATATGATGCAACAACACTAGCACACGAGCAAGCAAGGATAAGAACACATATAAGCTTGCACAAGTAAAGGGATGAGATAACCAAGAGTGGAGCCGGTGGAGACGAGGATGTGTTACCAAGTTCCTTCCTTTTGAGGGAAGTACGTCTCGTTAGAGCGTGTGGAGGCACAATGCTCCCCAAGAAGCCACTAGGGCCATCAGATTCTCCTCACGCCTCACACAATGCGAGATGCCGTGATTCCACTATTGGTGCCCTTGAAGGCGGCGATCAACCTTTACAAGCAAGGTTGGGGCAAACTCCACAACAACCGGAGGCTCCCAACAACAACAACAACACCACGAAGCTTCACCACAATGGAGTATGGCTTCGAGGTGACCTCAACCGTCTAGGGTGCTCAACACCCAAGAGTAACAAGATCCGCAAGGGATAAGTGGGGGGAATCAAATTTCTCTTGGTGGAAGTGTAGATCTGGGCCTTCTCAACCAATCCCGAGCAAATCAACAAGTTTGATTGGCTAGGGAGAGAGATCGGGCGAAAATGGAGCTTTGAGCAACAATGGAGCTTGGAGGGAAAGAGGTGAGTCAACAAGGAAGAAGATGACCCCTTTATATAGTGGGGGAACACATCCAACCGTTACCCCACTAAACAGCCCCGCTCAGAGCGGTACTACCGCTATGGAAGGGCGGTACTACCGCTGAGGGCGGTACTACCGCTCCCTACCAAGCGGTACTACCTCGCTGAAGCGAGAGGCAGGCCACTGGCACCAGAGCGGTACTACCGCGAGAGTAGAGCGGTACTACCGCTCAGAGCGGTACTACCGCTCCTACTACCGCAACTAGTGCCGCAAAACCCGACACGAGAAAACATCGTCTCGAATCGAAGCGGTAGTAGGCGCGGTACTACTGAGGTATTATAGCCGAAGTTCATGAGCGGTACTACCGCTCATCGGAGCGGATTATCGCTGGGAGCGGTACTACCGCTCGGTGAGCGGTACTACCACTTGGGGGCTTCGCGGTACTATCATTGTCGGTCATGGGTACTCACCTGGCACAGGCTAAACCGAACGAAGAGAGAGGGCAGCTCCAAAGATGCGAAAGGAAGACGACGGTGTGATAAGGATGTGTACGTGTTGATTCCACCTAGCCTTACCAAAGCGGATCCCTCTTAATAGTACGGTGACTCCTACTGAAACTAGTCCACCAACAACGAACCGTAGGAGCTACACCGTCTTGAATAAAAACACCGAGGGGAGGAAATCGTCTCGTGCCAATGGATGATCTTCTGAAAGAACTTAACGCACACGGTTAGTCCGCAAAAGCATTGTCATCAATCACCAAAACCACTAGGGAATAAATATGCCCTTACAGTTGGGAATGTTCCAACCATCATATCTGCCTGAGATTCAGATCCGATTGGTGATAGGATACTTCAGACTCAGCATGTCCGAAAAGAAAGGTTGCAACACAAATCGACGAGATGATGTTGCGAGATTCTCGGGAGATGGACTATGGTAGTAAGCTCCAAAACATGAGCGGGTTCTGCTACAAACAGGTGAACACGTTGTCCCAGACAAGCATGGCCACGTAGTAGTCTTATATTAAACACTACCAAGTTCAGGTGGGGGAACCATCATCGAGGATATCGAAGTCTTTCCATAAGTCCGGATTAGCTCTTATGAAGGGACTCCTTCTCCTTGAGCAAATCAGTCAGTGGCTTGGTGTGCTAGGAACACATATGGAGTGGAGGCGGCCAACCTATCAAACCATAGAGCACTTCGCACGTGCATGACTGACTTGGGATGGTACCATAGGAAACAAAACAATCTTCCTCGAACTCACGGCGGCAACTTGCACCAAATGCACGTGAATCAGAGAAAGTCACTTCTTTCACCAAAACATATACCTCATGAACGGACCACGAAGGCAATGCTTACAAAAGTTTCCAACACTAGGTTGATGTTCAACATGAATCATGGGGGGGGGGGACAAAATGCTACTGGTGGGCTCAATAACAACTCATCGGAATTTCCATATCACTGGACTTTCACCATCATGTGAACACGGTGATAGCATTGGTCAGACCCAAAAGATATAATGGTGTATGCTCGAGGGATCAACCACGAGTATGTTGGGGAACGTAGTAATTTCAAAAAATTTCCTACGATCACGCAAGACCATGGTGATGGCATAGCAACGAGAGGGAAGAGTGTCCGCCCACGCACTCGTGAGACCGAAAGCGAAGCGTTAAAACAACGCGGTTGATGTAGTCGACGCCTCCACGATCCGACCGATCCAAGCACCGAACGTCACGGCACCTCCGAAGTTTTGCACACGTTCAGCTCGATGACGATCCCGGACTCCGATCCAGCAAAGTGTCGGGATGAGTTCCGTCAAGACGACGGCGTGGTAACGATGTTGATGCTCCACCGACGCAGGGCTTTGCCTAAGCTCGCGACGATATGACTTCTCCGCGCAGGCTTCTCCTAAGCTCCGCGACGATATGACCGAAGTGGAATATGGTGGAAGGGGCACCGACACGGCTAAGGAAAGATCCGTAGATCAACTTGTGTTCCATGGGGTGCCCCTGCCCCGTGATATAAAGGAGACAGGAGGAGGTGGCCGGCCTAGGAGGGCGCACCATGGGGGAGTCCTACTCCCACCGGGAGTAGGACTCCTCCTTTCCTAGTAGGAATAGGAGAGAAGGAAGGAGGAGAAGGGGTGCGGCCCCTCCCTAGTCCATTCGGACTAGGCCTTGGGGGCGCGCCTGCCCTAGGCAGCCCTCTCTTCCCGCAGGACCCAATAAGGCCCAATACTTCTCCCGGCGAATTCCGTAACTCTCCGGTACTCGAAAAATACCCGGATCATTCGAACCTTTCCGAACTCGAATATAGTCGTCCAATATATCGATCTTTACGTCTCGACCATTTCGAGACTCCTCGTCATGTCCCCGATCTCATCCGGGACTCGAACTCCTTCGGTACATCAAAACTCATAAACTCATAATATAACCATCATCGAAACCTTAAGCGTGCGGACCCTACGGGTTCGAGAACTATGTAGACATGACCTAGAACTATTCTCGGTCAATAACCAATAGCGGAACCTGGATGCCCATATTGGCTCCTACATATTCTACGAAGATCTTTATCGGTCAAACCGCATAACAACATACGTTGTTCCTTTGTCATCGGTATGTTACTTGCCCGAGATTCGATCGTCGGTATCCAATACCTAGTTCAATCTCGTTACGGTAAGTCTCTTTACTCGTTCGTAATGCATCATTCCGTAACTAACTCATTAGCTACATTGCTTGCAAGGCTTATAGTGATGTGCATTACCGAGAGGGCCCAGAGATACCTCTCCGACAATCGGAGTGACAAAACCTAATCTCAAATACGCCAACCCAACATGTACCTTTGGAGACACCTGTAGTACTCCTTTATAATCACCCATTACGTTGTGACGTTTGGTAGCACCAAAGTGTTCCTCCGTAAACGGAGTTGCATAATCTCATAGTTACAGGAACATGTATAAGTCATGGATAAAAGCAATAGCAACATACTAAACGATCGGGTGCTAAGCTAATGGAATGGGTCATGTCAATCAGATCATTCAACCAATGATGTGATCCCGTTAATCAAATAACAACTCCTTGTTCATGGTTAGGAAACATAACCATCTTTGATTAACGAGCTAGTCAAGTAGAGGCATACTAGTGACACTCTGAGGTTTATGTATTCACACATGTATTATGTTTCCGGTTAATACAATTCTAGCATGAATAATAAACATTTATCATGATATAAGGAAATAAATAATAACTTTATTATTGCCTCTAGGGCATATTTCCTTCAGTCTCCCACTTGCACTAGAGTCAATAATCTAGTTCACATCGCCATGTGATTTAACATCAATAGTTCACATCTATATGTGGTTAACACCCATAGTTCACATCGACATGTGACCAACACCCAAAGGGTTTACTAGAGTCAGTAATCTAGTTCACATCGCTATGTGATTAACACCCAAAGAGTACTAAGGTGTGATCATGTTTTGCTTGTGAGATAATTTTAGTCAACGGTCTGTCACATTCGTGAGCCATAAGTATTTTGCAAATTTCTATGTCTATAATGCTCGCACGGAGCTACTCTAGCTAATTGCTCCCACTTTCAATATGTATCCAGATTGAGACTCGAGTCATCTAGATTAGTGTTAAAACTTGCATCGACGTAACCTTTTACTTACCTAACCTTTTTCACTTCCATAATCGAGAAACATATCCTTATTCTACTAAGGATAATTTTGACCGCTGTCCATTGATCTACTCCTAGATCTCTATTGCACTCCCTTGCCAATCTTAGTGGTAGGGTATGCAATAGATCCGTACACAACATGACATACTTTATAGAACCTATGGCTGATGCATAGGAATGACTTTCATTCTCTTTCTATCTTCTGCCGTGGTCGGGTTTTGAGTCTTACTCAATCTCACACCTTGTAACACAGGCAAGAACTCTTTCTTTGACTGCTCCATTTTGAACTACTTCAAAATCTTGTCAAGGTATGTATTCATTGAAAAACTTATCAAGCGTCTTGATCTATCTCTATAGATCTTGATGCTCAATATGTAAGCAGCTTCACCGAGGTCCTTCTTTGAAAAACTCCTTTCAAATACTCCTTTATGCTTTGCAGAATAATTCTACATCATTTCCGATCAACAATATGTCATTCACATATACTTATCAGAAAGGCTGTAGTGCTCCCACTCACTTTCTTGTAAATACAGGCTTCTCCAAAAGTCTGTATAAAACTATATGCTTTGATCACACTATCAAAGCGTTTATTCCAACTCCGAGATGCTTGCACCAGTCCATAGATGGATCGCTGGAGCTTGCACATTTTGTTAGCTCCTTTAGGATTGACGAAAACTTCTGGTTGCATCATATACAACTCTTCTTTAATAAATCCATTAAAGAATGTAGTTTTGACATCCATTTGCCAGATTTCATAAAATGTGGCAATTGCTAACATGATTCGGACAGACTTAAGAATCGCTACAGATTGAGAAAATCTCATTTGTAGTCAACACCTTGAACTTTGTCGAAAACCTTTTTGCACAAGTCGAACTTTGTAGATAGTAACGCTACTATCAAGATTCCGTCTTCCTCTTGAAGATCCATTTATATAATATGGCTTGCCGATCATCGGGCAACTCCATCAAAGTCCACACTTTGTTCTCATATATGGATCCCATCTCAGATTTCATGGTCTCAAACCATTTCGCGGAATCTGGGCTCATCATCGCTTCCTCATAGTTCGTAGGTTCATCATGGTCTAGTAACATGACTTCTAGAATAGGATTACCGTACCACTCTGGTGCGGATCTTACTCGAAGACCCACGAGGTTTGGTAGCAACTTGATCTGAAGTTTCATGATCATCATCATTAACTTCCTCACTAATTGGTGTAGGAATCACTTTGGAACTGATTCACGTGATGAACTACTTTCCAATAAGGGAGAAGGTACAATTACCTCATCAAGTTCTACTTTCCTCCCACTCACTTCTTTCGAGAGAAACTTCTTCTCTAGAAAGGATCCATCTTAGCAAAAAACTTGCCTTCGGATCTGTGATAGAAGGTGTACCCAACATTTCCCTTTGGGTATTCTATGAAGACGCACTTCTCGATTTGGGTTCGAGCTTATCGGTGAAAACCTTTTCACATAAGCATCACAACTCCAAACTTTAAGAAACGACGACTTAGGTTTATCGCTAAACCATAGTTCATACGGTGTCATCTCAACGGATTTAGATGATTGCCCTATTAAACGTGAATGCAGCTGTCTTCTAATGCATAATCCCAAAACGATAGTGGTAAATCGGTAAGATACATCATAGATCGCACCATATCATAATAAAGTACGGTTACGACGTTCGGACACACCATAACGTTGTGGTGTTCCAGGTGGCGTGAGCTGTGAAACTATTCCACATTGTTTTCATTGAAGACCAAACTCGTAACTCGAATATTCATCTCCACGATCAGATCGCAGAAACTTTATTTTCTTGTTACGATGATTTTCCACTTCACTCTGAAATTCTTTGAACCTTTCAACTATTTCAGACTTATGTTTCATCAAGTAGATATACCCATATCTGCTCAAATCATCTTGTGAAGGTTAGAAAATAACGATACTTGCCACGAGCATCAATACTCATTGGATCGCATACATCGGTATGTATAATTTCCAATAAGTCATTTGCTCGCTCCATTGTTCCGGAGAACAGAGTCTTTAGTCATCTTGCCCATAAGGCATGGTTCGCAAGCATCAAGTGATTCATAATCAAGTGATTCCAAAATTCCATCAGCATGGAGTTTCTTCATGCGCTTTACACCAATATGACCTAAACGGCAGTGCCACAACTAAGTTGCACTATCATTATTAACTTTGCATCTTTTGGTTTCAATATTATGAATATGTGTATCATTATGATCGAGATCCAATGAACCATTTTCATTGGGTGTGTAACCATATAAGGTTTTATTCATGTAAGCAGAACAACAATTTATTCTCTTACTTAAATGAATAATCAGATTGCAATAAATATGATCAAATCATATTTATGCTCAACACCAAATAACACTTATTTAGGTTCCACACTAATCCCGAAAGTATAGGGAGTGTGCGATGATGATCATATCAATCTTGGAACTACTTCCAACACTCATCGTCACTTCCCTTCAACTAGTCTCTGCTTATTCGTAACTCCTGTTCGAGTTACTAATCTTAGCAACCGAACGAGTATCAAATACTCGGGGCCACTATAAACACTAGTAAGGCACACATCAATAACCTGTATATCAAATATAACCTTGTTCACTTTGCCATCCTTCTTATCCACCAAATATTCAGGGTAGTTCGCAAAGTGACTAGTTCCATTGCAGCAAAAGTACTCGGTCTCGTGCTTAGGTCTAGACTTGGGCTTCTTCACTCGAGCAGCAACTTGCTTGCCGTTCCTTTTGAAGTTCCCTTCTTCCCTTTGCCATTTTCCTTGAGACTAGTGGTCTTGTCAACCATCAACACTTGATGTTTTTCTTGATTTCTACCTTCGCCGATTTTAGCATCGCGAAGAGCTCGAGAATCTTTTCGTCATCCCTTGCATACTATAGTTCATCACGAAGTTCTACTAACTTAGTGATGGTGACTAGAGAATTCTGTCAATCACTATCTTATCTGGAAGATTAACTCCCACTTGATTCAAGCGATTGAAGTACTCGGACAATCTGAGCACATGCTCACTAGTTGAGCGATTCTCCTCCATCTTTTAGCTATAGAACTTGTTGGAGACTTCATATCTCTCAACTCGGTATTTGCTTGAAATATTAACTTCAATTCCTGGAACATCTCATATGGTCCATGACGCTCAAAACGCCTTTGAAGTCCCGATTCTAAGCCGTTAAGCATGGTGCACTAAACTATCAAGTAGTCATCATATTGAGCTGGCCAAACGCTCATAACGCCTCAGATCTGCTCCTGCAATAGGTCTGTCACCTAGCGGTGCATTAAGGACATAATTGTTCGTGCAGCAATGAGGATAAACCTCAGATCACGGATCCAATCCGCATCATTGCTACTAACATCTTTCAATACAATTTTCTAGGAACACATATAAAAACACAGGAAGCAACAACGCGAGCTATTGATCTACAACATAATTTGCAAAATACTACCAGGACTAAGTTCATGATAAATTAAAGTTCAATTAATCATATTACTTAAGAACTCCCACTTAGACAAATATCCTCCAATTCTCTAAGTGATTGCGTGATCCATATCAACTACACCATGACCGATCATCACGTGTGATGGAGTAGTTTCAATGGTGAACATCAATATGTTGATCATATCTACTATATGATTCACGCCGACCTTTCGGTCTCCGTGTTCCGAGGTCATATCTTATATGCATAGCTCGTCAAGTATAACCTGAGTATTCTGCGTGTGCAACTGTTTTGCACCCGTTGTATTTGAACGTAGAGCCTATCACACCCGATCATCACGTGGTGTCTCAAAGACGAAGAACTTTCGCAATGGTGCATACTCGGGAGAACACTTCTTGATAATTTAGTAAGGATCATCTTATAATGCTACCGTCAATCAAAGCAAAATAAGATGCATAAAGGATTAACATCACATGCAATCAATATAAGTGATATGATATGGCCATCATCATCTTGTGCTTGTGATCTCCATCTCGAAGCACCGTCATGATCACCATCGCCACCGGCGCGACACCTTGATCTCCATCGTAGCATCGTTGTCGCCTCGCCAATCTTATGCTTCTACGACTATCGCTACCGCTTAGTGACAAAGTAAAGCATTACAGGCGCATTGCATTTCATACAATAAAGCGACAACCATATGGCTCCTGCCAGATTGCCGATAACCGGTTACAAAACATGATCATCTCATACAATAAAATATAGCATCACGTCTTGACCATATCACATCACAACATGCCCTGCAAAAACAAGTTAGACGTCCTCTACTTTGTTGTTGCAAGTTTTACGTGGCTGCTACGGGCTGAGCAAGAACCGTTCTTACCTACGCATCAAAACCACAACGATACTTCGTCAAATAGACTCCGTTTTAACCTTCTCAAGGACGGGCGAGCCACACTCGATTCAACTAAAGTGAGAGAGACAGACACCGCCGGTCACCTTTAAGCAACGAGTGCTCGAGCGGTGAAACCAGTCTCGCGTAAGCGTCTGGCGTAATGTCGGTCCGGGCCGCTTCATCTCACAATACCGCTGAACCAAAGTATGACATGCTGGTAGGCAGTATGACTTGTATCGCCCACAACTCACTTGTGTTCTACTCGTGCACATGACATCAACGATAAAACCAGGCTCGATACCACTGTTGGGGAACGAGTAATTTCAAAAATTTTCCCACGATCACGCAAGACCATGGTGATGGCATAGCAACGAGAGGGAAGAGTGTCCGCCCACGCACTCGTGAGACCGAAAGCGAAGCGTTAAAACAACGCTGTTGATGTAGTCGACGCCTCCACGATCCGACCGATCCAAGCACCGAACGACGGCACCTCCGAAGTTTTGCACACGCTCAGCTCGATGACGATCCCGGACTCCGATCCAGCAAAGTGTCGGGATGAGTTCCGTCAAGACGACGGCGTGGTGACGATGTTGATGCTCCACCGACGCAGGGCTTTGCCTAAGCTCCGCATGACGATATGACTTCTCCGGCGCAGGGCTTCTCCTAAGCTCATGACGATATGACCGAAGTGGAATATGGTGGAAGGGGCACCGACACGGCTAAGGAAAGATCCGTAGATCAACTTGTGTTCCATGGGGTGCCCCTGCCCGTATATATAAAGGAGACAGGAGGAGGTGGCCGGCCCAGGAGGGCGCACCAGGGGGGAGTCCTACTCCCACCGGAGTAGGACTCCTCCTTTCCTAGTAGGAATAGGAGAGAAGGAAGGGAGGAGAAGAAGGGTGCGGCCCCTCCCTAGTCCAATTCGGACTAGGCCTTGGGGCGCGCGCCTGCCCTAGGCAGCCCTCTCTCTTTCCCGCAGGACCCAATAAGGCCCAATACTTCTCCCGGCGAATTCCCGTAACTCTCCGGTACTCGAAAAATACCGGATCATTCGAACCTTTCCGAACTCGAATATAGTCGTCCAATATATCGATCTTTACGTCTCGACCATTTCGAGACTCCTCGTCATGTCCCCGATCTCATCCGGGACTCGAACTCCTTCGGTACATCAAAACTCATAAACTCATAATATAACCATCATCGAAACCTTAAGCGTGCGGACCCTACGGGTTCGAGAACTATGTAGACATGACCTAGAACTATTCTCGGTCAATAACCAATAGCGGAACCTGGATGCCCATATTGGCTCCTACATATTCTACGAAGATCTTTATCGGTCAAACCGCATAACAACATACGTTGTTCCCTTTGTCATCGGTATGTTACTTGCCCGAGATTCGATCGTCGGTATCCAATACCTAGTTCAATCTCGTTACTGGTAAGTCTCTTTACTCGTTACGTAATGCATCATTCCGTAACTAACTCATTAGCTACATTGCTTGCAAGGCTTATAGTGATGTGCATTACCGAGAGGGCCCAGAGATACCTCTCCGACAATCGGAGTGACAAAACCTAATCTCGAAATACGCCAACCCAACATGTACCTTTGGAGACACCTGTAGTACTCCTTTATAATCACCCAGTTACGTTGTGACGTTTGGTAGCACCCAAAGTGTTCCTCCGGTAAACGGGAGTTGCATAATCTCATAGTTACAGGAACATGTATAAGTCATGGATAAAAGCAATAGCAACATACTAAACGATCGGGTGCTAAGCTAATGGAATGGGTCATGTCAATCAGATCATTCAACCAATGATGTGATCCCGTTAATCAAATAACAACTCCTTGTTCATGGTTAGGAAACATAACCATCTTTGATTAACGAGCTAGTCAAGTAGAGGCATACTAGTGACACTCTGTAGGTTTATGTATTCACACATGTATTATGTTTCCGGTTAATACAATTCTAGCATGAATAATAAACATTTATCATGATATAAGGAAATAAATAATAACTTTATTATTGCCTCTAGGGCATATTTCCTTCAGAGTAAGACAACACTACGAACATCATTGGTTCTGATTTGATTTGACGATAGCCCATACTCAAATCAAGGTTTGATAAGACAATAGGTTCAACAACTGATCACGGGGATCATTCGATGAGGATATCATCTTTCTTCAACGCACACACACACAGAAGATATCCCTAGAGATGAACTAAGGTAAGCAAAGCTTTATCTTCCAACTCTCCAAGTTGTTGCCTAGCTCAACCAACTAGCTCATGGACATCCAACACAGATTCTTGGAGAATGGGTGGTTTAGAGGAAAACCAATATGATCACGAACTCAACATAGCAGTCAGGTGACAACCTGGTAACACTTCCGAGAAGATTTTCGGAACATCACGAACCACCGATATGTTACTAAGCTCGAGAACAATCTTGCTTTTCAGGGCAAGACGATGTGACCAAACAAGAGAGGGATTGATACAATCCTAACTCTTGATTGAAGGGTGCATCAGGAAAAATGGACTAGGTAGCACGATCAGTCTTAGAATGATAATTCAATAACCAGCACGCTAAGAATGAGAGTATTGTCCCTTAACTACCAAGCAACGAGGTTGCTAGGAGTATCGATTTCACACATCACAATTCACTTGTCGGCATTCCGGTTACATCAACACGGGACCGAGGAATGAATAATGATAGCGAGGAGTATCACTACGTCAAGAATTCATAAAAGAAGGTGCAATTCTCATGACGTTCCTGACATAAAGTGGGTAATACTTCAAGGTAGAACAGAACAAAAGCTGAATTGGCATTTTGATCTGCGGAATACAACTGCTTTGACCCAATCCTGGATATGGATGAGGTACTGGAGTTTGTTTCTCCTAGTCATTCCGCAATAGAATGGCTTGACGGACCACATGAGTAATAGGCATTGATAACATGAATGCACAACTACTCCTGACCATCAATTGATAGATGAAGATCAGAATATAACTGAAGGGGGACAACTCAGAGAATATAAGATTATTTGGGTTGTGGATGCATAGATTAGTATGTCGAGCAAAGCTCAACATTTCTTCCGGATAATCCATGCAAAGAAGGTAGAACTGGCAGAGTCACAATATAGAATGGAGTACTCCTCAAGAGCACCCTGGTTGTGATCTTTTAATTCAGAGACTTCTGCCTTATTGATTCATGGTATTCGAAAGAAAGAAATACCACGGACCTCGAGGACTATTACAAGGTTACTAATATCCTAAAGGAACTAGCAAACACTATCAACAGGAGGTAAGTAGGGTGAACCTTGGGTCAAGAACCCAGGAGTAGAATACCTACTACTAAATGGCATCACGGGATGCTTTGGAGATTGGTGGCCAGAATCATCACACTGGGAACACAAAACATGGGTAGATTAGTAGGTGACTCCCTAAAACACCTAGGGTCATAATAATAACTCCAACATATATGTCGAGGCAATAGAGTACCTCAACTCACCGATTAGTGTGCTTAATCTGGCCCAAAAGGACATCAGGAATGGGAGGAAGGGATTTGCAAATGCATCAGCCTGTTTAGAAACACAGGATGACTCTTGACAAGATAACGGCTGTAAATGCTCAAAAAGATTTGAGACATCCTGCAAAAATGGTGGCATAACCACTCAACATCACAATATCAAGGTTCCGAGATCAATGTTAACATATGGAAGTAGTAGAAACAAAAGCGGGACGAAACCAACAATCTTAAAAGTCTATGGATTAGTAACACGTCATCCTGATAGATAGATGAGAAGGCCTAGTTCTTAATCCCCGTAGAAGAGAAGAGGAAGACTCAGATCAGAAGGTCATGAGGTATAAGGAGTAAAAAGAGCCTTACGTTCCCTTCCACAATCAATTCCCTTACATAACTAAAGCATTTCTAGACACAACTTCGACCAGTTTGGCTTGGTAATCCCACAGCAACAGCTCGATACCAAAGCTGTCGGGACCCGATTCCAAGTCACATCAATCTAGCCGGTCACACCTCATATCACTTTGCGGCCTCACGCACGGTATTCCCACGGGTGTCGCCCTACCATGGCCGGGACCGCTTATGCCTTTTGGCTCACGATATGATAGTGTCGCTAGCATCCATATGATGAGAACCGGGCCGACATGGCTAGTCGTGAACCCAAAGCGGCACTAACCCATGGGGACAGGCATACATGAATCAACTTCGAGCATGTCGGTCGGTCAGCGTGTGAATCCGGGCTGTAGCACTGGCTAACAGGACTCCGTAACCCGGGCTGTAGCAGCTAGGCAGACTCGGATGTCACCGCGTGACATTTCCCAAGGGATGATATAGGAACAAAGTGAAACACATGCCGCCGATCAAGTGTCCAGAGCAGTAGTCTTTGGGCTAGCAGGACTCCGTGAACCGGGCTGTAGCGGACTACTATCGCTCAGAAGCACTAGACTACATTTCCCCATATGAGAGGCTGCCAAGGATAAACAACTAGATTGTCGGATCCCACACATACCAAGCATTTCAAACATACACGCAATATGCTCAATATGTGTAAATACAACATGGCATCACAACATAACTCTCTACGACTCAAATATTTATTCATTAGGCCCGAGGAGCGAGATATTACAAACATGGGTCTCATGACCCAACATACAGAGCATACAAGCAACAAGCACAAGCGGAAGCTTAACATGTCTGAGTACATACATCTACAAATGAAAAAGGCTGAGAAGCCCGACTATCTACCAGATCCTGCCGAGGGCACAAGATCGTAGCTGAGGTAACAAGCTAAACGTCGAAGTCCACACGGAACTACTAGCGAGACTGACGTCTCTCTGCAAAACATAAGATAGGCAAACGTGAGTACAAATGTACTCAGCAAGACTTACATCAGAACTAACTACATATGCATCATTATCAAAAGGGGGTGGTGGAGTTTGACTGCAGCAAGCCAGCTTTGACTCGGTGGCTATCCTGAACTACGACTACAAGTAACTCTTTTGAGGTGGCGCACACGAGTCCACATATTCACCATATCAATACACCACTATGGATCCGCTCCCGTCTACCTACGAGAACGCCATCCATAGCACTCACGCTTATCTTGCGAGTTTTAGAGTATCCACTTTCACTTGTCTATGAACTATGCAAGGGTCCAAGTTTCCATATCCGAGGAATCCGGCTATTCAATAGATAATGAAAACCCTGCAGGGTGTACTTCTTCACACACGCCTCACCACTTATCGCCTCAGACACGCTATGTACCTCGGCAACCTTCAAGCGGAAGCTAGGCGAGGGAGTCGGCCACGACCGACTAATCACACAAGTCTCTCGTCCAGGTTTATCGCCTATTCGGTTCCATCCCCAAGGAGATCCGCCGGGTGTCGCCACGGCCCCAAACGATGTGAGCAAGGTTCCCAAGCCCACCAACCGGTGCCACTTGGTACACCGTACACTTGTTTAGTCTGTCCCAAGCCCACCTGCACGGGTGCCACTTGGTAGACTACTAACACTACCTACAAACACCGTAAACTAGTTGCAACTCCCGGACATAGATCAAGTTGATTAATAAGTTGAGAGGGCACTTAAGCATTCCAATGTGTGGTAGTAACTGTTCATGGATCACAAACACAGAACTCAGTTCCTGAGGACGGTTTCAATGAGACAACCCACCATGTACTCCTACATGGCCTCTCACCGCTACCTTTACCAAATCGTGTTCACACACTTAGCTCTCAACAGTAGGACATGTTCACACACCTCCAATTCATTCCCGATGAGTCAGACTTGACACAACTCTAAGCAATAGCAGGCATGACAAACAAGCATGAATGAGTAGGCACATCAGGGCTCAAACAACTCCTACTCATGCTAGTGGGTTTCATCTAATTACTGTGGAATGACAGGTCATGCAGAGGATAAAGGGGTTCAGCTACCGCAGCAAGTAACACATGAGTCGTTGTTGTCCTAATGCAGTAAAATAGAGCAGGAGCGAGAGAGCGGGATTATATCGGAATGAACAAGGGGGTTTTGCTTGCGTGGCACTTCTGAAGATTATATGGTTCTTCAATAGTGTCATCGATCTCATCGTCGAAACCACGTCTATCGAGAGGGAACAGCCACCGACAAACAAGAAGAAACACAATCAATGCAATGCACAAACAAATGAATGACATGTCATGTTAAGGAACTGAATTGACCTAATGCAGTAGTAAGCCAAGTTAATTGAAGTGGAATTCAAACAAGGTTAAACTCCAACTCCAAATGCTAGTTCATAAATTGCCCTAATCATGATTCATCATATTCAGTGAGGTTAACGTGTTCACTCATGCATGAAAGTGGTACAGATGGATAGATTGGATTTCTCTGACCATTTTTCATATATAATTTATCTCATTTGGAGTTATATATTATTTTCTATGATTTTTATAAGTTTTGGCTATTTTCTGGAATTTTCTGATTAATAATAAATCCAGAAAATGTAATATCACACAAGATAACGTCCAAGATGACGTAAGCGATTCAACGGGCACGGTCCAGTCAAATCGACTGTGGGCCCTCGTGTCGTTGTCATTAGTTTAGCTAAAACAATTAGTACTAATCCTAACTAATTAACAGGGCCGGGCCCCACCTGTCATAGACCCAGGGGGGTCAAACTGGGCCCACCCGAGGTCAACAAGGTCAACTCGCCGGTGGCTCGACGCCGGCGACGACGGACGCGGCGGAGGGCTTCGGAAAGCACCCACAGGGCTCGGTTTTGGACGCGGTTTGCGGCTAAGGAAAGTTGGGAGTCTCGCGCATCCAACGGAGACAACAACTCGCGCCGGAGTGGACTAAATCAACGACGGCGGCAACTTTTGCGGTGGTCGGAGTTCGGGCAACAACGGTGTGGGCGGTGCGGGGCACGGGAAGAGCCGTGGACGATCGTGTTCGACTCGCGGGAGTGCGACGAGTGCAGCGGTGAGCTCGGGCGCGTGCTTGCACGGCCGTAGTCGCGGTGGCGACATGACCAACGGCGAGGAGCTGTCGGCTCCGACAACCGCGGTGGTTAGAAGGCGTGGATGGGCACGGGGAGAGAGGGGAAATGGATAGGGTCTCACGGTGAGTTCGAAGAGCAGGTTGGCGTGCTTGGGGAGACGACGGGGAGGGCGAATCGGACGGCGGCATTCGGCGGCCGTGGTCGGGGAAGAAGCCGCGGCATCGTCTTGGGGCATCCAGGCTTCAGTGGGTCAACGTAGAGGGGCTTGGGGTCCGGGCGGAGCTCGGGGTCATGGCCACGGTGCAAGGGAACGGCGGTGGGCGCAGCGGCAGCGAGCGGCGGCGACGGTAGTGCTCGGTGAGAAAGGGAACGGTGAGGGAGAGAGACAGAGGAGGGGGATGGCCGCGGGAAGAGTCGAGAGGAGCCAGGGGGTGTGTGGCGTCGTCTGGGCGCCAGGCGTCGGTGGAAGCAGGAGGTGGCCGTGGCGCGTGGCAAGACGGCGGTTACATGCCTCTCGGCCCCATTGGCGAGAGGTGGGAGACGGTGGCGCTGGTGGGCTGGGCCACCACCGGGCCAGCGAGGTGGGCTGCTGTAGGTCTGTAAGTGGCACAGGGCCTCTTCTCTCTCTCTTTTTAATTCCATTTTCTATTTTCTCGTAATTGTGTTTGGCTTTAATAAAAATGCCAGGGCATTTCCAAAAATCATGAAACTGGTCAATGTCATTGTTTCGAATATTTCCAACAACAAACATTTCAGTTTGTGATTATTTGAGCATTTAAAATATTATTTAGCAATTAAATACCCAAATGCAAATACCATATGATTTAATTCAAAAATCTAGAATGGCCTAGAAAAATGTGCACCATTTTAGGGAGAGGTTCTAGACCAACCCAAAATGATGAACTTTTCTGAAGGGCATTTTGGGTTCATTGAGAATATTTTTATTTGAACCTAGTTGACTTGATCTGATGCTAGGGTTTGAGCAATCCCCTTTTCAAAATTCCTTTGAAATCAAACATGATGCATGGATGCAGATGCCACTAATTACAACCAATTCTGGGGCTGTGACAACTCACCCCCACTAAACAAGAATCTCGCCCCGAGATTCAAGACGTGAGGTAAGAGGAAAAGGGGAGTCACAAAACTATCACAATCTTCATGATCCATTTTCCTTCTCAAGATGTTGATTCATTCCATCATCTTGGTCTTGACGTCTTTGCTTTCGAGATCTTCACTCGACACGACAACAGAAAGAGGGGGAAACCCTACAGGATTTAATCTTCTTGAAGATCGAGCCACTCAAGATCAGTTCATGGAGTGAGACGTAAGAACAAATCTTGAGTTGAGACACCAAACACACATTTGGAATGATGGTAAAGAAATGGATGACGAAGGTTCAAATTGGTAGGCAACCATTCCACGCTTAAGTAAAATGGTGCATGGTTTCAAAGTAACAAGGAGATGATTGCCATGATTCCATAACGGGACACCTTAGGAAATGTGACTCGTAGAGCTGTGCCCTTAGGTGGCAAGAAGAATTACTTTTGATTCAGAGATCATTGAAGCTCTTTAAACCAGCCTAAGGCATTCACAATCGATCATTTGAAGGAGTTCGAAAGAATGACATACTCAGACTAGAATGGATGATATGGACTACCTTGTTGAAGACAACGCAATGGATGATTTTGCTTATCATCGGAAATGGATGGGACCCATGGTAGGACCACTTTTGAAGATGATCCTAAACAACAATTACTGAGAGGGCAGCCCATGGGAATTGGCACAATGGCGGTGCAAGCTGGGAACAAAATGCAACTGTTGGTGAAAGGATCGATATGGTTGACTAGAGGTGGGGGTGAATAGGCAAGTAACAATTTTTAAGCTTTTCTTTGCCAATTTAAACTTTGCAATAATAAAGGTTGTCTAGACGTGCAACTAGGTGGACAACCTATATGATGCAACAACACTAGCACACGAGCAAGCAAGGATAAGAACACAAATAAGCTTGCACAAGTAAAGGGATGAGATAACCAAGAGTGGAGCCGGTGGAGACGAGGATGTGTTACCGAAGTTCCTTCCTTTTGAGGGAAGTACGTCTCCGTTAGAGCGGTGTGGAGGCACAATGCTCCCCAAGAAGCCACTAGGGCCACAGATTCTCCTCACGCCTCACACAATGCGAGATGCCGTGATTCCACTATTGGTGCCCTTGAAGGCGGCGATCAACCTTTACAAGCAAGGTTGGGGCAAACTCCACAACAACCGGAGGCTCCCAACAACAACAACAACACCACGAAGCTTCACCACAATGGAGTATGGCTTCGAGGTGACCTCAACCGCCTAGGGTGCTCAACACCCAAGAGTAACAAGATCCGCAAGGGATAAGTGGGGAATCAAATTTCTCTTGGTGGAAGTGTAGATCTGGGCCTTTCAACCAATCCCGAGCAAATCAACAAGTTTGATTGGCTAGGAGAGAGATCGGCGAAAATGGAGCTTTGAGCAACAATGGAGCTTGGGGGAAAGAGGTGAGTCAACAAGGAAGAAGACGACCCTTTATATAGTGGGGAACACATCCAACCGTTACCCCACTAAACAGCCCTCGCCAGAAGCGGTACTATCGCTATGGAAGGGCGGTACTATCACTGAGGGCGGTACTACCGCTCCCTACTAAGCGGTACTACTCGCTGAAGCGAGAGGCAGGCCATCGCCCCAGAGCGGTACTATCGCAGAGTAGAGCGGTACTACCGCCAGAGCGGTACTACCACTCCTACTACCGCAACTAGTGCCGCAAAACCCGACACGAGAAAACATCGTCTCGAATCGAAGCGGTAGTAGGCGCGGTACTACTGAGGTAGTATAGCCGAAGCGAACGCGAAGCGGTACTACCGCTCATCGGAGTGGTACTATCGCTGGGAGCGGTACTACCGCCTGGTGAGCGGTACTACCACTTGGGGGCTTCCGGTACTATCATTGTCGGTCATGACTACTACCGGCACAGGCTAAACCGAACGAAAGAGAGAGGGCAGCTCCAAAGATGCGAAAGGAAGTCGACGGGTGTGATAAGGATGTGTACGTGTTGATTCCACCCTAGCCTTACCAAAGCGGATCCCCTCTTAATAGTACGGTGACTCTTACGAAACTAGTCCACCAACAACGAACCGCAGGAGCTACACCGTCTTGAATAAAAACACCGAGGGGAGGAAATCGTCTCGTGCCAATGGATGATCTTCTGAAAGATCTTAACACACACGGTTAGTCCGCAAAAGCATTGTCATCAATCACCAAAACCACTAGGGAATAAATATGCCCTTACAATCTCCCCCTTTTTGGTGGATTGATGACAATACGGGATTTGCATAAACACGATATATAGTAAGCATACAAACCCGACGGTCCTAACATGTAGTTGGGCTCCCCTCGATGTGTGCTATTTAGATAAGTGCTTTGGACTGCACAGACACATACTCGGATCAAAGCTCCCCTACATTTTAGAGACCAAAATCTAAGCATGGTGTATGAGAGCAGCATAGATGATATAACAAGAAAAGCACGCAACTCATGAGCTAGATAGACATAGATAATGATACTGAAGGGGTAGGGTAGCATATGTCTCACACCATATGACTCGAACTTAAGTCTAACTCAAACTTAGGTCTCACAGACAAACCAACCAAAGCAAGCCAACTAAAACACGAATAAGACAAGACACACGAAACGAAAGAGACACAACTCGCAAATCCCTAAGCTCTCTACCCCTTTGGCATGGAGACACCAAAAGAAGAGGGAGCGCTGCTACGGCCCCAGGTGAGAGCAAATGAGGGACACACGCATCCGAGCCCAGCAGAATCATCGGCACCACCGTCGTCAGTCTGGAAGTGCTTGGTCTCAGAATCGGTCCATGGGCAGTGCTGCTGAATCCACTCCTCCTCAGTAAGCTGGTCCTCAGATCCACTCTGGACGGTAGCGCCCAACTGACGCATGAGCTCCTTGTGACGACCTCGGGCCTTCTTCTCAGCCACGTGAGCCATGTACTCGACCGTGAGACTCCATGCGAGAAGAGCTTTACCTTGGCCTTGAGCTTGGGCCCAAGATGGCTCTGTCCCGGAGGGCACGAGTCATCATCCTCATCCTCAGCCTCAGATCAACCTCCTCTTCATCTCCATAGCAGCAGCAGATGACGGAACACCAGTCTTAGGGGCTTGAGTGCCCCAGTTATCCTTCTTCCTCGACGCTTGACATCGTGGAGAAACCAAGTCTCCAAGCTCCAGCGCCTCCTTGAATAGACATGATCCTGTGCCTTCTCAATGAGCAGCATAATGAACGGACCATAAATCGGGCATTTGCGCCGGAGATTGCGTAAACCAGCTCAGACCACATAACATGAGAGATATCCAAGGACTCTCCGGTGCTCGCCCTTCTCCGCCGATGTAAGATAAGCATGTCCACAAGATAAGAGTGAACCTGGTCCAGATTCCCGATCACGGGAAAAGAGTTTCTCCAAGATACGGTGAAGTATATCCAGATAGG
This sequence comes from Aegilops longissima, assembly GCA_021605205.1. Classification (NCBI taxonomy): domain Eukaryota; kingdom Viridiplantae; phylum Streptophyta; class Magnoliopsida; order Poales; family Poaceae; genus Aegilops; species Aegilops longissima. The sequence continues at coordinate 673,244,237 of CM038677.1, read as the reverse complement.
CAGGTAGCTCATAGGTCTCCTTCTTTGTCTCGTGGTTGATCTTGAGTGCAGAAGGCCACAGAGCTTGCTTGTGAGTGGCAAGTGGCTCAAGGTGGGGGCGAAGCCGACAGCAGACTCAAGTCCAAGATCTTCCACCCCAATCAACTGCATGAAAGCTTTCCACTTGACTGACAGCAACTTGCCATTTTTCATCCAGGTCAGAGTCCTGTCCTCGTCGGTCCCAAGGTGAACCGTGGCATAGAACTGGCCCACAACAGCAGCATCATAGTCCTCGTTGAATTGCATGATCCCGAGAATGTTCAGCTGAGTGCACATCTCAAGAGCTTCACCAAAGTAGTCAGGATCACTCTTCATATGCTCGATGTCGATGGAGTGCACGTTGACATAGAGATTCTTCTTGGCCTTGAGAACATCAAAATAGATGGCAAACTGGAACCTGTTCCAGAAGGGACGGTTGATCAAAGTGGGATCTTGGGCGACCTCATACGGGTTGCGTCGGCGCCTTGCCCAGAACTCCTTGGGCTGCATTTCTGGCACAATTTTGCCCGACTTTGACTTGACCCCAGTCTTCTTCTGCATTTGGGGAGGAGGTGGAGCACTAGAAGATCCTCTGGCAGGCTCAGTGGTGCGGTAGCGCTTGGACGAGTACCACCGGGTTGACACGACGAGCTTGAGGCTCGGGAACCTCATCACCTAGAACCACACACACAAAACACGCAAACAACCAGAAGAAACGAGTATAAGCCACAAAAACGAACAAAGAGGATCACAAAGAGGTAGGAGTAAGATGGAATTTGGTAGAGGGCGGTAGTACCGTGACCCTTGAGCGGTAGTACCGCTCCAAGCGGTAGTACCGCTCCGGAGAGCGGTAGTACCGCTCGCAGCGGTAGTACCGCTCGGGCAGAGCGGTAGTACCGCTCGGGGCGGGGAAACAGCCGTTTCCTACTACCGTGGTCAGATCCGGTACTTCCGTCCTACCAAATTCAAAAATACTCCAACCAAACACTAATCCAAACTGCCTAGAAGCCTTCTCCATCCTACTCAAGCCTAGATTTGGCCAAAAATCTAAGGATGCAACCGCTAATGCCCCTAAGAAGCTAGATTGAAAACCTAGACAAAAAGAACAAGAGAATGGGGGAAATACCGGCATCCATGGCAAGAGGGCGAGGTGGGGATCGACTCCACCAAGGGAATGGAGAGGGACGGCCCGAGAGGAGATCCGCGGAGCCCTCCAGGCGCCGATTCTTCGGAGAGAGACAAAGCGAGGGGGCGAGAATGGGTATGGGGAGAAGAAACCCCTGCCTCAAATAACCCCCACCACGCCCCAGTAGTAGTACTGTGTTTGAGGGCGGTAGTACCGCTGGAGCGGTAGTACTGCTACCAGCAGCGGTAGTACCGCCAAAGAACAAAAAGAGAGGCCTCCTAGGCAAACAAAAGGAAGAAAATACACCGAAAGGAACAGAAAGGCAATGACAAGATAGAGACCAACAAAACAAAACACACGAAACACGAACCGGAACCCACTCCTTCAAAGCAAACAACACAAAAAGGAGCAAGCTCAGGCCTCTCTCGAGAGAGGGCGGTGGCCGGAGCCACCTATGTTTGAGTCAATTGGTATGGCACCGCGAAGAATTATCCTTGGGTCCATGACCAAAACTCCTCTTTGAAGCACAAGCGCCATCAACAATGGATAAAGTGAAAGAGTTGATCGTTTTATGCATAAAGGGGGGAGGGAGAGTTCATTAAGAGAACAACACTCCCCCTATGTCCATGCCTACACCTAAACTAGACATCACATTGAGTGTGGTGGGAGTTGCACGGGTTCAAGTCACATTGCTCAAATCAATGATATTTAGCTCATGCCTTAACTCGCGAAATCTTGCTTCATCCAAGGGCTTCGTGAAAATATCTGCAAGGTTATCATGAGTGTTGACATACTTGAGCTCGATCTCCCCTCGCCTAATGTGATCCCGGATGAAGTGATACCGAATCTCAATGTGCTTCGTCTTGAAGTGTTGCACCGGGTTGAGAGAAATCTTGATGGCACTTTCATTATCACACCAAAGAGGCACTTTGTCACAATTGACACCGTACTCCTTTAAAGTTTGCCTCATCCATAGGAGTTGAGCACAACAACTACCCGCCGCCACATACTCCGCTTCGGTGGACGAGAGAGACACACAACTTTGCTTTTTGGAAGACCAACTTACCAAAGAGCAACCAAGAAATTGGCACCTCCTAAGTGGACTTCCTATCCACTTTGTCTCCCGCCCAATCGAATCCATAAATCCTTCAAGCTTGAAGTTTGCTCCTCTTGGGTACCATAAGCCAAAGTTTGGGGTATGAGCCAAATATCGAAGATTCGCTTGACCGCCACATAGTGACTTTCCTTCGTGCGGCTTGAAACCGTGCACACATACCCACACTCAACATGATATCCGGTCTAGATGCACAAAGGTAAAGCAAAGATCCAATCATGGAGCGATATTCCTTTTGATCCACCGCTTACCATTGGGATCAATGTCAAGTTGGCACTTGGTAGGCATTGGTGTAGTAGCCGCTTGATATCACTTAGCTTGAATCTTTTGAGCATGTCTTGAGTGTATTTGGCTTGGTTGATGAAGGTTCCTTCTCTTCTTTGTTTGATGTCGAAACCAAGGAAGAACTTCAACTCTCCCATCGAAGACATCTTGAACTTGGAGGTCATGAGAGCGGCAAATTCCTCATTGAAAGCTTTGTTAGGAGAACCAAAGATAATATCATCAACATATAGTTGGCATACAAACAACTCCCCATTGACCTTCTTAGTAAAAGAGTGGGATCGATTTGCCCCACTTCAAAGCCACGATCTTGTAGCAACTCGGTAAGGTGGTCATACCACACACGTGGGGCTTGTTTAAGGCCATAGAGTGCCTTATCGAGTTGATACACATGATCCGGAAAGTAGGGGTCCTCGAACCCGGGGGGTTGCTTGACATAGACCAACTCATTAATGGGACCATTAAGAAAAGCACTTTTCACATCCATTTGTTGCAACTTAAAGTTGTGATGGGAAGCATAAGCAATCAACAAACGAATGGATTCAATACGAGCAACGGGAGCACAGGTTTCACCGTAGTCGATACCCTCGACTTGGGAGTAGCCTTGTGCTACCAATCTTGCCTTGTTGCGAATGATGTTCCCATGAGCATCTTGCTTGTTCTTGAAAATACACTTGGTTCCAATGACGTTGTGGTTCTCCGATGGCCTTGGCACCAATCTCCACACCTTGTTGTACTCAAAGTTGTTGAGTTCTTCATGCATGGCATTGAGCCAATCCGAGTCTTCAAGCGCCTCATATACCTTTTGAGGTTCAACACAAGAGACAAACGCGTGATGTTCACAATAGTTTGCCAATTGTCTACGAGTGCTTACCCTTTTCTTAGGCTTCCAACCACATTCTCCATGAGATGGCCTTTGGTTGTGAGTTTGAAGCAATCTTGGCATGCACGACGCTCTAATTCCTCCTCGGAGGTGAGATGAGGAGGGTGACTTGATCATCTTGAGCGTCGTCTCATGCATGAACTTCATCTTGAGCATCCTCGGGAGAGAACTTGACCTTGGGCATCATTTAAGGTGATATCATCGCCTTGAGCACGATCTTGCCCTTGGTCTTGTTCTTGAGGTTGAGGGCCTTCACTTTGTTCTTGAAGCGCAGGGCCTTGGGTTGGTGATGGCTCCACTTGAGTGGAGCATTGTCCTTCTCCTTCGCCACAAGGGGTTCCTCAATGGGTAGGATGAAGCCAACTCCCATTCTTCTTATGGCTTGGGGAGGAATTTCATCACCTAAATCACAAGTGCCACTTTGCTCCACTTGGGAGCCGTTATTCTCATCAAACTCCATGTTACACGTCTCCTCAATAAGTCCCGTGGATTTATTGAGGACATGGTAAGCATGAGAGTTTGTAGCATAACCAACAATTATGCCCTCATGAGCTCTAGCTTCAAATTTAGACAAACGAACACCTTTCTTGAGAATGAAACACTTACACCAACACCGGAAGTACTTGAGGTTGGGCTTGTTGCCGGTGAGTATCTCATAAGGAGTCTTGTTCAAGCCTTTGCGGAGATAGAGCCGATTGGATGCATGACAAGCGGTGTTGATGGCTTCGGCCCAAAAGTTGTATGGAGACTTGAACTCCGCCATCATGGTCCTTGCCGCATCCATCAACGTCCGGTTCTTTCTCTCCGCCACACCATTTTGTTGAGGGGTATATGGTGCAGAATATTGATGCTTAATTCCCTCATCACTAAGAAACTCATCCAAGGTGTAGTTCTTGAACTCGGTGCCGTTGTCACTTCTTATAGTCAAGATCTTTGCATTATGTTGACGTTGAGCTTCATTTGCAAAGTCGATGACGGTTTGCTGGGTCTCACTCTTCCTCTTGAAGAAATATACCCAAGTGTATCTTGAATAGTCATCCACGATCACCAAGCAATACTTTCTTCCTCCAAGACTATCAATGATGGTGGCCCAAAGAGATCCATGTGAAGGAGCTCCAAGGGTCTCTTTGAGTATATGATAGTTGTGGGAGGGTGATCCTTCTCATGAAGCTTTCCTTCAATACAAGCATCGCAAGCACGGCCTTTGGCAAAACTAACATTTGTTAGTCCACGAACATGGTCCCCTTGAGAAGACTTTGCAAAGATCTCATATTGACATGGGCTAAACGGCGATGCCAAAGCCATCCCACGCCAACTTTAGCCATTAGGCATGTCGCGGTCTTAGTGGGTCGCCCAAAAGTTAATCACATAGAGACCGTTTTCGACATGCCCAACAAAGGCTACTTTAAGAGTCTTGCTCCACAAGAGGGCCACGGTATCAATGTCAAAGAAAGTAGCAAAACCCATGACTGCAAGTTGACGAACGGAAAGCAAATTGTATGCAAGGGACTCAACAAGCATGACTTTCTCGATCGTAAGATCATGAGAAATGACAACCTTGCCGAGACCCAATACCTTAGAATGTGATGCATCACCCCACTCGACATCGGTGGGCATAGATGGAATCTCTTGCACGCCCACCACCATGTCCTTGCTTCCGTCATATGATTTGTTGCTCCACTATCAAGCAACCATGATCCCCACCGAAGCAAACCCTACAAGAGATCAATGCTTGGTTTTAGGTACCCATTTGGTAATGGGTCCTTTGATGTTAGTAACGAGGGTCTTAGGAACCCAAATAGACCATTCAATGTACTCATAAGAAGAACCAACAAATTTAGCATAAACATGCCCATCACTAGCACGGCACAACACATAAGAGGGGTTAAAGTCGCGGCTATGTTCGTGGGGATGACGTTGTCCTTCTTGACATTGCCACCCTTTGCACGGTTCTTCTTTTTCTTGAAGCACCTCTCCTCCCTCACAAAAGTTTGCTTGAGAGGGGAGGTTGCTTGGTCTTGTCATTCTTCTTCTTGTTCTTGGGCTTGGGGCCAACCCAATCCCTCCTTGGTTACAACTTCCTTTTGATTACTCAAAAGGTCGTTAAGGTTCTTCTCACATTGAATGCATGTGACAAGGCCCTTTTCAAGTTGCTCCTTCAACTTAGCATTCTCCTCAACAAGATGCACATGCTCACAACAAGGGTTAGTAGCATTTGCATTATCAATCAATATCATATGAGGAAAGGTGGCTTTCTCCTTGGTTAGCTTCACTTGGAGTTGATCATGAGACTCTTTGAGACTAGCATGAGCACCCTTCAAGACTTTGTGAGCCTTGTCGAGAGTGTCAAAGTCCTCGTTGAGTCTAGCAAGATCAACTCCAAGCTTTGCCTTCTCGGAACTCAGCACACGAGACACAACAAGAGCATGATCAAGGTCTTTCTTTAATTTAGCGTGATCATCGTTGTGTGACTCCTCAAGAGCCAAACGAAGGCCACGCTCTTCCTCAAGAGCATTGGAAAGATCTGAAATCTCATCGGCATAGTCACAACTATGCCCTTCCATCTTAAAGATGGTTTCTTCATGAGTCTCGATCATGACATTGGCTTCACCAAGTTGTTCCAAGAGAGCAACGAAGTGCTTCTTGGATTTGCCCTTGAGTTTACTCATAAAGATCTCAAATTCATTTTCCTCTACATTAGTCCCCTCATGTTCATCAATGCAATCCATCAAAGAAGAATGATTGATGATGGTAGTTTTGATGTTGGGGGTTACCTTGTTGGTGGCTTTAGCCATGAGGCACTTGGCAGTGATGTTTTCATTGGGTGAACCAAAGAGAGACACCCGAGGAGTCATTGCAATAGCATCGGAGGCCATGGCAACCGGTTCACCATCCTCATCATCATCATCATCCTCATTGTACTCTTCTTTAACCACCAAGGCTTTGTGAGGAGTCTTCTTTGGAAAGTTGCTCTTGTTGGGGAAAGACTTGGCCTTGTCCTTACGGATGAACTTGCCACCATTGTCTTCCCTCTTCTCATATGGACATTCCGCAACAAAGTGACTCACATTGCCACAATTGAAACACGTACTTACTCGTTGCTTGCCCTTAGGGCCACTTGAGTTGCTCTTGTTGAAGTTGGGCCTTGAGTTCTTCTTGCTCCAAAATTGTCTTGAAGCAAGGGCCATGTGTTCATGATAATCATACTTAGTATCTTCGAGGTTGCTCTCTTCTTCTTCCTCCTCTCCATCTTCTTCGACACAAATCTTGGCCTTCAAAGCGAGGTTGGGCTTCTTTGCCCTTTGAGAGCGAAGCACCGCATTGTCGGCGGTCTTGTCCAATATGCTCATAGCCACAAACTCATCCAACACATCACTTGAGGACAAGGTGTGGAAGTCCGTCGTTGACGGATGACGGAGGACATGGCTTTGTGGTATGGCATCATTGCCTTGAGAAATTTGGCGCTTGATCCAGTTGTCATCGGTGTCCTTACTTCCATGATCCCGAGGGAGGCGGCAAGCTTGGTTACTCTCCGATAGAGCTCACGAGGTTCTTCTTCTTCCTTCATTGCACACTCATCGGCTTCGTCTTGGACCACTTCATAATTGGAACGTTGAATGCTTGCGCTTCCTCGATACATGGAAACCACCTTGAGCCAAGCATCTTTGGCACGGATGTAAGGCCGGAGATGAGGGAGGTCTTCGGAAGGATTGCTTCTTGGATGATGAAGAGAGCATTCTCATTAAATTGATGGTCCACGACTCTCTTGGAGAAAAGTTGCTCGGATCATGCGGATAGAAACCTTCTTCAATGATTCTCCAAAGGTTAGTGTTCACATGATTTAAATGACGCTTAAAACGATAAACCCAAGAATCAAAATCCTCCTTTTATCAACCTTAGGTGGTGGACCGCATGATTCAAATGAGTGGAAGGAATCGTCCACCATAAACGGAGGTTGCACATGGGCAAAGATGCCGTGCCATTCTTACCACTAGACGAGGGGATTTCTCACTAGTAGCTTCCCCTTATCGGAGTTAGCATCCGCTCCCGTGTTGGCGGGATCACCCACTTTCACGGGTGCGGTGGAAAGTTTAAGCCCTTCTAGGAAATCCTTAAACATGTCCTTGACTCGTCGTCATGGAGGTTTTCAATGTGTCCAACGCCACATTGAATTCCTCATGAGAGATCGAGGTACTCCCATCTCCGTAGATGATGTCGGATTCAGACCGAGTGCTCCCCACATCATCTACGACGCCAACCATACTCTTTGGACGGTGAAGTCCTTAAAAGAGACGAGGCTCGCTACCAATTGAAAGGATCGATATGGTTGACTAGAGGGGGGTGAATAGGCAACTAACAATTTTAAGCTTTTCTTTGCCAATTTAAACTTTGCAATAATAAAGGTTGTCTAGACGTGCAACTAGGTGGACAACCTATATGATGCAACAACACTAGCACACGAGCAAGCAAGGATAAGAACACAAATAAGCTTGCACAAGTAAAGGGATGAGATAACCAAGAGTGGAGCCGGTGGAGACGAGGATGTGTTACGAAGTTCCTTCCTTTTGAGGGGAAGTACTCCGTTAGAGCGGTGTGGAGGCACAATGCTCCCAAGAAGCCACTAGGGCCATCAGATTCTCCTCACGCCTCACACAATGCGAGATGCCGTGACTCCACTATTGGTGCCCTTGAAGGCGCGCGATCAACCTTTACAAGCAAGGTTGGGGCAAACTCCACAACAACCGGAGGCTCCCAACAACAACAACAACACCACGAAGCTTCACCACAATGGAGTATGGCTTCGAGGTGACCTCAACCGTCTAGGGTGCTCAACACCCAAGAGTAACAAGATCCGCAAGGGATAAGTGGGGGGAATCAAATTTCTCTTGGTGGAAGTGTAGATCTGGGCCTTCTCAACCAATCCCAAGCAAATCAACAAGTTTGATTGGCTAGGGAGAGAGATTGGGCGAAAAAGGAGCTTTGAGCAACAATGGAGTTTGGGGGGAAAGAGGTGAGTCAACAAGGAAGAAGACGACCCCTTTATATAGTGGGGGAACACATCCAACCGTTACCCCACTAAACAGCCCCTCGGCCAGAAGCGGTACTACCGCTATGGAAGGGCGGTACTACACTGAGGGCGGTACTACCGCTCCCTACCAAGCGGTACTACTCGCTGAAGCGAGAGGCAGGCCATCGCCCCAGAGCGGTACTATCAGAGAGTAGAGCGGTACTACCGCTCGAAGCGGTACTACCGCTCCTACTACCGCAACTAGTGCCGCAAAACCCGACACGAGAAAACATCGTCTCGAATCGAGGCGGTAGTAGGCGCGGTACTATTGAGTAGTATAGCCGAAGTTCATGAAGCGGTACTATCGCTCATCGGAGCGGTACTACCGCTGGGAGCGGTACTAACGCTCGGTGAGTGGTACTACCACTTGGGGCTTGGCGGTACTATCATTGTCGGTCATGGTACTACCACCGCACAGGCTAAACCGAACGAAGAGAGAGGGCAGCTCCAAAGATGCGAAAGGAAGACGACGGGTGTGATAAGGATGTGTACGTGTTGATTCCACCCTAGCCTTACCAAAGCGGATCCCCTCTTAATAGTACGGTGACTCCTACGAAACTAGTCCACCAACAACGAACCGCAGGAGCTACACCGTCTTGAATAAAAACACCGAGGGGAGGAAATCGACTCATGCCAATGGATGATCTTCTGAAAGAACTTAACGTACACGGTTAGTCCGCAAAAGCATTGTCATCAATCACCAAAACCACTAGGGAATAAATATGCCCTTACAGTTGGGAATGTTCCAACCATCATATCTGCCTGAGATTCAGATCCGATTGGTGATAGGATACTTCAGACTCAGCATGTCCGAAAAGAAAGGTTGCAACACAAATCGACGAGATGATGTTGCGAGATTCTCGGGAGATGGACTATGGTAGTAAGCTCCAAAACATGAGCGGGTTCTGCTACAAACAGGTGAACACGTTGTCCCGCATAAGCATGGCCACGTAGTAGTCTTATATTAAACACTACCAAGTTCGTGGGGAACCATCATCGAGGATATCAAGTCTTTCCATAAGTCCGGATTAGCTCTTATGAAGGGACTCCTTCTCCTTGAGCAAATCAGTCGCTGGCTTGGTGTGCTAGGAACACATATGGAGTGGAGGCGCCAACCTATCAAACCATAGAGCACTTCGCACGTGCATGACCTGACTTGGGATGGTCCAAAAGGAAACAAAACAATCTTCCTCGAACTCACGGCGGCAACTTGCACCAAATGCACGTGAATCAGAGAAAGTCACTTCTTTCACCAAAACATATACCTCATGAACGGACCACGAAGGCAATGCTTACAAAAGTTTCCAACACTAGGTTGATGTTCAACATGAATCATGGGGGGGGGGGGACAAAATGCTACTGGTGGGCTCAATAACAACTCATCGGAATTTCCATATCACTGGACTTCCACCATCATGTGAACACGGTGATAGCATTGGTCAGACCCAAAAGATATAATGGTGTATGCTCGAGGGATCAACCACGAGTAAGACAACACTACGAACATCATTGGTTCTGATTTGATTTGACGATAGCCCATACTCAAATCAAGGTTTGATAAGACAATAGGTTCAACAACTGATCACGGGGATAATTCGATGAGGATATCATCTTTCTTCAACGCACACACACACAGAAGATATCCCTAGAGATGAACTAAGGTAAGCAAAGCTTTATCTTCCAACTCTCCAAGTTGTTGCCTAGCTCAACCAACTAGCTCAGGGACATCCAACACAGATTCTTGGAGAATGGGTGGTTTAGAGGAAAACCAATATGATCACGAACTCAACATAGCGGTCAGGTGACAACCTGGTAACACTTCCGAGAAGATTTTCGGAACATCACGAACCACCAATATGTTACTAAGCTCGAGAACAATCTTGCTTTTCAGGGCAAGACGATGTGACCAAACAAGAGAGGGATTGATACAATCCTAACTCTTGATTGAAGGGTGCATCAGGAAAAATGGACTAGGTAGCACGATCAGTCTTAGAATGATAATTCAATAACCAGCACGCTAAGAATGAGAGTATTGTCCATTAACTACCAAGCAACGAGGTTGCTAGGAGTATCGATTTCACACATCACAATTCACTTGTCGGCATTCCGGTTACATCAACACGGGACCGAGGAATGAATAATGATAGCGAGGAGTATCACTACGTCAAGAATTCATAAAAGAAGGTGCAATTCTCATGACATTCCTGACATAAAGTGGGTAATACTTCAAGGTAGAACAGAACAAAAGCTGAATTGGCATTTTGATCTGCGGAATACAACTGCTTTGACCCAATCCTGGATATGGATGAGGTACTGGAGTTTGTTTCTCCTAGTCATTCCGCAATAGAATGGCTTGACGGACCACATGAGTAATAGGCATTGATAACATGAATGCACAACTACTCCTGACCATCAATTGATAGATGAAGATCAGAATATAACTGAAGGGGGACAACTCAGAGAATATAAGATTATTTGGGTTGTGGATGCATAGATTAGTATGTCGAGCAAAGCTCAACATTTCTTCCGGATAATCCATGCAAAGAAGGTAGAACTGACAGAGTCACAATATAGAATGGAGTACTCCTCAAGAGCACCCTGGTTGTGATCTTTTAATTCAGAGACTTCTGCCTTATTGATTCATGGTATTCGAAAGAAATAAATACAACGGACCTCGAGGACTACTACAAGGTTACTAATATCCTAAAGGAACTAGCAAACACTATCAACAGGAGGTAAGTAGGGTGAACCTTGGGTCAAGAACCCAGGAGTAGAATACCTACTACTAAATGGCATCACGGGATGCTTTGGAGATTGGTACGTAATCATCACACCGGGAACACAAAACATGGCTAGATTACTAGGTGACTTCAAACACCTAGGGTCATAATACTAACTCCAACATATATGTCGAGGCAATAGAGTACCTCAACTCACCGATTAGTGTGCTTAATCTGGCCCAAAAGGACATCAGGAATGGGAGGAAGGGATTTGCAAATGCATCAGCCTGTTTAGAAACCTGGGATGACTCGGACAGCATAACGGCTGTAAATGCTCAAAAAAGATTTGAGACATCCTGCAAAAATGGTGGCATAACCACTCAACATCACAATATCAAGGTTCCGAGATCAACTGTTAACATATGGAAGTAGTAGAAACAAAACTGGGACGTAAAACCAACAATCTTAAAAGTCTATGGATTAGTAACACGTCATCCTGATAGATAGATGAGAAGGCCTAGTTCTTAATCCCCGTAGAAGAGAAGAGGAAGACTCAGATCAGAAGGTCATGAGGTATAAGGAGTAAAAAGAGCCTTACGTTCCCTTCCACAATCAATTCCCTTACATAACTAAAGCATTTCTAGACACAACTTCGACCAGTTTGGCTTGGTAATCCTACAGGCAGTCAGGCTCTGATACCAAAGCTGTCAGGACCCCGATTCCAAGTCACATCAATCTAGCCGGTCACACCTCATATCACTTTGCGGCCTCACGCACGGTATTCCCACGGGTGTCGCCCTACCATGGCCCGGGACCGTTTGTGCCTTTTGGCTCACGTATATGATAGTGTCGCTAGCATCCATATGACAGAGAACCCGGGCCGACATGGCTAGTCGTGAACCCAAAGCGGCACTAACCCATGGGGACAGGCATACATGAATCAACTTCGAGCATGTCGATTCGGCAGTGTGAATCCGGGCTGTAGCACTGGCTACAGGACTCCGTAACCCGGCTGTAGCAAGCTAGGCAGACTCGGATGTCACCGCGTGACATTTCCCGAAGGGATGACATAGGAACAAAGTGAAACACATGCCGGCCAATCAAGTGTCCAGAGCAGTAGTCTTTGGGCTAGCAGGACTCCGTGAACCGGGCTGTAGCGGACTACTATCGCTCAGGAAGCACTAGACTACATTTCCCCATATGAGAGGCTGCCAAGGATAAACAACTAGATTGTCGGATCCCACACATACCAAGCATTTCAAACATACACGCAATATGCTCAATATGTGTAAATACAACATGGCATCACAACATAACTCTACGACTCAAATATTTATTCATTAGGCTCCGAGGAGCGAGATATTACAAACATGGGTCTCATGACCCAACATACTGAGCATACAAGCAACAAGCACAAGCGAAGCTTAACATGTCTGAGTACAGACATCTACAAATGAAAAAGGCTGAGAAGCCCGACTATCTACCAGATCCTGCCGAGGGCACAAGATCGTAGCTGAGGTAACAAGCTAAACGTCGAAGTCCACACGGAACTACTAGCGAGACTGACGTCTCTCTGCAAAACATAAGATAGGCAAACGTGAGTACAAATGTACTCAGCAAGACTTACATCAGGACTAACTACATATGCATCATTATCAAAAGGGGGTGGTGGAGTTTGACTGCAGCAAGCCAGCTTTGACTCGGTGGCTATCCTGAACTACGACTGCAAGTAACTCTTTTGAGGTGGCGCACACGAGTCCACATATTCACCATATCAATACACCACTATGGATCCGCTCCCGTCTACCTACGAGAATGCCATCCATAGCACTCACGCTTATCTTGCGAGTTTTAGAGTATCCACTTTCACTTGTCTATGAACTATGCAAGGGGTCCAAGTTTCCATATCCGAGGAATCCGGCTATTCGAATAGATAATGATAACCCTGCAGGGGTGTACTTCTTCACACACGCCTCGCCACTTATCGCCCAGACACGTCATGTACCTCGGCAACCTTCAAGGAAGCCAGGCGAAGGAGTCGGCCACGACCTGACTAATCACACAAGTCTCTCGTCCAGGTTTATCGCCTATTCGGGTTCCATCCGCAAGGAGATCCGCCGGGTGTCGCTCATGGCCCCAAACGATGTGAGCAGGGTTCCCAAGCCCACCAACCGGTGCCACTTGGTACACCGTACATTGTGTTTAGTCTGTCCCAAGCCCACCTGCACGGGTGCCACTTGGTAGACTACTAACACTACCTACAAACACGGAAACTAGTTGCAACTCCCGGACAGAGATCAAGTTGATTAATAAGTCGAGAGGGCACTTAAGCATTCCAATGTGTGGTAGTAACTGTTCATGGATCACAAACACGTAACTCAGTTCCGAGGACGGTTTCAATGAGACAACCCACCATGTACTCCTACATGGCCTCTCACCGCTACCTTTACCAAATCGTGTTCACACACTTAGCTCTCAACAAGAGGACATGTTCACACACCTCCAATTCATTCCCGATGAATCGGACTGACACAACTCTAAGCAATAGCAGGCATGACAAACAAGCATGAATGAGTAGGCACATCAGGCTCAAACAACTCCTACTCATGCTAGTGGGTTTCATCTAATTCTTGTGGAATGACAGTCATGCAGAGGATAAAGGGTTCAGCTACCGCAGCAAGTAACACATGAGTCGTTGTTGTCCTAATGCAGTAAAATAGAGCATGAGCGAGAGCGGGATTATATCGGAATGAACAAGGGGGTTTTGCTTGCGTGGCACTTCTGAAGATTATATGGTTCTTCAATAGTGTCATCGATCTCATCGTCGAAACCACGTCTATCGAGAGGGAACAGCCACCGACAAACAAGAAGAAACACAATCAATGCAATGCACAAACAAATGAATGACATGTCATGTTAAGGAACTGAATTGACCTAATGCAGTAGTAAGCCAAGTTAATTGAAGTGGAATTCAAACAAGGTTAAACTCCAACTCCAAATGCTAGTTCATAAATTGCCCTAATCATGATTCATCATATTCAGTGAGGTTAACTTGTTCACTCATGCATGAAAGTGGTACAGATGGATAGATTGGATTTCTCTGACCATTTTTCATATATAATTTATCTCATTTGGAGTTATAGATTATTTTCTATGATTTTTAGAAGTTTTTGCAATTTTCTGGAATTTTCTGATTAATAATAAATCCAGAAAATGTAATACTGCGTCAGCATAACGTCAGCATGACGTAAGCGAGTCAACGGGGCACGGTCCAGGTCAAACTGACCTGTGGGCCCTGCGTGTCAGTGTCATTAGTTTAGCTAAAACAATTAGTACTAATCCTAACTAATTAACAGGGCCGGGCCCCACCTGTCATAGACCCAGGGGGGTCAAACTGGGCCCACCCGAGGTCAACAAGGTCAACTCGCCGGTGGCTCGACGCGGCGGCATTTACGGACGCGCGGAGGGCGAGAAAGCACCCACAGGGCTCGGTTTTGGACGCAGTTTGCGGCTAAGGAAAGTTGGGAGTCTCGCGCATCCAACGGAGACAACAACTCGCGCCGGAGTGGACTAAATCAACGACGGCGGCAACTTTTGCGGTGGTCGGAGTTCGGGCAACAACGGTGTGGGCGGTGCGGGGCACGGGAAGAGCCGTGGACGAGCGTGTTCGACTCGAGGGAGTGCGGCGAGTGCAGCGGTGAGCTCAGGCGCGTGCTTGCACGGCCGTAGTCGCGGTGGTGACATGACCGGCGGCGAGGAGCTATCGGCTCCGACAACCGCGGTGGTTAGAAGGCGTGGACGGGCACGGGGAGAGAGGGGAAATGGACAGGGGCTCACAGTGAGTTCGAAGAGCAGGTTGGCGTGCTTGGGGAGACGGCGGGGAGGGCGAATCGGACGGCGGCATTCGGCAGCCGTGGTCGGGGAAGAAGCCGCGGCATCGTCTTGGGGCATCCGGGCTTCAGTGGGTCGACGTAGAGGGGCTTGGGGTCCGGGCGGAGCTCGGGGTCACGGCCACGGTGCAAGGGAACGGCGGTGGGCGCAGCGGCAGTGAGCGGCGGCGACGGTAGTGCTCGGTGAGAAAGGGAACGGTGAGGGAGAGAGACAGAGGATGGGGATGGCCACGGGAAGAGTCGAGAGGGAGCTAGGGGGTGCGTGGCGTCGTCTGGGGGCGCCCAGGGCGTCGGTGGAAGCAGGAGGTGGCCGTGGCGTGGGGCGCTGACGGCGGACACACGCCTCGGCCCCCTCTTGGCGAGAGGTGGGAGACGGTGGCGCTGGTGGGCTGGGCCACCACCGGGCCAGGAGGTGGGCTGCTGTAGGTCTGTAAGTGGCACTCGGGCCTCTTCTCTCTCTCTTTTTTATTCCATTTTCTATTTTTCGTAATTGTGTTTGGCTTTAATAAAATGCTGTGGCATTTCCAAAAATCATGAAACTGGTCAATGTCACTGTTTGACTATTTCCAACAACAAACATTTCAGTTTGTGATTATTTGAGCATTTAAAATATTATTTAGCAATTAAATGCCCAAATGCAAATACCATATGATTTAATTCAAAAATCCAGAATGGCCTAGAAAAATGTGCACCATTTTAGGGAAAGGTTCTAGACCAACCCAAAATGATGAATTTTTCTGAAGGGCATTTTGGGTTCATTGAGAATATTTTTATTTGAACCTAGTTGACTTGATCTGATGCTAGGGTTTGAGGAATCCCCATTTCAAAATTCCTTTGAAATCAAACATGATGCATGGATGCAGATGCCACTAATTACAACCAATTCTGGGGCTGTGACAAGAGGAATGCAAAGAAACATGGCCAAAATAAAGTGAAACCATATGAAAGCGTGTATAGTTAGAATGTTATTCTGGCACTAATGCACTAGGTCTTGTTTTCATGCATATGATTTTGAAAAGTAGGTCTAGGTGGATGTTTTGCTTCATTCCTTTCAACAAAATGCATGAATAATTGAATAGTAGAGTGCCATTGGAAAATTCCCTATTGCTATGTTTTTTCGTTGAACCAAAATAGCCATAATGGATTGACGTGAATGTATAGTAATAAGTGATGCAACAAGTGTACAACCTCTTTGCCGGAGCCGTGTCGACCTCGGCATCATTGGGTTGGTCGCAAGCGCTTGAGGTAGAGGTGGCTGTCGGAGGTGTGGAGGAAGATCTCGAGGAATCCGTGAGCGGCGTCTAGGGCTTCGCTCCGTTGTGATGGATCATTCGTCGTTGGAGCAGCTCCGTGAGTGTAAAGACGTCAAGGATGAAGCAGCACAAGACAGACATCGTCAATCTCAAGTGGAATTCTAATAGCATCTCCAATAGATGATGTAAAATTGACATCACCAAAAACCACCTGACTACAACAGATGAGGTAAAAACTGTTGACTCAGAACTTAACAGTCGAAACTGAAATTTACTGTGAATCTGAATGCTACTGTCGAAACTGAACGCAATGGTAGCAGAGAGGCACTTGATATGTAGTTTAGGGAGGGCCTGCAGTTCATCTTCAACCTGCACCCCCTGAGCCGCCAGCCACCACCGGCCGAACCGCCGGCCCCAACGCCGCCGCACCTCACCGAAATAACTCCCCACCGCCGCCCCGGCCAGTCCTCTAGGCCCCCCGCCTCCCACCCTGAACCCGAAGATTGATAGTTGGTTACCTCTCCGGCGAGCCCCCGTCCCCGCTGTGGGTGGTTCTTCCTTAACTCCGGCGAGCCCCCCCCCCAACCCCTGAAAATTGACTGACCCAAAAGTCGATTCAGTCGACTGAAGTGTGGCTAAATCGGAGCAGAGCAGCAGCACGAGTGAGGGGGAGAGCAGCAGCAGCAGTTGGGCGAGCGAGCGATCGAGCGAGAGCCGGAGCAGCAGCAGCAGATCCGGCTGGTATGGACGCCGCTGCCGAAGGGGCCTCGCACTGGGGGAGAGCCGTCGTGGAGATGTCGCCCGTGGCGCCGGCTTCAAGGTAGCCGCTCCATGGGGGTGCGGGATGGAGCACCGTCGTCGCCGAGAGGTCTAGTTAAGGAGAAGGTGTGATGCGATGAGTGTACAACCTCTTTGGTGGCGCCGAGTAGGCCTCGGCTTCGTCCGAGGAGTCGGTGAGGATGATGCAGTTCCGGTGGAGCAGGTTAAGGCGGCATTGTTGGGATGGAGCAGCCGCGATAGACGAGGCGATCGTCGGAGCAGCTCCTTGGAGGTGGAGGACGGGGCGGCTGAACCAGCGGGACGATGAGATGGACGACAGATCCTCATCCGGGGAGGTGGACGAGAGACGTCGAGCTGTTGCGATGGACGACGTCGTCGGGGAAGAGGCTCCGGCTAGGCAGCGGTGAGGTGGCGGATGGAGGAGGGTGGGGTTTCACAGCTGGAGCGGAGAGGTTATGGCAGCCTGGGATTTCGAATGGCGAAAAGGGGGCGATGGGAGGGGGTGAAGCATGACTTAGGGACGCGCTTGTCCAAAATGTAGGTTGTGTTACAGAAGTACCCCCCCCCCCCACCGATTTGAACTAGCGGCCCTTTCGTCTCAGGGTTAGAAGGGGGATTCCGCTTGTCGGGATTTGGCAGCTGGAGGGAGTTTTCGTGCGCGTTGTAATTTCGGGGTAGCAAGGCGCGGGTTGTGAAGGCGCCAGTTTTGGGAGCACAGTATCTGAATTTTCAGGATATAACAAGACGCGGGTTGAATTTTAGGGACAAGCCTAACGTGTAGTAATATTGTACTTGTACGTACCAAATCAATTCGCACTTCCCTCAACCAAAAAGAAAAAAAAATAAAACTATTCACACCACACAAACAGAGAGTCTTGCCCCATTTTACTATACAAATGCTATTCAAAGCTACTCCCTCCTTCCATCTATATAGGGCCTAATGCGTTTTTTGATGCTAACTTTGACCAAATATTAGAGCAATAATATATGACATGCAACTTACACAAAGCACACCGTTCAATTCGTCTGTGAAAGGTTCTTTCAATGATATAACTTTCACATTGTGCATGTCATGTACTATTAATCTTGTCAATAGTCAAAGGCAGTCTTAAAAATCTCATTACGCCCTATATAGATGGAAGGAGGGAGTATGAATCCATGTTATGTCCGATTATATTTTTTCGCTTGCTGTATAATGCATGTAACCTACTCATACCAACATTTTAGTGCATTTCAAATGTCTATACTACCGCTGCAATTGAACTAAATTTGAATTCGTTTCTCTATTTCAATAAGAATCTACAATCATGATTGTTGCCAACTTCAACCATCATTCGTGTATTACCTTAATAACACACCACATGATTACTATAGAGATAGATATGAACTATGTGTACTACATGAACTCGAATTCTATTTTTTGAAAACACTTGATGTTGATTCCAAATAATAGTACATTTGATGTACTAACTATATATTCATAATCTAAACCATGTTCCATAGGTACACCGTGTTTATCACACAAAGTATAGTGCCCCGCCCCCTACATTATGACAAGTATTTGGACCTGAGTTGCAAAAGCCACACATTAGCCCAAATTAAAATCAATGTTCTACATTATGATATCTTCTTCAAGTATCTGTATCCACTTTTTTATAATGAATTATGATCTTTGTTCGTCTTTTACACCTTCACGATCCTCTTCTATTTGTAGCTAGCTAGCGCTAACTTTCCATCGTGCATGCACACGCCCGCCCCCCTCTCACCCACCCTTAGCGTCCCCTCCATCGTGCACGTTCATTATTTCTCTTTAGGTTGTCCACCAGCGGTGTGTGTAGGCCCCCTGTCGGGTGGTAGGTGCGACATATGCCAACGGGTGGCTTATCATTGTGGGAGCCAATAAGACGTCGCCGGTGCCTGGAAACGGGGTAAGGCGAAGACATGCAGGCCGGCGAATCTTACCCAGCTTCGGGGCTCTCCGTGGAGATAACACCCCATCGCTGCTCATGGGTCTCCGCATGATCACTAGATGAACAAGTGGCTACAAGAGGCTCCTTGATCTGTTCGGTGAGAGGAAGAAGAAGGGCACGGCTGGCTCTCCTCTTCCCTCTATGTGGTGTCGAAAACTCTAAGAGATCAACCCTTTCCATGGGTGCCCTAGGGGTTTATATAGGCCTACCCCCCAGGGGTACAATGGTAATCCGGCTGGGCGCGGGCCCAGCTGTCAGTGTCTACGCTCGCCGGCTTCTCCGCCGGCCGCTGGGGCCCGCCGACTGGCGGGTCCCGCCGGCTGCCGGCTTCTTGGTCGACAAGCTGGCCCCACCGCTGAGGGCCTTGTCGGGGGCTGGTTACTGTTGCCTCAATCCTGATGACGAGGGCTTTGTCGGGGTAAGCATGGCTATAGTGCTGCCGCCTTGGCGGCGATCACTATAGTCTTACCTCGTCTTGTCTCCTTAATGAGGTGCCTCCTTCGAGGGAGGGAACAAGCCGGTCATGGGAAGCCGACCATATCTTAGGCCGACTGGGGGAGGCCGAGCCGCCTTCGGGCATCTCTCTGGCCGGAGGGGCCCGCCTCCTGCGGGTCGTACTGACAGCCCGTCGTGGGTGACGTCATGGTCAGCATGGCAACAGGCCGCGTCGGACAGGTGGTGGCCGCTCCGTATAGTGTACTGTGGCCATGCGCGCTCCGGGATGCGGGGGTGGCAGGCTTTACTGTAGCCACACCCCGTCTCATCACCGTTATGTGGGTGCAGATTCTGAGGGTGCGGCCTTGGCCGCTTGCTGGGGGGCCGGCTTCTTGGAGTCGGCCTTCTCATGGCTGGCTCCGTGGAGTCGGCCCTCTGGTAGCCGGCTCCTTGGGAGCTGGCCCTCTTTTGGCCTTCTCCTTGTAGGTTTTGGGGCCGGGCCGCCTCCTGACAGCCAGCATGAGGGTCAGCCGGCCGGGGGAAGGCGGCCCTGCGTCTTGGATGTTGGATGGCTTGATTGGCTTATAATTTTTTCAGAAGTCCCAAGGGGAGCCGGCTAGGCTACCCGTGGTCATTTACTCCGACACCCCCGGCTCCTTATTTCCGGCACACACCGGTCGATATACCTCTCTAGCCAAGTGTGCCTACAATAAACACATATATACTTCCCCTCTTCTCTTCTCATCGTCCATGCCCCTCTATGTCCAATACGATTCCACGCAGGTGCACACTCCCGCCCCTCTTTTCATTGATCACATACTCGCACACTCCTCCCCCCTCGACATGGTAGGCCTCTCGCACCACCTCCTAGCCACACCCTCTCCCCCTGTCTGCCTCTCCAGACCTTATTTGCTTCTAACACATGCATGCGTGTATATGAACTGATCTCCCTACGTATAGCCAGGTCGACTATAATTCTTTTTCACCAAGCACCAATACACTTACCTCGCTAGTTATGTCTCTCCTTTTCTCGGACACACGACGGTTGATCTTCCTATGTAGTTAGGTATGCATACCACAACCATATCGTCTCCCCTCATCATTCTTGAATACCTCCCGGCCCGTCTCTCACATGCACGTGCATAGACAGACAGACATCCCCCGCCCTCTCTTATTGATATTGCACTCATACCCTCCGTTTGTCTAGCAGGCCTCTCCCACCATTTGTGAGATGCCACTCCACCACCAATCCTCCGACGCTCTACCTTTGTCTTTTTCCCAACCTCATTCCTATGCTACACATATCCATGGATGTCGATCGATCTCCCTCAATACATAGCTAGCTCTCTCTCCTTCCCCACACATATACTAGTCGATCGGTCTCTGCCCCCTCCACCCCCCCCCCCCACACACACTCACACGCCGGTAATCGAACGTTGTAGGTAGGTATCCATGCCATGGAGTAAAACTACACCTCTGCCCTCTCAAATTCTAGTAGGCCAGCCGCCCTGTATCTTTGACGTGGGCAAACACAAATTCGATGGCACTCTTTATCGATCGCGCAGCCACACACTTCATCCCTGTTTTCAATTCTATTGATATCTCACGTACATGACTCCGTTTCACACACATTGCATATGTTACATTTTTCTGATTGAGATATCATCACCACATTGCCTCTGTTTCGCACAAACCATCTCTCTCACACCCACCCACATACGTACCTGCACCTAAAGAAGAAGTGCACGCAGGACGCACGTACTCACGTCTCGTTCCCGGCCACACCCGCGCGGGTACATGGTGGAGTTCGTTTCTGTACGAACAGGCATCCCACGTGATAATTTGACACGTGTAGCGGTTGTTTACTCGAAGGAGGGTCGGGTACCACGCCTAGATGGAACAAAGTTCGACTTGACGCGTTAGCATTAAATAAAGTTATATATTCCTCAATGGCACGTACAGAATATAAAACGATTGCCGTGGGGAAAATGGAAAAATGGGTTTGTCTCCCGTCACACCATATCACACAAGGCCGCTGTGGCCTCTCTCTCTCTCAGTGTTGGTCAGTGATCCGGCCGCATCCCGTAGGCCGGCGGAAAGGAAGGATGTGCATCGTCTCTCCGTTCGACGGTGTTGAGGCAGCACGTCCCGATCTGCGGTACCCGCCGTTCTCTCTGACCAAGCTCCGGCGCGGTAGGGCCTTCGCCACTTGCTTGTTGCCGCAGTATGGGCAGATCCCGGCTGCCGGCGCCCTCCTAGTAACATCCCAATGACTCTCGGGTACAGCTTCCTCCGGCCTTGCTCCAATGCCCATCTTCCCACGTTGCTGCATGTGGATCTTCTTTAGTTGTTTGCTTAAATCCTATCTCGGCCGACGTACTTTCATCTTGCAATCTCGTCCTCAAACCATTCTTGATAAACCACCATGTGCTATCTTTCCCTTATTACATGGAACATGCTTCTTTTTTGTCGGCGTATGTGTCTTCAACTCGTGTTATTGGGCAATAATTGTTTCCTTTCGACCTCCTTTTGCAAACAGGACTATCCATTTTCACCTCGTTGCTATTGCGACCTTTTGGTGAACTGCACAAATTACTTTTTTCTAAAGAGTGTTTTGTGCAGTTCTGCCAAAATGTCACACAGGCAACGTTTTTACATTTCTGTGGGACTGCGGAAAGGGAGATTGGTTTTGCTATCCTCCTCATCCAACTCCGTGCCTAATCTTCTCCAACAAGAAGTTAGTCCTAAAGAGAGATCGTAGAGGTGATCGGCTTCTATTTATCTGTGTTATGTTTCATCATCTAGTTCCACTATTATTGTAATCACACTGACTGGATATCTTTGCAAACAGGGATGGTCTGCTCGATTTTAGTAGAGCTGCACAAAATGATCAGATTGTGGTGTCCTTCATACACCTCTTTTTTGGCTACAGAGCTAGGTGAAACTAGCTGCCAAGCAATGAACACTGTGCCAAGGAAATGAAGCCATGCCTACGAACAACATCGATCAATTATATATTTTTCTTTATTTGTACACCTTCTCACAACTTTGTCTTCAGTTGTGATGTGAATATTGGTGCTGATCTGCGAACCACTGAGATGCATTAGCCATGGTAGTTTCATTTGTATTTGATGGAATGTTGTAACCAGATAATCTCGAGGCAAGACACGTGAATCCTAAGTTGAAACCTTTTTTTCCTGCGGGAACCAAAGTTGAAACCTTCATAGCATCACAGTACAATTTCATCAAAATTATGCGTAAATATAAACAAATCCTGAAGGATTGATAGCAATGTCAGAAACAATTCAGGGCCTCTTTGATTCGTAGGATTTTGAAAACGTAGGAATAGGAAAAGTATAGGATTGGAGTGGCATGCCGACATGAATCCTATAGGATTAGCAATGAGTGTTTGATGACACAGGAAAAACAAAGGAATTATAAAAAGAGTTTGGAGTGGATGTTAGATTTCCAATGAAATGTAGTACAAAAGATTCCATAGGAAAAATTCCTATGGGATTCAATCCTATGAATCAAAGGACCATCACAGGAAAAAATCCTAAGGATTTCAATCCTCCGGAAATCCTATAAATATCCCTTGAATCAAAGGAGCCCTCAACTTCGTTTCGCCGACATGTTGGACATCCTTCATCCGGCTCCACCTGCCATGCAGCAATATTGAGTGCACAACACAACTTAAGGGAAAGATTCACCCCGGTCGTTGCGCCGCAGTAGTAATGACTAGGGAGCAGTCAAATCACAGAGCCCCACCTTCTCCATAGTAAGTTGCTTGGACGAAGCAACCATCATTTCTCTGTTCCTTGAATCCGCTGGTACTCCCATATTCCCACAGTAATAAGTTGCTCGGGCGAATCAATATCTGCTCACGTGTGATGACCACGGGAGCTATCCATTTAGATTGCATGTTAAAAAAAATTAAAGGTCGATAACTAATGCGGCAAACTTTCAAAAAAAACTAATGCGGCACCTCGGCCAACGTGGCTAGATCGCATTTTGCACGAGAAATTACACACCATGTTTCATTGACATGTGGTCCCGTTTCAACATATCAGTGAGACAACGGCGAGTCCTTTTCTACTAGTATTTTCGAACGGACGTGTAGGCCGGGGCGCCTCTTCGTGAACCATGGCAAACTGGCAACCGTCCACCGACTCTTCGCCTTTCCCTCTTGATTTGGAACTGCTGTCGCACGCTCTACCTCTCCCTCCTCCATTTTCCTTCAAACCTTCACCCTTCCTTCTGCCATTGTTCGATCGTCTTCTCCATGGAGGGAACAGGCCGGAAATGACTCTGTTATTCTTGCCCCGATCTGAAAGATGACGTGGTGGAGGAACTCATTGATCGGTGCGACGTCATCACCTCGGCTAGCATGGCAGGTTCGTTCAAGACCATTCTCGACTCAACTAATAACATCATTACAAGGAACCCAAGAGTCAAGGAGCAGTTTGATCTCCCCTATCTTCTTCGCCGTGACCCTGATGACTACTGGTGCAGGGACGACGGAGGCCTCGCCTTGTGCAAGTTGATGCCGCTTGATAATGATACGTATGATGTTAAGATGTCATTGCTTGAGGGCAAGGATTGGGCAGGTGCAAATGGAGATTGGGTTGTTTATATTGGGTACAACTGCGAGTGGGAACTTGTGAATGTGTACACTCGTCACCGGGTTCCACTTCGAAAAATCTCAGCAGACTGCCCAGAGGTTGAGCACACCAGTATTCTACGCACGTTCAAATACGATCATGGTGACTGTCTTCTACGGAAGATAGCAATTTGTCGAGTTCCCAACTGCTCTTGGAATTACAAGAACTATGAAGTTGTTGCTATCTTCGACAAGCTTGTTGCCATCCTTTGTGGTTCGACTCGATGGATATTGCTCAAAGATCAGTTTCTATACACGGATGTGTACTGTGATGCAATTCAATACGAGGGTCTTGTGTTTGCTTCCACCGCTCATGGCACTGTTTTTGCATGGGATCCTCGTAGTTTCTGTACGTTTGTCTTCCACCGTAATTATAATTGTTTCATCCACATGCATGCGGGTTAGCAAGTTTCCCTTTACTAATTAACCTTCTTCTTGTGTTTCCAAGGTCCTATGAACATTCCACCACCTATACTTGAAAATTTTATAACCAAGGGGGAGATGACGATGGTGATGATCACGAGCATGAGGACGAGCAGAACGTATATACTCAGTGGCACCTGGCAACTAATTCCGATGGATCACCTCTTCTTATCTGTATACAGTGCACTGTGTTTGTTACTACTGAGGGAGCACGTGTAGTCTCCCATGGTCGCACTCTCCAGACCTATTCCAACACCCGTTGCATGGTATTCGGGATGGATACTAGTGTGCTAGCGCCAACACCTTCTCCCTGGTATAGAATTGATAGTCTTGGAGAAAACTCGCTCTTCCTTGGACAAAACTATCCGATGATTGTGAAAGGCGATCCAACTATTGCTGACACAACGTTACTAGTACCATTTATGAGAAGCAACTGTGTCTATACCTCGAACATTTGGGTGGTTCCCTACCCTGGTACTGATATAGTAGGCCACTTCAGCCTGGATGATCAGTCCTGCGTTGGTTTCGAGATCGACAATAGATGGCCCGTCCCAGAGAATCACTTGTGGTTCAAAGCAAGCGTTTCCAATGCCGAGGATTGGTTGAGTTGAAGTTCATTTCATTGTTTGTTATTTGTTGTGTGATGAAAACTTTAGTATTTATAATGTATACTCGTTGTCGATGTGGCTTGATGACCTGTTGTATGTAATAAAATGATATGCCTGTGATAAACTTACTAAATTTATGAATGGCTTTTGAGTCGCTTCTCTGAGTGAGTGGTGCGACGAGGCAAAAAAAATTCCGAATACATAATTGTACGTGCATTGCAACAGGTTATCAGATGAGGCCAATCAACAATAGTAGTACACTATTTGTACTAGCTTCACATGCTTCGCGCGTCGGGCGGGTGTTTTTACTGTAGCCATATGTTAATGTGTTCGTTGTACGTAACCAGCACCTCGAATCCTCGATACTAGTACTAATACTCCCTCCGTTCCAAAATAGATGACTCAACTTTGTGCTAACTTTGTACTATAGTTAGTATAAAGTTGAGTCATCTATTTTGGAACGGAGGGAAGTAGTAGGAGTAGTAGGGTGGCATGGGCCAGAACAAGCATTCACGTCCAGGAGTACGACACACGCCACCAGCACGACTTCCATCTGACACCATATTTCTTGGAGTCCGTGCTAGAGCAATCTCTTCAACCTCATCATTTCTCTAACTCATCCATCGCGCGGCGGGCGAGGTGGGGTTTGCCGATAGTCGGTTTCCTCAACTGCGGTCCCACTTGTAAAGCCAACTCCAATGCTCTATCAATATATCGATGTACTCTTCTTCCCAATAACAAAACTTGCATCCATACTAGTACACAATAAAAAATTTAAGTTAGCATAACTAGTCTAATCCGAGAGCACAACCGAAGATTTGGTCGGGTTCTTCCTCCTTTTGCCGACTCGTGGGACATCCAGCGTCCAGGTCGTGCCATGCAAGAAAATAGAGTGGTAGTTGAAGCCACGTGATGTGCATCTTTGGTTAAACTGTAAATAGAATCTTACTACTCTTTAGTAACTACAAAATCAGCCACCGAAGATCTTTATTGGATTTGTTTTTCATCACCAGCACATCGAGGTGAAAGATGTGCAGGTTCAGTGGGTCCTCTTGCGTTTTCACTGACATGTGGGACCGCATGTGAGCAAACAGACGATGGGCCCCGCGCGTCTGTTGGCTGGCTGAGAAGAGAGATAGAGGAGAGCTGAGCTCGGACTCCAGGAAATTTGTTCTACGTAATCAGCACCTTGATATTCGCGTGTCATTGTTTCTAGAATAAAAAAAGGAGGTACCCCTACTTATGTTACTCCCACTAGGCCTAGCCTAAGGTTAGTAGGTGACCTTGCGCTTGGCTCTTCGCCTCTTCCGGAAGTCGATGGTTCTACAGTAGTGCTTCTGGCAATCTGACACCAAATGAACTGATGCACGTCCACCGCTTGTAAGCAAAAGTTTCTCCTCGTGCTGCGAGCCACCGCGCACGCGTTGGCGAGGGAGAAGGCGTAATCAAGATTCTCGTCGTTCTATTAGTTGACGGGACACATCAAAGTTATTTAGTACGTACTCTCTCCACAAAAGGGCTGACCATGTCATTGCTACCATCTCGTGCTCCATCCTTGAGTACATGCACTATTCACGTGCCATCGAGGAGAAAAAATATTGCGTAGGTGCTATCGAAGTGCACGACTCACTTACACACTGCTTATCTGATTATCTCCATTTTCTTGCATGACACATGCACCTTGATGCTCGATGTCTCGTGTGTTGGGAAAAGGATGAACAAAGCTCATGTAAAAGAAAAGAGTTGAAGAGCATAGATTCCCGACGACCGAGAAGGAGGAAGGAACCGCACGGTGGAGCGTCTGCAAGGAACCTTGCGCGTTTTCCCCTGTTTTTTGCCGCCTGCCCACCTATAAACAAATAAAAGAACATGAACTTTTTGCTAACCACTAGAAACGGTACATCAGGATGCTAAGTTGAAGATGTTTTATACTCCCTCCGTTCCCAAATATAAGTCTTTTTAGTGATTTCAATAAGGGACTACATACGAAACAAAATGAGTGAATCTACACTCTAAAATATGTCTACATACATCTATATGTTGTAGTCTATTCGAAATGGCTAGAAAGACTTATATTTAGGAACGGAGGGAGTAGTTTATATTGAATTATTGATAACCACACAACAAGCCACGCATGTACAGGACGCATGCAGCCACGCATGTACACAAGCCAACGCACTAATCCATCTGATCCAACTCATTCACATACGTGCACAGCATGGAGCACACAACGCACGTACACAACACGTGCATGCACACACGCTCGGCCGCAGAATGCACGTGAATAACACATGCATGCGCACACACTCGGCTTCATGGAGGCGTGCGCCATCCGCGGTGACGTCTGGTTCGTCGTGCTAAGGCGAAGCTCGCATGCAATGGCGCATACGCATCTCTTGTAGCACCTCTTTGCCGTCGTTGCTCAACTACTAGTCGGAGACGAAGACGACCGCAGCCTCGGCCTTAGAGCTAGCACCGATGGAAAAACACGCACGCTGCACGCACACGAGCACGTACGGAGTGCCCATGATGTGGTGGTGGTGCGTCCCCAGTCGCCTCTACTCCTTCTACGCACGTTGTCTATCAAGGCGGCTGCATGGTAATGATGATGTGGGTGAGATCCTCTAGGAATCATATGATGACGAGGAAAATTATGAGACACAAGGTGACGTACACCATCAAGGTCCACGGTCAAGGGGGTGCTAGTAAGTGCTTAGATGTGCTTAGATAAGGTGCTAAGTGCATTAAATGGCTTAGTAACTCAAGTGTTCAATGCATAGGTGCTTAGTTTATTGGTGCCACATCATATTTTATGCCTACGTGGCAGGCTTAGCAACTATACAGGTGGAGCACTGGGAGAGGCCAAGGCTGGTCATAGTGGGGAGTAACTTATATTGTAACATATTACTATGTTACTCTAAATATCTCTATAAACCGGAAAGGAGGGAGTAGTAACATAGACTAGTGTCATATGGAGAGTATGGGAGCACATGATATTTCCCCGTCCGGGCCGATCCCAAGTTGGTTTCTCACCTTCTTGGCCAAAGAAAAAACCCTCCCCCCTCCCGCGCGTGCTTCCCGCCTGGCGCCAGCTGAGCCCGCCGCTCCACATTGATGGCAAGTCAGGGCGACGCGACCTCTCACTACTTCCGCCGTTGAAGCGGCGCCCTGATCGAGGGCACCGCCCGCTGCACGCCCGGCATTTCAGACTGCAAAGTGGAGAGTAACTTTAGAGCAAGTACTACAATTAGATGACATAAGCAGGCTATAAGGATTTAAATATAGTATGTGTGCTTAGTTGAAGGAGAGAGAACAGGAGAGAGAACAGGAGAGAGAAGAGAAGCGGATTGTAAACGTGTAGCCGGTTGTACTCCAACATACTTTGTGAGACAAAAGGTGGGGCCATTATTAATGATATAGTATTTATACTAAAGGGACTAACGGACGCCTTAATTACTCTATTTTTTAGACAAACCTTGGTGGGGCTATTATTGAATTGGACATGGGGTTCGGGGGCCAAAAGCCTACTATTATACTCACACGACCGACCTGACATGCTCTACCCTAGCCACCGCTGTATCATTTGGTTTCGCACCATTCCAGATCTTAGCGCCACCATGCAATTCTTCTCCAGCCCTACTTCCGGCGTGCACCGCGAGAAGGGACAGTAGTCCTCCAAACCCCGACTTTCGTGATCCTGTACAGGAGAGGGGCGATCAGGTTTCTGGGGAGCACACTCCTGTGACTGCTGCCAGCGACGACCTCCTCAACGACAGCCTACTTCCCCGACCTCCGTAACCTCTTCATCAACGACATGAGTGACAACATCAACCACATCGGTTCTACTCCCGCTGTACAGTATGTGATTCTGTCCTCCTGGTTTAGTCCGCATCATTACTTTGATGTTTGCAATTGTCGTCATGATCTATTTACTGCTGATTCGGATTAAATCTCATACTAAATTGCTCATATATTCAACAATCCAATCCAAAAACCTGATTACAGGCAATTTACTCCGAGTGGTTTTGCAGCGCTTTTGAAGCCGCCTACTTTTAAGGGGGTGCAATATAAAAGGTGGCGCACAAGAGCAGTATATTGGTTTCAGATCATGTACTGCTATGACGCCACTAAGGCCCTGTTTGGTTCGGCTGTGGATTTCTAAAAGCAGCTGTGAAAATTCTGCTGTGGAAAAATAGCTGTGGAAAATCTGATGTGAAAAAAATGTAGGTCATTTGGCAAACCAGCTGATACAACTTTTCAGATTTTGGCCCGCAGCGGTATCAGATTTTGGAAAGCATGTCCTGGGCTGCTTCCGGTTTTGGTTTAGATTTTGGCAGCGGATTTCTGATCGGATTCTGCTGGGTTCGCCCTTTGGTTCAGATTCTGCTGCGCGGCAGCGGAATCCGTCAATAAAAGCTTAACCAAATAGGGCCTAAGGGTAAGCCTGAGGGCGATCTTAATCCTACACAGCAGGAAGCTTTTCAGAACATGGATACCCTCTTCAAAGCCGCCCTGCTGAGTGTTCTTGACGATTCCATTGTGGATTCATATATGTTGTTTGACAGCGGCAAAGACATGTGGGCTGCGGTCGAAGCCACGTTTGGGCCCTCGGGCGCTGGCAACGAGTTGTACGTCATGGAGGAATTATGTGACTACAAGATGACTGATGAGCGCTCTGTTGTTCAGCAGACTCATGAGATACAGTCACTCTCTAAGGAACTTGAGTACTTTAAGTGTGTGTTGCCGGACAAATTTGTTGCCGGCACCATCATTGCCAAGCTTCCACCTTCGTGGAATGATTTTGCTACTTCTCTGAAAAACAAGAGACATGAGTTTTCTATTTTGGATCTCATTAGCACTCTTGATTTTGAGGAGAAGGCGAGAGCAAAAGACACACGTGCTCGGGTCACTGAGGGAGCTTCTAGTTCCCACATGGTACACGTGAAGAACTTCCAGCCCAACTAGCCCCAAAACAACAAGAACAAATCTCAGGGGAAAGGCAAGTTTGATGCAAAGAACAAGTCGTCACATTCTACTAACTTCAAGAAGAATTCTCATAACGGGAAGGGATACAAACCTCAATTTTGGTAGCACCACTCAAAATTTATATGGCTGCATCTACCTGCTGTCAGCTAACCTCATGGTGCTCCAGGTATTCCTACATTCGTAACTAGGTACAATGACCAACGCAAGATGAAATTAGCTTATTCATACGTTGACTTGCTGAATGCAGTGCGGAACGATCATGTCATGTGTGGAGGAGCAAACAAGCAAGGCAAGCCAAGGTGGAAATCAACCAAGGACTTATGAAATTATATATAATCTTCCTCAGGTAGGTCAGTATCCCCTTCATCTAGATGATCGTGTTTTGTCATGCCGAGCTATTGATATGTGCTACTGTTTTGCAACACCATTTAAGTATAGCTACTGTTTTCCTATCTTTTCAGATTCAGGACAATGAATATGATTTCAGGGGAACTGCACAATATGGACCCATGTTGAGTCATCTCTATGGCCTCATGTGTTTGCTGCAAATGTGTCGGCATCAATTGCAAGATGAGCCAGCTAGCTAGCTGTAGAGTTGCCAACATGCTCAAAGTGCTCGCAACATTGAGAAGAAACAAGCATGCCCAGGAAATTAATGCGTGCGCAGGGAGGCTTTGCTCAGAGAAGCATAGACCAATTTTCTTTATTTCCACACCTTCTCACAGCTCTGTATTAGTTATAGTATGGCGAATCATTGAGATGCATAGACATGCTGAACTTTTGTTCTTCTGAATGTTAGTTTAATGTGAGTGTCTGCATCCAGTACCGCATCCTCTAATTTGGTGGATGCACACAGAGAACATGTTGAACAGCAAAAAAAGAAGTTTCAGGTGGAAAAATGGGCTTCTAAACATGCTCGGCTTCTATTTACAACAAGTTATAGACATCCTGAAATGATTTTTTTGCACAGGATGTTGATTTTATGGATCAGACCGATCCATTTGTTTGTGACTGCAAAAAAGAGTGGTTGGGTTAGATATTACTGTCATGTTCAATCTGGGTTTTGTCTAAAAATTTGATGAACAATTAATCCTTGGGCTTTTTGTACCATTTATATGCTTGACTTGCATGTTGTTGCCCTCGTACTCCCCTCCACCTGCCACTACGCTGCCGCATCTTCCATGGCTGTTGTTCGTTCCGCCCGAGGCCTTCTTTGTCGTTCTCCGCCTTGGTCCGCTTCATTGTGCCCGCCGCCGTCTGGCGTTGTCAACATGGTCAACAACCAAGAGGAATCAGGAGATGATTATGACGTGGAGGGGTGACGGTGAGGGACCCACAGGTCATTGCATTTCGCAAGGTGTGCCTCGTTATTACAAGCCAAAAAAATACTTCCTCCTAATTGTTTGACAACTAGGTCCCACGCCATTGTCAATGTAGTCAATAAACGAGAAAATTACACAACGAGCGGATAACACCAGGGACCCAACAGCTCGCCTAGTTGTTTTTCAGTTTCAGAGACGGAGCTCAACTGCGCACTATGCGGGGGCTGTGGCCCGTCTAGACCACGCTTACGCTTTTATTAAGCACATGACGAGCCCAGTTGATATATTTTTTCTTTCTGAAATTGGCTAGCCCAGTTCATTTTTATTGGAGAATACCAAAACCGAGGCCTACCTGCTTTTCTCAGCCCTGCTGGGCTGCAAATCTTTCAAGACAAGGAGGGATGTAAGTAGTAAGAAATGGGCTTCCCGTAAAACAGGCTATAAGTTGTAAGAAATGGGCTGTAAATTTTAAACCAAAGCCAACCGCAATTGCATTAAAATATCATTTTTTCAGGATTTCTCTACTCTCTACTCTTATAAAAACCAAAGTCAACTGGCAATTACATTAAAATATCATCTTTTCTCCCACAAGATAAACTACTCATACAAATGCATCTTCATGTTCCGTGCAACGAACGGGCATCTTGCTAGTTAAGATTCTAAATTTCATTCATTTTTTTGCGAAGAATTGTTTTTTTAATTTTATTTTGATACAATTTTTTGAAAATTATTTTTAACGTGACTTGAAATTTCGTGATTAAAAGAGTTCGGACCCCACTGAAATATGCAAAATTCCGTTGAATTTTTTAGCAGTGCCCAGAATATATGGTCTGTAATGCTAATAAAAAGAATATGGGCATCAAATATCCTTAAGAATTAGCAAATGGGCTGTAAATTATTAAAAATAATGGCTAATGGGTTGTATGCTGGTTTCCACAGATTTGGAGGCTGACTTCTGGGCCTACTAGGTTGACGGTGACGCTGTCCTAAATTTTTTTTGACGCGTACGCAAGGCTTTGTCAACTTAGTCAACACACGGCAATGACTGTTGGATGTCCATCCAACGGCCTCCGTGCTTCTTCAATCTCTG
Source organism: Aegilops longissima (assembly GCA_021605205.1). NCBI lineage: Eukaryota > Viridiplantae > Streptophyta > Magnoliopsida > Poales > Poaceae > Aegilops > Aegilops longissima. The sequence goes on along the minus strand of CM038677.1, from coordinate 673,211,609 downwards.
ATCTTCCTGCTCCAGCCGCCCAAACCAGCGCCAGCAGGACTACCTGCTCCCTCCTCCCATGGCTGGCTGTGCTGTCGCCAGGCCATCCCTCTAACCACCCACACATCCTGTTACTTTCCGGCAACGTCAGCCTCACCCCGGCCGACCAGTCAGCGCTCGTACTCCCCTCAGTGTGGGCATCCACTGCGGTGGCTTCGCCGGCTCCGGGTGGTTCTCTTCCTGGGCCTCGCCCTCGTCCACCGTGTTTGTGCTCTCGGCGCGGCGAGGTCAACATGGTCAACAAACAACAGCCATCGGAAGAGGGTGACAAGAGGGGCCCACACAGGAAATGCCTCCTTATTACTGCGCAAAATAATGATTCCTCCACCGATAGCTGGGACCCACGGAAGGGCCTCAGATTTCAGCGAAAAATGTTCCCCTCATTGTCAGCTCGGACCCACCGGAAATGCCTCCTTATTACGCACAAAAAAATGAATACTCCCCCTGCTAGCTGGGACTCACCTTGATGGGAGGTTGACTTGTGGGCCTACTAAATTGACGGGGACGGAGTGTCACAGCCGCAGAATTGGTTGTAATTAGTGGCATCAGCATCCATGCATCATGTTTAAACTTATTTGAAAATTGAAATGGGGATTGCCTAAACCCTAGCATCAAAGGAATCCACTAGGTTCACCTAAAATATTTTCAGTAATCCAAATGGCCTTCAAAAATGTTCATCATTTATGGGAAATGTCATGAAACAAAGAACAGAGGTGATGCACATTTTCCTTGACATATTTGGGCTCAATTAAATCATATGGTATTTTCATTTGGGCATTTAAATACTATAAAATATTTTAAATGCTCAAACAATCATAAACTTAAATGTTTGCTGTTGGATATTTTCCAAACAGTGGGCTTGGGCAAGTTTCATGATTTTTGGGATAGTATTAGTATTTTAATAAAGCCCTAAAGACTACGAATAATAGAAAACAAAACAATTAAGAGAGAGAAAGAGAGGAAGCTTACCGGACCACCCACACGGTGGGCGCCCACTGGCCCGTATGAAGTCATCACCTACCTCTGCCAAGATGGCGAGGAGGAGACAGCCCACGCGCGCCCGTGCGCCACCTCCTGCTTCGCGCTGGCGAGCTCTCCCTTTCCCCCCTCGCGCCACGGAGACGCCCAGCACCACGCTGCACCACAACTGCCCCAGAATTGGTTGTAATTAGTGGCATCAGCATCCATGCATCATGTTTAAACTTATTTGAAAATTGAAATGAGGATTGCCTAAACCCTAGCATCAAAGGAATCCACTAGGTTCACCTAAAATATTTTCAGTAATCCAAATGGCCTTAAAAAATGTTCATCATTTATGGGAAATGCTGTAAACAGTAACCAGAGGTGATGCACATTTTTCCTTGACATATTTGGGCTCTGAATTAAATTATATGGTATTTTCATTTGGGCACTTAAATACTATAAAATATTTTAAATGCTCAAATAATCATAAACTTAAATGTTTGCTGTTGGATATTTTCCAAACAGTGGGCTTGAGCAAGTTTCATGATTTTTGGGATAGTATTAGTATTTTTAATAAAGCCCTAAAGACTACAGAATAATAGAAAAACAAAAACAATTAAGAGAGAGAGAGAGGAAGCTTACCGGACCACCCACCAGACTGGGCCGGCCCACCTGGCCCGTGCCAGTCGTCACCTACCTCTGCTAGTAGGCAGAGGAGGGAGACAGCCCACGCGCGCCCGTGCGCCACCTCCTGCTTCGCGCTGGCGAGCTCTCCCTTTCCCCCCTCGCGCCACGGAGACGCCCAGCACCACGCTGCACCTCTCCCCTCTTTCCCCTGGACCCCTTCCCCTCCTCTGCTTTCCGTGTGGCACCACCGAACACACCCGCCGCCGCCGACGAGCACCACCACGGCCACCGGCCTCCACACGCCTCTCTGACGCGCCAAGAAGCTCCGCCGCTGACCTATACACCGTCCCCGCCAAGCCACCCGAGCGTACGCGCCCTGCAGCGGCTCCCCGACCTCTTCTTCAAGCTTCGGCCGCCGAGATCGCCGGCGACCGTGTGCCCTCCCCGACGCCTCCCCGAGTACGTCGTCCGCCCCGTTCAAACCTCCGTCAGCTCCTGCCACTAACCCCTCTCTTCCCCGCGTTATTTGCACCATGTAGCCACCGATTCCACCGGAGCCGCGAGCTCGGTTCCGCTGGCCAAGTCGCCGCCGTGGCCACAGCCACCCGTCTTTGGGTCCGAGCACACCATCGTGCTCAGCACGTTCTCATGAGCCCGTAGCCGCCCGCAGCGCCTCCTCCTGAGCTCTGTAGCGCCACCCCGAGGATGCCGATCTGCAGCCGCCGCTAAACCTCGTCGCCGGCCACTTTTTCCGCCGCCCTACCGCCCGTTTGCCGATTGGCTCGCGGGATCACCAAGAGCTCAGAAGTTGCTCTCCATCGTCGACTCGGGCGCCGGAGGAGCGAACCCGAGCCCATCCGCCAAGCCGCGATGTCGTCGCCGCGCCGAGCCGCCCGCGTTAGCCCCGATTGACTGTGGATTTGACTTCGGTCAGCGACGTGTGGCCCCATCGCTAATGAAACCTAGGATTAGGACTAACTAAAATTAGTTAGTCTAATGACTCGACCCGTGGGTCCCGCGCCACAGGTTTGACTCTGGTCAACCCTGTTGACTTGTTGACGTCACACAAAGGCCATGATGACTTAAAGAAAGTATTTACGGAATTAAAATAAATCAGGAAATGATTTATAAATTTCAGAAAATACCCCAAACTTCTAAAAATCATATAAAATCAACCGTAACTCCAAATCAAATAAGTTATATATGAAAAATGATCAGAAAAAAATGAAGAATCTGTTAATGCCATGATCATGGATGATTGAACAAGTTAACCTCACTGAATAGGATGAATCATGATTAGGGCAATTTATGAACTAGCATTTGGAGTTGGAGTTTAACCTTGTTTGAACTCCACTTCAATTAACTTGGCTTACTGTTGCATTAGGTCAATTCAGTTCCTTAACATGACATGTCATTCATTTGTTTGTGCATTGCATTGATTGTGTTTCTTCTTGTTTGTCGGTGGTTGTTCCCTCTCGATAGACGTGGTTCCGGCGATGTGATCGATGACACCGATGAAGAACTATATTATCTTCAGAAGTGCGAGGCAAGCAAAACCCCCTTGTTCATTCCGATATAATCCCACTCTCTCGCTCCTGCTCTATTTTACTGCATTAGGACAACAACGACTCATGTGTTACTTGCTGCGGTAGTTGAACCCCTTTATCCTCTGCATGACCTGTCATTCCACAGTAATTAGATGAAACCCACTAGCATGAGTAGGAGTTGTTTGAGCCCTGATGTGCCTACTCATTCATGCTTGTTTGTCATGCCTGCTATTGCTTAGAGTTGTGTCAGGTCCGATTCATCGGGAATGAATTGGAATGGTGTGTGAACATGTCCCCTCTTGTGTGTGAGCTAAGTGTGTGAACACGATTTGGTAAAGGTAGCGGTGAGAGGCCATGTAGGAGTACATGGTGGGTTGTCTTATTGCAGCCGTCCTCGTGAACTGAGTTCTGTGTTTGTGATCCATGAACAGTTACTACCACACATTGGGTTCCGTAACTCGCCCCTCTCGCTTATTAATCAACTCGATCTCTCGCCCGGGAGTTGCAACTAGTTTCGGTGTTTGTAGGTAGTGTTAGTAGTCTACCAAGTGGCACCCGATGCAGGTGGGCTTGGGACAGACTAGGCCTGATGGCCGGTGTACCAAGTGGCACCGGTTGGTGGGCTTGGGAACCCTGCACACATCGCTTGGGGCCGTGAGGACACCCGGCGGATCTCCTGCGGATGGAACCCGAATAGGCGATAAACCTGGACGAGAGACTTGTGTGGTTAGTCGGTCGTGGCCGACTCCCTCGCCCGGCTTCCGCTTGAAGGTTGCCGAGGTACATGGCGTGTCTGTAGGCGATAAGTGGCGAGAGCATGTGTGAAGAAGTACACCCCTGCAGGGTTATCATTATCTATTCGAATAGACGGATTCCTCGGATATGGAAACTTGGACCCCTTGCATAGTTCATAGACAAGTGAAAGTGGATACTCTAAAATACGCAAGATAAGCGTGAGTGCTATGGATGGCGTTCTCGTAGGGAGACGGGAGCGGATCCATAGTGGTGTATTGATATGGTGAATATGTGGACTCGTGTGCGCCACCTTAAAAGAGTTACTTGCAGTCGTAGTTCAGGGTAGCCACCGAGTCAAAGCTGGCTTGCTGCAGTCAAACTCCACCACCCCCTTTTGAAAATGATGCATATGTAGTTAGTTCTGATGTAAGTCTTGCGGAGTACATTTGTACTCAAGTTTGCTTATTTTATGTTTTGTAGAGAGACGTCAGTCTCGCTAGTAGTTCCGTGTGGACTTCGACGTTTAGCTTGTTACCTCAGCTACGATCTTGTGCCCTCGGCAGGATCTGGTAGATAGTCTCGCTTCTCAGCCCTTTTCATTCGTAGATGTCGTACTCGGACATGTTAAGCTTCGCGTGTGCTTTGTTTTGTATGCTCTGAATGTTGGGTCATGAGACCCATGTTTGTAATATCTCGCTCCTCGGAGCCTAATGAATAAACACTTGAGTCGTAGAGTTATGTTGTGATGCCATGTTGTATTTACACATATCGAGCATATTGTGTGTATGTTTGAAATGCTTGGTATGTGTGGGATCCGACAAACTAGTTGTTTATCCTTGGCAGCCTCTCATATGGGGAAATGTAGTCTAGTGCTTCCTGAGCGATAGTAGTCCGCTACAGCCCGGTTCACCGAGTCCTCGCTAGCCCAAAGACTACTGCTTTGGACACTTGGTGGCCGGCATGTGTTTCACTTCATTCCTATGTCTGTCCCTTCGGGAAATGTCACACGGTGACATCCGAGTCCTGCCTAGCTGCTACAGCCGGGATACCGGAGTCCTGTTAGCCAGTGCTACAGCCCGGATTCACACGTTGATGACCGACATGCTCGATGTGATTCATGTATGCTGTCCCCATGGGTTAGTGCCGCTTTGGGTTCACGACTAGCCATGTCGGCCGGGTTCTCTGTCATATGGATGCTAGCGACACTATCATATACGTGAGCCAAAAGACGCAAACGGTCCTCGGCCATGGTAAGGCGACACCGTGGGAATACCGTGCGTGAGGCGCAAAGTGATATGAGGTGTTACCGGCTAGATTGATGTGACTTGGAATCGGGGTCCTGACAGCGTTGGTATCAGAGCCTGACTGCCTGTAGGATTACCAAGCCAAACTGGTCGAAGTTGAGTCTAGAAATGCTTTAGTTATGTAAGGGAATTGATTGGGGAAGGGAACGTAAGGCTCTTTTTACTCCTTATACCTCATGGCCCTCTGATCTGAGTCATCCTCTTCTCTTCTACGGGGTTAAGAACTAGGCCTTCTCATCTATCTATCAGGATGACGTGTTACCAATCCATAGACCTTTAAGATTGTTGGTTTTAAGCCTCAGTTCAGTTCCTACTATTTATGTATGATAATTGTTGATCTCGGAACCTTGATATTGTGATGTTGAGTGGTTATGCCACCATTTTTGCAGGATGTCTGAAATCATTTTGAGCATTTACAGCCGTTATGCTGTCCGAGTCATCCCAGGTCTCTAAATAGTCTGATGCATTTGCAAATCCTTTCCTTCCGTTCCCGATGTCCTTTTTGGTCAGAATAAGCACACTAATCGGTAGGTTGAGGTACCTTGTTACCTCGGCGTAGATGTTGGAGCTATTATTATGACCCTAGGTGTTTAGGAAGTCACCTAGCAATTTAGCAATGCTTTTGTATCCCCAGTGTGATGATTCTGGCCATCATTCTCGAAAGCATCCCGTGATGCAATTTAGTTAGTAGGCATTCTATTCCTGGGTTCTTGAACCCGAGATTCACCCTACTTACTTCATGTTGATAGTAATTGCTAGCTCCCTTAGGTTATTAGTAACCTTTGCATTAGCCCTCGAGGCCCGTGGTATTCCCTTCTTCCAAATACCATGAACCATTTTGGTAGAAGTTCTCTTGAACCGAAAGATCACAACAAGAGTGCTCTCAATGAGTTTCCTATCCAATGTTGTGTATCTGCCAGTTCTACCTTTTTGCATGGGTTATCCGAAAGAAACCTGTTGAACTTGATTTGACATACTAACCTATGCATCCACAACTCAGAAAGTTATATGCTCCTCGAGTTGTTCCTCTTTAGTTGCATTCTGACCCCCGCCTGTCAATTGATAGTCAAGGGTATGCGTGCATTCGTTTATCAATGCCTATTATTCTTGTGGTCCGTTAAGCCATTCTATTCCAGAATGACTAGGAGAAACAAACTCCAGTACCTCATCCATATCCAGGATTGGGTCAAAGCAGTTGTTTTCCGCAGATCAAAATGCCAATTCAGCTTTTGTTCTGTTCTACCCTGAAGTATTGCCCTCTTATGTCAAGAATATCATGGGAATTGCACAACCTCATAGGAATTCTTGATGCAGTGATACTTTCCGCCATCATTATTCATTCCTCGGTTCCGTGTTGCCGCAACCGGAATGCCGACTAGTGAATTGTGGTGTGTGAAATCGATACTCCTAGCAACCTCGTTGCTTGGTAGTAAATGGACAATATTCTCATTCTTAGCGTGTTGGTTATTGAATCATCATCCTAAGATTAATCGTGCTACCTAGTCCTTAGTTCTGGTGCACTCTTCGATCTATGAGTTAGGATTGTGTCAATCCCTCGCTCTTTTGATCATATCGTTTTGCCCTCAAAAGCAAGATTATTCTCGAGCTTAGTAACATACCGGTGGTTCGTGACTCTCCAAATATCTTCTTGGAAGTGTTACCGGTTGTTTCGATCGTTATGTTGAGCTCGTGATCAAGTTGGTTTCTTGTGAACCACCCTTTCTCCAAGAATCTGTGTTGGATATCCCTGAGCTAGTTGGTTAAGCTAGACAACAACTTGGAGAGTTGGAAGATAAAAGCTTGCCTAACTTAGTTCGTTCCAAAGGGATATTCTTGTGTAGTGTGTGTTGAAGAAAGATGATATCTTCATCGATTGGTCCCTGTGATCAGTTGCTGGACCTATTGTCTTATCAATCCTTTGATTTCAGTGTGGGCTATCGTCAAATCAAACCAGTACCAACGATGCTCGTAATGTTGTCTTACACGTGGATGATCCCTCGAGCATACCCCATTACATCTTTGGTCTGACCAATACTATCACCGTGTTCACATGATGGCGGAAGTCCAGTGATATGGTAATTCCGATGAGTTGCCGTTGAGCCCATCAGCAGCACTTTGTCTCCCCCATGATTCATGTTGAACATCAACCTAGTGTTGGAAACTTTGTAAGCAATGCCTTCGTGTTCCGTTCATGAAGCTTATGCTTGGATGGAAGAAGTGACTTCCTCGAATTCATGTGCTTTAGGTGTAAGTTGCCATCATGAATTTGAGAAAGGTTTGTTTTGTTTCCCTTGGAACCATCCCAAGTCAGTCATGCATATGTGCGAAGTATTCTGTAGTCTAGATACTTGCAACCTTCATTCTATATGTATTCCTAGCATACCAAGCCACTGATTGATTTGTTCAAGGAGAAGAAGTTCCTTCTTAAGAGCATGCCTTATGCAAGGACTTCGTTATCCTTGATGATGGTTCCCCACCTGAACTCGGTAGTGTTTTGTTGTAAGACTACCATGTGGTCATGCTTGTCTGGGACAACGTGTTCACATGTGTTTAGCAGAACCAGCTCATGTTTTGGAGCTTGCTACCTTGGTTCATTCCTCGAGAATCTCGCAACACCATCTCGTCGAATTGTGTTGCAACCTTTCTTTTCAGACATGCTGAGTCTGAAGTATCCTATTACCAATCGGATCTGAATCTCAGGCAGATATGATGATTGGAACATTCCCAACAGTTGCATCTTGTTCCCAGCTTGCACCACCATTGTGCCAATCCCCCCCATGGGCAGCCCTTCTTGGTAGTTGCTATCCAATATCATCTTCGAAAGTGGACTTACCATGGGTCTCATCCATTTCCGATGATAAGCAGAAATCATCCATTGCGTTGTCTTCAACAAGGTAGTCCATATCATCCATTCTAGCCCGAGTGTGTCGTTCTTCCGAACTCCTTCAAACGATCGTTTGTGGTTGCCTTAGGCTGGTATAAAGAGTTTCAATGATCTTTGTATCAAAAGTAATTCTTTTTGCCACTTAAGGGAACAATTCTACGAGTCACCTTTCCTAAGGTCTCCCGTTATGGAATCATGGCAATCATCTCCTTGTTACTTTGAAACCATGCACCATTTTACTTAAGCGTGGAATGGTTGCCTACCAATTTAAACCTTCGTCATCCATTTCTTTACCATCATTCCTAATGTGTGTTTGGTGTCTCAACTCAAGAGATGTTCTTACGTCTCACTCCATGAACTGATCTTGAGTTGCTCGATCTTCAAGAAGATTAAATCCTGTAGGGTTTCCCCCTCTTTCTATTGTCATGTCGAGTGAAGATCTCGAAAGCAAAGACGTCAAGACCAAGATGATGGAATGAATCAACATCTTCGAGAAGGGCAAATGGATCATGAAGATCGTGTTAGCTTTGTGACTCCCCTTTTCCTCTTACTCACGTCTTGAATCTCGGGGCGAGATTCTTGTTTAGTGGGGGTGAGTTGTCACAGCCCAAGAATTGGTTGTAATTAGTGGCATCAGCATCCATGCATCATGTTTCAACTTATTTGAAAATTGAAATGGGGATTGCCTAAACCCTAGCATCAACGGAATCCACTACGTTCACCTAAAATATTTTCAGTAATCCAGATGGCCTTCAAAAATGTTCATCATTTATGGGAAATGATGTAAACAGTAACCAGAGGTGATGCACATTTTTCCTTGACATATTTGGGCTCTGAATTAAATCATATGGTATTTTCATTTGGGCATTTAAATACTATAAAATATTTTAAATGCTCAAATAATCATAAACTTAAATGTTTTCTGTTGGATATTTTCCAAACAGTGGGTTTGAGCAAGTTTCATGATTTTTGGGATAGTATTAGTATTTTTAATAAAGCCCTAAAGACTACGAGAATAATAGAAAACAAAACAATTAAGAGAGAGAGAGAGGAAGCTTACCGGACCACCCACTCAGACTGGGCGGCCCACCTGGCCCGTGCAGGCCATCACCTACCTCTGCTAGTAGGCAGAGGAGGGAGACAGCCCACGCCACGTCGCGCCACCTCCCGCTTGACCGGCGAGCTCTCCTTTCCCCCCTCGCGCCACTTGAGACGCCCAGCACCATGCTGCACCTCCCCTCTTTCCCTGGACCCCTTCCTCCTCTCGCTTCCGTGTGGCACCACCAACACACCTGGCCGCCGACGACGAGCACCACCACGGCCACGGCTTCCACACGCCTCGACGCGCCAAGAAGCTCCGCCACTGACCTATACACCGCCCCCCGCTAAGCCACCCGAGTCTGCGCGCTGCAGCTGCTCCCGACCTCTTCTTCAAGCTTCGCCGCCGAGATCGCCCGGCGACCGTGTGCCCTCCCGACGCCTCCCGAGTACGCCGTCCGCCTGCTCAAACCTCCGTGAGCTCCTGCCACTAACCCCTCTCTTCCCCGTGTTATTTGCACCATGTAGCCACCGATTCCACCGGAGCCGCGAGCTCGGTTCCGCCGGCCAAGTCGCCGCCGTGGCCACAGCCACCCGTCTTTGGGTCCGAGCACACCATCGTGCTCAGCACGTTCTCATGAGCCCGTAGCCGCCCGCAGCGCCTCCTCCTGAGATCTGTAGCGCCACCCCGAGGATGCCGATCTGCAGCCGCCGCTAAACCTCGTCGCCGGCCACTTTTCCGGCCGCCCCAGCTCGCCCCGTTTGCACCGTTGGCTGCGCGGGATCACCAGCAGCTCGTAGTTGCTCTCCATCGTCGACTCGGGCGCCGGAGGAGCGAACCCGAGCCCATCCGCCGCACGTGTCGTCACGGTGTTGAGCCGCCGGCGCGTTAGCCCCGGTTGACCAGGGATTTGACCCCCTGGGTCACTGACGTGTGGGCCCGCCCTTCTAATGAAACCTAGGATTAGGACTAACTAAAATTAGTTAGTCTAATGACTCTGACCCGTGGGTCCCGCGCCACAGGTTTGACTCTGGTCAACCCTGTTGACTTGCTGATGTCACACAGGCGTCATGATGACGTAGTAAAGTATTTCTGGATTTAAAATAAATCAGGAAATGATTTATAAATTTCAGAAAATACCCCAAACTTCTAAAAATCATATAAAATCAACCGTAACTCCAAATCAAATAAGTTATATATGAAAAATGATCAGAAAAAAATGAAGAATCTGTTAATGCCATGATCATGCATGATTGAACAAGTTAACCTCACTGAATATGATGAATCATGATTAGGGCAATTTACGAACTAGCATTTGGAGTTGGAGTTTAACCTTGTTTGAACTCCACTTCAATTAACTTGGCTTACTGCTGCATTAGGTCAATTCAGTTCCTTAACATGACATGTCATTCATTTGTTTGTGCATTGCATTGATTGTGTTTCTTCTTGTTTGTCGGTGGTTGTTCCCTCTCGATAGACGTGGTTCCGGCGATGTGATCGATGACACCGATGAAGAACTATATTATCTTCAGAAGTGCCAGGCAAGCAAAACCCCCTTGTTCATTCCGATATAATCCCACTCTCTCGCTCCTGCTCTATTTTACTGCATTAGGACAACAACGACTCATGTGTTACTTGCTGCGGTAGTTGAACCCTTTATCCTCTGCATGACTGTCATTCCACAAGAATTAGATGAAACCCACTAGCATGAGTAGGAGTTGTTTGAGCCCTGATGTGCCTACTCATTCATGCTTGTTTGTCATGCCTGCTATTGCTTAGAGTTGTGTCAGTCCGATTCATCGGGAATGAATTGGAATGGTGTGTGAACATGTCCTCTTGTGTGTGAGCTAAGTGTGTGAACATGATTTGGTAAAGGTAGCAGTGAGAGGCCATGTAGGAGTACATGGTGGGTTGTCTCATTGCAGCCGCCCTCGTGAACTGAGTTTCGTGTTTGTGATCCATGAACAGTTACTACCACACATTGGGTTCCGTAACTTGGCCCCTCTCGCTTATTAATCAACTCGATCTCTGTCCTGGGAGTTGCAACTAGTTTCGTGTTTGTAGGTAGTGTTAGTAGTCTACCAAGTGGCACCCGTGCAGGTGGGCTTGGGACAGATTAAACCTGAGGCCGGTGTACCAAGTGGCACCGGTTGGTGGGCTTGGGAACCCTGCACACATCGTTTGGGGCCGTGAGGGACACCCCGCCGGATCTCCTTGCGTATGGAACCCGAATAGGCGATAAACCTGGACGAGACTTGTGTGGTTAGTCAGGTCATGGCCGACTCCTCGCCCGGCTTCCGCTTGAAGGTTGCCGAGGTACATGACGTGTCAGGCGATAAGTGGCGAGAGCGTGTGAAGAAGTACACCCTGCAGGGTTATCATTATCTATTGAATAGCCGGATTCCTCGGATATGGAAACTTGGATCCTTGCATAGTTCATAGACAAGTGAAAGTGGATACTCTAAAATACGCAAGATAAGCATGAGTGCTATGGATGGCGTTCTCGAGGGAGACGGGAGCGGTCCATAGTGGTGTATTGATATGGTGAATATGTGGACTCGCAGCGCCACCTTAAAAGAGTTACTTGCAATGTAGTTCAGGGTAGCCACCGAGTCAAAGCTGGCTTGCTGCAGTCAAACTCCACCACCCCTTTTGAAAATGATGCATATGTAGTTAGTTATGATGTAAGTCTTCTTGAGTACATTTGTACTCACGCTTGCTTATTTTATGTTTTGCGAGAGACGTCGGCCTCGCTAGTAGTTCGTGTGGACTTGACGCTTAGCTTGTTACCTCAGCTACGATCTTGTGCCTCGGCAGATCTCGGTAGATAGTCGGCTTCTCAGCCTTTTTCATTTGTAGATGTCGTACTCGGACATGTTAAGCTTCGGCGTGTGCTTTGTTTTGTATGCTCAATGTTGGGTCATGAGACCCATGTTTGTAATATCTCGCTCCTCGAGCCTAATGAATAAACACTTGAGTCGAGAGTTATGTTGTGATGCCATGTTGTATTTACACATATCGAGCATATTGTGTGTATGTTTGAAATGCTTGGTATGTGTGGGATCCGACAAACTAGTTGTTTATCCTTGGCAGCCTCTCATATGGGGAAATGTAGTCTAGTGCTTCCCGAGCGATAGTAGTCCGCTACTGCCCGGTTCACCGGAGTCCTCGCTAGCCCAAAGACTACTGCTTTGGACACTTGATCTGGCGGCATGTGTTTCACTTCGTTCCTATGTCTTTCCTTCGGGAAATGTCACGCGGTGACATCCGAGTCCTGCCTAGCCTGCTACAGCCCGGGATACCGGAGTCCTGTTAGCCCAGTGCTACAACCCGGATTCACACGTTGATGACCGACATGCTCGATGTGATTCATGTATGCCTGTCCCCATGGGTTAGTGCCGCTTTGGGTTCACGACTAGTCATGTCGACCCGGGTTCTCTGTCATATGGATGCTAGCGACACTATCATATACGTGAGCCAAAAGACGCAAACGGTCCCGGGCCATGGTAAGGCGACACCCGTGGGAATACCGTGCGTGAGGCCGCAAAGTGATATCAGGTGTTACCGGCTAGATCGATGTGACTTGGAATCGGGGTCCTGACACGGAGGGCTTTGTCAACTTAGTCAATATGAACGATTCTAGCTCCAGTGACCGTTAGATGTCCATCCAACGGCCGTAGTGCTTCTTCAACCTCTGGTCTTCGTGCTCCAGCCGCCCAAAGCAGCGCCGGTCGTGCCGCATGCTCCTGCCTCCCTTGGCCGGCTGTGATGCCGCGGAGGGCTCACCGCCCCCAACTACTCCCACCGCTGGCCAGGCCATCCCTCTACTCACCCACAACCCCTGTTATTCTGTGGGGACGGCAGCCTCACACCGCAGCCGAACCAGTGAACCCTCGCACTCCTCTTCGTGTGGGAATCCACTGCTGCATCTTCCCCGGCTCCACGTCATCCCCTTCCTAGGCCTCACCGTTGTCCACTGCCGTGTTTCTCTTGGCGCAGCGTGATCAATGTGGTCAACGACCGACTTCCATCAAAAGAGTATTGTACGTGGAGAGACTGACAGCTGGGTCCACGGCAGCCGCAAGGAAGTGCCTCCTTATTACGCGCAAAATAATTATTCCTCCACCTGACAGCAGGGACCCACCGAACGGGCCACCATATTTCACGAAAAAATGATTCGCCCCCTGACTGCTGGGACCCACCAGCTACATCTTCGCACGCAAGGAAGTGCGTCCGGGGAAAAAAATGATTCGCCCCCTGACTGCTAGGACCCACCAGCTACATCTTCGCACGCAAGGAAGTGCGTCCAGAAAAAACGATTCGCCCCCCTGACTGCTGGGACCCACCAGCTACATCTTCGCACGCATGGAAGTGCGTCCAAAAAAAATGATTCGCCCCCCTGACTGCTGGGACCCACCAGCTACATCTTCGCATGCAAGGAAGTGCCTGACAGTCGGGACCCACCTGGTCGAAGCGTACGTAGCATTGTCATTCTGGTCACGAACGTGTACGTACATATTGGTGGATGTAGAGGCGTGCACGTGTCGTAGTACAGGCGCGCACGTGTCGTAGTAGAGGCGCGTACGTGTCGTATTAGAGGCACGCACGTAGCATGTACACGTACATACAGCGGCCAGTGTGCAAGAAAGAAAATACGGCCACGTATGTGTACATACGGCCGGGGTCTCGACTCCTACTCACGCATAAGTACGGCCAGGGCTCGTGTACATGGCTTGGTCGGAATGGAAAAACAGCGTCGTCGTCATGTTCATGGGGAGCCAACCGGCTGGGACGGAACGGAATGCATCGCCATGTTCATCGGGAGGGCTTGGATGGAACATGCGATGGAAACGTGGCCTGGCGTACCGCGGAACGGAGGAAACGGCCTTGTGTTCGACCGGCCACGTTTGAAACAGGAACCTGTTCATCGGGAGGGGTCTGGCGTACCGCAAAACGGAGGAAACGGACCTCCTACGGTCGAAACGGGGGTCCTGTTGATCGGGAGGGGTGTGGCGTACCGCAAAACGGACGAAACAGACTTGTGTTGGAGCGCTACGGTCGAAACGGGGGTCCTGTTCATCAGGAGGGGTGTGGCGTACCGCAAAACGGACGAAACGGACTTGTGTTGGAGTGCTACGGTCGAAACAGGGGTCCTGTTCATCAGGAGCGGTGTGGCGTACCGCAAAACGGGACTCCACGGGATATTGTTCATCTCCACCATCGACCTCCTCCAGCCTCCACGGGCTACCGTCGACCTCCTCCAGCCTCCACGGGCACCTGTTCATCCAGCCTCCACCGCGCGCTACTCCACCGGCTGTTGTTCAACCACCCCTCCACGGGCACCCCTCCACCGTCTACTGTTCATCCAGCCCTCCACGGGGTCGTCCTATTCATCCAGCCCTCCACAGGGTCCTGTTCATCCAGCCCCAACCGGCTCGATTGATCGGGGTCCTGTTCATCCAGAGGCAACGCCACCGCCATCGCTCATCGAACTCCCCCCGCAACGCCTTTGTTCATCCGAGGCAGCATCGATCGGCTTGATTAGCAGCGAGAGCGAAGAATCACTCGATAGGGTTCGATTAACAGCCATCGATCGATCGCTCGGGTTCGAGAACTTCGTAGCTGCAGTGCAATCGCTTCGAGTTGATTAGAGCCCAACGCCTCATGGGGTTCATTAGAGCTAACGCCTTGCACACACGCGTCGTGTATGAGAGAAACGCGCATCGCTCGGCCCCCGACCACCCACCGTAACCGGGAACTCCCCGAAATTTTCCTCGCCCTCGCTTCTACCACGGTTTTTTCCATCATGGACGGCCCAAAGAATGTCATGCAGCTGCGTCTCCCGCCTGCCTAGGTTGAAAAGCCCATTTTTTGTCATAATTTTTTGTCATAGAAGTAGAAGCCCACCACATCTATGATAATACCGGGTTTTGTCACAATTATCGTCATAGAAGTGTCATAAGTATGACAAAAAAATTCGTTCGGCCCAAAATGTCACGAATGTGTCTTTTTTTGTAGTGTACTATCCCAGAGTCAAGTCCATATTTAGTGCTAAATTCACGGAAAACATCGGCATCCATAAAAGATTTAACACAATAAAACTTAGGTGTTATACCTGACTCCTTACCTTCGTCGAGGTCCCAATCTTTAGAGTTGCGTTTAATTCTTTCTAATAAATCACATTTGAATTCAATAGTCTTCATCATAAAAGAGCCAGTACAAGAAGTGTCGAGCATGGAGCGATTATTGAGAGAAAGCCGAGCATAAAAATTTTGAATAATAATTTCTCTTGAGAGCTCATGATTGGGGCATGAATATAACATTGACTTAAGTCTCCCCCAAGCTTGAGCGATGCTTTCTCCTTCGCAAGGCCAAAAGTTATATATAAAATTGCGATCACGATGAACAAGATGCATAGGATAAAACTTCTGATGAAATTCCAATTTCAATCGGTTGTAGTTCCATGATCCCATATCATCACATAGCCTAAACCATGTCAATGACTTTCCCTTCAAAGATATAGGGAAGACCTTCTTCCTGATAACATCCTTAGGCATACCTGCAAGCTTAAATAATCCACAAACTTCATCCACATAGATTAGGTGCAAATCGGGATGCAATGTTACATCACCTGTGAAAGGATTAGCTAGCAGTTTCTCTATCATGCCCGAAGGAATTTCAAAGTAAACATTTTCAGAGGTTCATGGGTTGAGGAGCAACTCATTGTTTCTTGGTCGGGTGAAGATACCCCGAACAAGCCCCTCAAAGGATTATGTTCCATAGTAACAAATAACAGTAAATTTCAACACACTATATAAATTTTTCCTTACCAAATACCACCTACCAAAGGCGCTTCACTCCCCGGCGACGGTGCCAGAAAAGAGTCTTGATGACCCACAAGTATAGGGGATCTATCGTAGTACTTTCGATAAGTAAGAGTGTCGAACCCAACGAAGAGCGGAAGGAAATGACAAGCGGTTTTCAGTAAGGTATTCTCTGCAAGCACTGAAATTATCGGTAACAGATAGTTCTGTGATAAGGTAATTTGTAATGGGTGACAAGTAACAAAAGTAAATAAGGTGCAGCAAGATGGAACAATCCTTTTTGTAGCAAAGGACAATCCTGGACAAACTCTTATATGAAGGAAAACGCTCCCGAGGACACATGGGAATTATCGTCAAGCTAGTTTTCATCACGCTCATATGATTCGCGTTCGCTACTTTGATAATTTGATATGTGGGTGTGAAGGAAATATGCCCTAGAGGCAATAATAAAGTTATTATTTATTTCCTTATATCATGATAAATGTTTATTATTCATGCTAGAATTGTATTAACCGGAAACATAATACATGTGTGAATACATAGACAAACAGATAGTCACTAGTATGCCTCTACTAGACTAGCTCATTAATCGAAGATGGTTATGTTTCCTAACCATAGACATGTGTTGTCATTTGATTAATGGGATCACATCATTAGGAGAATGATGTGATTGACATGACCCATTCCGTTAGCTTAGCACTTGATCGCTTAGTATATTGCTATTGCTTTCTTCATGACCTATACATGTTCCTGTAACTATGAGATTATGCAACTCCGTTTACGGAGGAACACTTTGGTACTACCAAACGTCCACAACGTAATCGGGTGATTATAAAGGAGTACTACAGGTGTCTCCAAAGGTACTTGTTGGGTTGGCGATTTTGAGATTAGGTTTTGTCACTCCGATTGTCGGAGAGGTATCTCTGGGCCTTCTCGGTAATACACATCACATAAGCCTTGCAAGCATTATAACTAATGAGTTAGTTGTGAGATGATGTATTACGGAACGAGTAAAGAGACTTACGAAGAACGAGATTGAACTAGGTATTGGATACCGACGATCGAATCTCGGGTAAGTAACATACCGATGACAAAAGGAACAACGATATCGTTATGCGGTTTGACCGATAAAGATCTTCGTAGAATATGTAGGAACCAATATGGGCATCCAGGTTCCGCTATTGGTTATTGACCGAGAATGGTTCTAGGTCATGTCTACATAGTTCTCGAACCCGTAGGGTCCGCACGTTAACGCTTCGATGACAGTTCATTATGAGTTTATAAGTTTTGATGTACGAAGGTTGTTCGAGTCCGGATGTGATCACGGACATGACGAGGAGTCTCGAAATGGTCGAGACATAAAGATTGATATATTGGAAGCCTATGTTTGGACTTGGAAGGTTCGGATGAAAACAGGAAGTTCTTCGAACACCGGGGTTACCGGAACCCCGGGAGTCAATGGGCCTTAATGGGCCATAGGGAGAAGAGGAAGGGCCGGCCAGGGCAGGCGCGCCCCTCCCCTCTAGTCCGAATAGGACAAGGAGAGGGGGCGCGCCTTCCCTCTTCCCCTCCCCAATCCTATTCCAACTAGGAAGGGGGAGTCCTACTCCGGTGGGAGTAGGACTCCTCCAGCGCGCCTTGGGATGGCCGCACCCCCTTGCTCCTTTATATACGGGGCAGGGGGCACCCAGACACACAAGTTGATCTACGGATCGTTCCTTAGCCGTGTGCGGTGCCCCCTCCACCATATTCCACTTCGGTCATATCGTCGCGGAGCTTAAGCGAAGCCTGCGCCGGTGAAGTCATATCGTCATGAGCTTAGGCGAAGCCCTGCGTCGGTGGAGCATCATCATCGTCACCACGCCGTCGTCTTGTGGAACTCATCCCGACACTTTGCTGGATCGAGTCCGGGATCGCCATCGAGCTGAACGTGTGCAGAACTCGGAGGTGCCGTGACGCTCGGTGCTTGGATCGGTCGGATCGTGAAGACGTCGACTACATCAACCGCGTTGTTATAACGCTTCGCTTTCGGTCTCACGAGGGTACGTGGACGGACACTCTCCCTCTCGTTGCTATGCCATCACCATGGTCTTGCGTGTGCGTAGGAAATTTTTGAAATTACTATGTTCCCCAACGGTGGTATCGAGCCTGGTTTTATGCGTTGATGTCATATGCACGAGTAGAACACAAGTGAGTTGTGGGCGATATAAGTCATCTGCTTACCAGCATGTCATACTTTGGTTGGCGGTATTGTGAGATGAAGCGGCCCGGACCGATATTACGCAGACGCTTACGCGAGACTGGTTTCACCGCTCGAGCACTAGTTGCTTAAAGGTGACCGGCGGTGTCCGTTTCTCTCACTTTAGTTGAACTGAGTGTGGCTCGCCCGGTCCTTGCGAAGGTTAAAACAGCACCAACTTGACAAACTATCGTTGTGGTTTTGATGCGTAGGTAAGAACGGTTCTTGCTCAGCCCGTAGCAGCCACGTAAAACTTGCAACAACAAAGTAGAGGACGTCTAACTTGTTTTTGCAGGGCATGTTGTGATGTGATGTGGTCAAGACGTGATGCTATATTTTATTGTTTTTGCAGGAGCCATATGGTTGTCGCTTTATTGTATGAAATGCAAAAGCCATGTAATTGCTTTACTTTATCACTAAGCAGTAGCGATAGTCGTAGAAGCAATAGTTGGCGAGACGACAACGATGCTACGATGGAGATCAAGGTGTCGCTACGGTGGCGATGGTGATCATGACGGTGCTTCGCGATGGAGATCACAAGCACAAGATGATGATGACCATATCATATCACTTATATTGATTGCATGTGATGTTTATCCTTTATGCATCTTATCTTGCTTTGATTGACGGTAGCATTATAAGATGATCTCTCACTAAAATTATCAAGAAGTGTTCTCCCGAGTATGCACCGTTGCGAAAGTTCTTCGTTTGAGACACCACGTGATGATCGGGTGTGATAGGCTCTACGCTCAAATACAACGGGTGCAAAACAGTTGCACGCGCGAATACTCAAGTTAAACTTGACGAGCCTAGCATATAACAGATATGGCCTCGGAACACGGAGACCGAAAGGTCGAGCGTGAATCATATAGTAGATATGATCAACATAGTGATGTTCACCATTGAAACTACTCCATATCACATGATGATCGGACATGGTTTAGTTGATTTGGATCATGTAATCACTTAGATGACTAGAGAGATGTCTGTCTAAGTGGGAGGTTTTTAATATGATTAATTAAACTTAAATTTATCATGAACTTAGTACCTGATAGTATTTTTGCTTGTCTATGTTTCTGTAGATAGATGGCTCGTCTTTGTTGTTCCGTTGAATTTTAATCGTTCCTTGAGAAAGCAAAGTTGAAAGATGATGGTAGCAATTACACGGACTGGGTCCATAACTTGAGGATTATCCTCATTGCTGCCTGTGAAGAATTACGCCTGGAAGCACCGCTGGGTGCCAGCCTGCTGCGAGAGCGACGAGAAGTTGTGAACGTCTGGCGAGCAAAGTTGATGACTACTCGATAGTTCAGTGTGCCATGCTTTACGGCTTAGAACCGGGTCTTCAACGATGTTTTGAGCGTCATGGAGCATATGAGATGTTCCAGAGTTGAAGTTAATATTTCAAGCAAATGCCCGGATTGAGAGATATGAAGTCTCCAATAAGTTCTATAGCTGCAAGATGGAGGAGAATAGTTACGTCGGTGAACATATACTCAAAATGTCCGGGTATAATAATCACTTGATTCAAGCGGGAGTTACTCTTCCGGATGATAGTGTCATTGATGAATTCTCCAATCACTACCACCAAGCTACAAGAGCTTCGTGATGAACTATAATATGCAAGGGATGACCAAAACAATTCCGAGCTCTTCGCAATGCTAAAAGCAGCGGAGGTAGAAATCAAGAAAGAGCATCAAGTGTTGATGGTCAAAAAGACCACTAGTTTCAAGAAAAGGGCAAAGGAAAGAAGAAGGAACTTCAAAAGAACAGCAAGAAAGTTGCTGCTCAAGAGAAGAAACCCAAGTCTGGACCTAAGCCCTAAATCGAGTGTTTTTACCGCAAGCAAACCGACACCGAAGCGGAACTGCCCCAAGTATTTGGCGGATAAGAAGGATGGCAAGGTGATCAAAGGTATATGTGATATACATGTTATTGATGTGTACCTTACTAATACTCGCAGAGTACTGGTATTTGATATTGGTTACATTGCTAATATTTGCAACTCAAACAGGAACTACGGATTAAGCGAAGATTGGCTAAGGACGAGGTGACGATGCGCGTGGGAAATGGTTCCAAAGTCGATGTGATCGCGGTCGGCACGCTACCTCTACATCTACCATCGGGATTAGTTTTAGACCTAAATAATTGTTATTTGGTGCCGCCGTTAAGCATGAACATTATATCTGGATCTTGTTTGATGCGAGACGGTTATTCATTTAAGACAGAGAATAATGGTTGTTCTATTTATATGAATAATATCTTTTATGGTCATGCACCCTTGAAGAGTGGTCTATTTTTATTGAATCTCGATAGTAGTAGTACACATATTCATAGTGTTGAAACCAAAAGATGCAGAGTTGATAATGATAATGCAACTTATTTGTGGCACTGCGCCGTTTGGGTCATATCGGTGTAAAACGCATGAAGAAACTCCATACCGAGGCTTCTGGAATCACTTGATTATGAATCACTTGGTACTTGCGAACCGTGCCTCATGGGCAAGATGACTAAAACGCCGTTCTCGGAACTATGGAGCGAGCAACTGATTTGTTGGAAATCATACATACCGATGTTTGTGGTCCAATGAATGTTGAGGCACGG
Source organism: Aegilops longissima (assembly GCA_021605205.1). Classification (NCBI taxonomy): domain Eukaryota; kingdom Viridiplantae; phylum Streptophyta; class Magnoliopsida; order Poales; family Poaceae; genus Aegilops; species Aegilops longissima. Next base: position 673,190,804 of record CM038677.1, on the reverse strand, counting down.
CGGGTATCGTTATTTTCTCACCTTCACAGATGATTTGAGCAGATATGGGTATATCTACTTAATGAAACACAAATCTAAAACATTTGAAAAGTTCAAAGAATTTCAGAGTGAAGTGGAAAATCATCGTAACAAGAAAATAAAGTTTCTACGATCGGATCGTGGAGGAGAATATTTGAGTTACGAGTTTGGTTTACATTTGAAACAATGTGGAATAGTTTCGCAACTCACGCCACCCGAACACCACGGAGAAATGGTGTGTCCGAACGTCGAATCGTACTTTACTTGATATGGTGCGATCTATGATGTCTCTTACTGATTTACAGCTATCGTTTTGGGGATATGCTTTAGAGACGGCCGCATTCACGTTAAATAGGGCACCATCTAAGTCCGTTGAGACGACACCGTATGAACTGTGGTTTGGCAAGAAACCAAAGTTGTCGTTTCTTAAAGTTTGGGGCTGCGATGCTTATGTGAAAAAAACTTCAACCAGATAAGCTCGAACCCAAATCGGAGAAATGTGTCTTCATAGGATACCCAAAGGAGACTGTTGGGTACACCTTCTATCACAGATCTGAAGGCAAGATTTTCGTTGCTAAATTCGGATCCTTTCTAGAGAAGGAGTTTCTCTCGAAAGAAGTGAGTGGGAGGAAAGTAGAACTTGATGAGATAATCAGATCTGCTCCCTTATTGAAGGTAGTTCATCACAAGAAACGGTTCTGTGACAACTACACCAATTAGTGAGGAAACTAATGATGATGATCATGAAGCTTCAGATCAAGTTACTACTGAACTTCGAGGTCAACCAGAGTAAAATACGCACGAGTGGTACGGTAATCCTATTCGGAAGTCATGTTACTTGACCATGGCGAACCTACAAACTATGAAGAAGCGATGGTGAGCCCAGATTCGCGAAATGGCTGGAAGCCATGAAATCTGAGATGGGATCCATGTATGAGAACAAAGTATGGACTTTGGTTGACTTGCCGATGATCGGCAAGCCATTGAGAATAAATGGATCTTTAAGAAAAAGATGGACGCCGATGGTAATGTAATCTGTCTACAAAGCTCGACTTGTTGCAAAAGGTTTTCGACAAGTTCAAGGGGTTGACTACGATGAGACTTTCTCACCCGTAGCGATGCTTAAGTCTGTCGAATCATGTTAGCAATTGCCGCATTTTATGATTATGAAATTTGGCAAATGGATGTAAAACTGCATTCTTGAATGGATTTCTAGAAGAAGAGTTGTATATGATGCAACCAGAAGGTTTTTTGATCCAAAGGGTGCTAACAAAGTGTGCAAGCTCCAACGATCAATTTATGGTCAGTGCAAGCCTCTCGGAGTTGGAATAAATGCTTTGATAGTGTGATCAAAGCATATGGTTTTCTGAGACTTTTGGAGAAGCATGTATTTACAAGAAAGTGAGTGGGAGCTCAGAGCATTTCGATATTATATGTGGGCGACATATTGTTGATTGGAAATGATATAGAATTTCTGGATAGCATAAAAGGATACTTGAATAAAAGTTTTTCAATGAAAGACCTCGGTGAAGCTGCTTACATATTGGGCATCAAGATCTATAGAGATAGATCAAGGCGCTTAATTGGACTTTCACAAAGCACATACCTTGATAAAGTTTTGAAGAAGTTCAAAATGGATCGTGCAAAGAAAGGTTTTTACTGTATTACAAGGTGTAAGATTGAGTCGACTCAATGCCCGACCACAGCAGAAGATAGAGAAAATGAAAGATGTTCCTATGCTTCAGCCATAGGCTCTATCATGTATGCAATGCTGTGTACCAGACACTGACGTATGCTTAGCTGTAAGCTTGGCAGGAAGGTACCAAAGTAATCCAGAGTGGATCATTGGACAGCGATCAAGAACATCCTGAAATACGAAAAGGACTAAGGATATGTTTCTCGATATGGAGGTGACAAAGAGCTAGTCGTAAATGGTTACGCCGATGCAAGCTTTGACACCGATCCGGACGATTCTAAATTGCAAACCGGATCGATTTTTATTAAACGGTGGAGCTGTCGGTTGGTGCAGTTCTAAACAAAGCGTTGTGGCGGGATCTACATGTGAAGCGGAGTACATAGCTGCTTCGAAGCAGCAAATGAAGGAGTCTGGATGAAAGAGTTCATTTCCGATCTAGGTGTCATACCTAGTGCATCGGGACCAATGAAGATCTTCGTGACAATCTTGGTGCAATTTCCTTGGCAAAGGAATCCAGATTTCACAAGAGGACCAAGCATATCAAAAGACGCTTCAATTCCATTCGGGACCAAGTCCAAGTGGGAGACATAGAGATTTGCAAAATACATACGGATTTGAATGTTGCGAGACCGTTGACTAAGCCTCTTCCACGAGCAAAACATGATCAGCACCAAGACTCCATGGGTGTTAGAATCATTCTTGTGTAATCTAGATTATTGACTCTAGTGCAAGTGGGAGATCAAGGAAATATGCCCTAGAGGCAATAATAAAGTTATTATTTATTTCCTTATATCATGATAAATGTTTATTATTCATGCTAGAATTGTATTAACCGGAAACATAATACATGTGTGAATACATAGACAAACAGATAGTCACTAGTATGCCTCTACTAGACTAGCTCATTAATCGAATATGGTTATGTTTCCTAACCATAGACATGTGTTGTCATTTGATTAATGGGATCACATCATTAGGAGAATGATGTGATTGACATGACCCATTCCGTTAGCTTAGCACTTGATCGTTTAGTATATTGCTATTGCTTTCTTCATGACCTATACATGTTCCCGTAACTTGAGATTATGCAACTCCTGTTTACGGAGGAACACTTTGGTACTACCAAACGTCACAACGAATCGGGTGATTATAAAGGAGTACTACAGGTGTCTCCAAAGGTACTTGTTGGGTTGGCGTATTTCGAGATTAGGTTTTGTCACTCCGATTGTCGGAGAGGTATCTCTGGGCCTTCTCGGTAATACACATCACATAAGCCTTGCAAGCATTACAACTAATGAGTTAGTTGTGAGATGATGTATTATGGAACGAGTAAAGAGACTTACCAAGAATTTAGATTGAACTAGGTATTGGATACCAACGATCGAATCTCGGGTAAGTAACATACCGATGACAAAAGGAACAATGTCTATCGTTATGCGGTTTGACCGATAAAGATCTTCGTAGAATATGTAGGAACCAATAGGGGCATCCAGGTTCCGCTATTGGTTATTGACCGAGAATGGTTCTAGGTCATGTCTACATAGTTCTCGAACCCGTAGGGTCCGCACGCTTAACGTTTCGATGACAGTTCATTATGATTTTATAAGTTTTGATGTACGAAGGTTGTTCGAGTCCGGATGTGATCACGGACATGACGAGGAGTCTCGAAATGGTCGAGACATAAAGATTGATATATTGGAAGCCTATGTTTGACTTGAAAGGTTCCGGATGAAAACAGGAAGTTACCGGAACACCGGGGTTACGGAACCCCGGGGTCAATGGGCCTTAATGGGCCATAGGGAGAAGAGGAAGGGCCGCCAGGGCAGGGCGCGCCCTCCCCTCTAGTCCGAATAGGACAAGGAGAGGGGGCGGCGCCCTTCCCTCTTCCCCTCCCCAATCCTATTCCAACTAGGAAGGGGGAGTCCTACTCGGTGGGAGTAGGACTCCTCCAGCGCCCCTTGGGCTGGCCGCACCCCTTGCTCCTTTATATATCTGAGGCAGGGGGCACCCCAGAACACTCAAGTTGATCTACGGATCGTTCCTTAGCCGTGTCGGTGCCCCCTCCACCATATTCCACTTGGTCATATCGTCATGAGCTTAGCGAAGCCCTGCACCGTGAAGTCATATCGTCGCGAGCTTAGGCGAAGCCCTGCGCCGGTGGAGCATCATCATCGTCACCACGGCGTCAGGTCGACGGAACTCATCCCGACACTTTGCTGGATCGAGTCCGGGATCGTCATCAAGCTGAACGTGTGCAGAACTTCGGAGGTGCCGACGCTCGGTGCTTGGATCGGTCGGATCGTGAAGACGCACGACTACATCAACAGCGTTGTTATAACGCTTCGCTTTCGGTCTCACGAGGGTACGTGGGACAGACACTCTCCCTCTCGTTGCTATGCCATCACCATGGTCTTGCGTGTGCGTAGGAAATTTTTTGAAATTACTACGTTCCCCAACAGGGTGGACCAGTGCTTGGGTGCTGCCCTTTCTTGGACAAGCATCCCACTTATGATTAAACCCTATTGCAAGCATCCACAACTACAAAAGAAGTATTAAGGTAAACCTAACCATAGCATGAAACATATGGATCCAAATCAGCCCCTTATGAACCAACTCATAAACTAGGGTTTAAGCTTATGTCACTCTAACAACCCATCATCTACTTATTACTTCCCAATGCCTTCCTCTAGGCCCAAATAATGGTGAAGTGTCATGTAGTCGACGTTCACATAACACCACTAGAGGAAAGACAACATACATCTCATCAAAATATCGAACGAATACCAAATTCACATGACTACATATAGCAAGACTTCTCCCATGTCCTCAGGAACAAACATAACTACTCACAAATCATATTCATGTTAATAATCAGAGGGGTATTAATATGCATAAAGGATCTGAATATATGATCTTCCACCAAATAAACCAACTAGCATCAACTACAAGGAGTAATCAACACTACTTGCAACCCACATGTACCAATCTGAGGTTTTGGGACAAAGATTGGATACAAGAGATGAACTAGGGTTTTAGAGGAGATGGTGCTGGTGAAGATGTTGATGGAGATTGACCCCCTCCTGATGAGAGGATCGTTAGTGATGACGATGGTGATGGTTTCCCCCTCCCGAAGGGATGTTTCCCCGGCAGAACAGCTCCGCCGGAGCCCTAGATTGGTTCTGCCAAGGTTCCGCCTCGTGGCCGCGGTGTTTCGTCCTGAAATCTCGCTTATGATTTTTTTTCCAGGGTAAAAGACTTCATATAGCAGAAGATGGGCATCGGAGGCCTGCCAGGGGGCCCACGAGGCAGGGGGGCGTGCCCAGGGGGTAGGGCGCGCCCCCACCCTTGTGGCCAGGGTGTGGGCCCCCTCTGGTGGATTCTTTCTCCAATATTTTTTATATATTCCAAAACGTGCCTCCGTGAAGTTTCAAGACCTTTGGAGTTGTGCAGAATAGGTCTCCAATATTTGCTCCTTTTCCAGCCCACAATTCTAGCTGCCGGCATTCTCCCTCTTCATGTAAACCTTGTAAAATAAGAGAGAATAGGCATAAGTATTGTGACATAATGTGTAATAATAGCCCATAATGCAATAAATATTGATATAAAAGTGTCGGTGTACTAGAGTAGGGGTACCCTAGTATCCCGAACTCGTGCACGGGCAGTTGGAGCACCCCGCGGCAAGGTTTGCCAAGTGACCGCCAAGGTCATCCATGGCTCCCTTGGAGCCATTCAAGAACAAAGTATTCAAGGCCCCGGCAAGAGGAGCTTGCCGGGAAGGCCACTCAAGGCACGTAGGAGACAAGACCCCGGCAAGAGGAGCTTGCCGGGAAGGCTCGGCGAGCGACAAGCTTCCGAGCGCGACAAGAATTCAGCCGCGGCAAGGCGCTTGCCGCGGCGGACGACCTCTCTTCATCTCCGCTCCAGCTCATCCGCCAACGTGTCGCCATGGGGATATTCCAGGCACGCGTGTCAAGGGGCTGTGCAGCCAGCGGAGAGCAGCGATAAGCGGCGCTGACAGAAGGCCATCGTGGCGAACGGTGGCGCACCTGATGGTCCTTGTCGCGCTGTTCAGGCGACATGGACGGGAATTTATTGCTCTTGTCCCTTGCCGTCAGAGTTAGGTATAGCGCACTGTACAAGGTAGTTGTACCAAACACAAATTCTTTTCCCCTTTTTTCCCTCGTCTACGTTGCCACATGTGGTGACCCCTTGAGCCTATAAAAGGAGGCCCTGGTGCAATGTAGAAAGGGTTCGGTTAGTTCGGCTCAGTTCAGTTCTACTCACCCGAAGCTAGACACACTCAAGCTAGGTTTTGTAGCTCTCATTGCTCCCTAGCAAGAACACAATCAAATCAACCAAGCAGCAGTAGGAGTTCTATCTCTCCGGAGAGCTCCGAAGCTGGGTAAATCTGCTCGTGTGCTTCGCCTCGATCTGCTCTTCGTGCAACCTCCGCCCCCCACCGAACCGTAAGGGACCCGGTCCCATAGGTGTACGTGGGTCACGATCAGCTTCCCCGGTCGGTGTACTAGAGTAGGGGTACCCTAGTATCCCTAACTCGTGCACGGGCAGTTGCAGCACCCCGCGGCAAGGTTTGCCAAGTGACCGCCAAGGTCATCCATGGCTCCCTTGGAGCCATTCAAGAATAATCAAGGCCCCGGCAAGAGGAGCTTGCCGGGAAGGCCACTCAAGGCACGTTGGAGACAAGACCCCGGCAAGAGGAGCATGCCGGGAAGGCTCGGCGAGCGACAAGCTTCCGAGCGCGACAAGAATTCAGCCGCGACAAGGCGCTTGCCGCGGCGGACGACCTCTCTTCATCTCCGCTCCAGCTCATCCGCCAACGTGTCGCCATGGGGCTATTCCAGGCACGCGTGTCAAGGGGCTGTGCAGCCAGCGGAGAGCAGCGATAAGCGGCGCTGACAGAAGGCCATCGTGGCGAACGGTGGCGCACCTGACGGTCCTTGTCGCACTGTTCAGGCGACATGGACGGGCATTTATTGCTCTTGTCCCTTGCCGTCAGAGTTAGGTATAGCGCACTATACAAGGTAGCTGTACCAAACACAAATTCTTTTCCCCTTTTTGCCCTCGTCTACGTTGCCACATGTGGTGATCCCTTGAGCCTATAAAAGGAGGCCCTGGTGCAACGTAGAAAGGGTTCGATTAGTTCGGCTCAGTTCAGTTCTACTCACCCGAAGCTAGATACACTCAAGCTAGGTTTTGTAGCTCTCATTGCTCCCTAGCAAGAACACAATCAAATCAACCAAGCAGCAGTAGGAGTTTTATCTCTCCAGAGAGCTCCGAAGCTGGGTAAATCTGCTCGTGTGCTTCGCCTCGATCTGCTCTTCGTGCAACCTCCGCCCCCCACCGAACCGTAAGGGACCCGGTCCCATAGGTGTACGTGGGTCACGATCAGCTTCCCCGACAAAAAGCATGATGCAAAATGGACGTATCAGGGGGCGCGCGCCATGGGGAGTCCAACTAGGATTCCCAATCCTAGTTGCAGTCCCCTTCCTTCCAAGAGAGGGAGAAAGAGGGAAGGAGGAAGAGGGGAGAAGGAAAGAGGGGGCGCCTCCCCCCTCCCTAGACCAATTCGGACTGGCCATGGGGGGCGCGGCCTTCCTTGTGGCCCTCCTCTCCTTTCCACTAAGGCCCGTGAACTTCCGGGGAGGTTCTGATAACCCCCGGTACTCCGGAACGACCCGAACCATTCCGGTGTCCGAATGTAACCTTCCAATATATGAATCTTTATGTCTCGACCATTTCGAGACTCCTCGTCATGTCTGTGATCTCATCCGGGAATCCGAACAAACTTCAGTCATTAAATTACATAACTCATAATACAAATCGTCATCGAACGTTAAGCGTGCGGACCCTATGGGTTCGAGAACTATGTAGACATGACCAAGACACATCTCCAGTCAATAACCAATAGTAGAACTTGGATGCTCATATTGGATCCTACATATTCTACGAAGATCTTTATCGGTCAAACCACATAACAACGTATGGTGTTCCCTTTTTCATGGTGTGTTACTTGCCCGAGATTCGATCGTCGGTATCCTCATACCTAGTTAAATCTCGCTACCGGCAAGCCTCTTTACTCATTCCGTAATGCATCATCCCGTAACTAACTCATTAGTCACATTGCTTGCAAGGCTTATAGTGATGTGCATTACCGAGATGGCCCAAAGATACCTCTCTGATACACGGAGTGACAAATCCTAATCTTGATATATGCCAACTCAACAAACACCATCGGAGACACCTGTAGAGCATCTTTATAATCACCCAGTTACGTTGTGACGTTTGATAGCACACTAAGTGTTCCTCCGGTATTCGGGAGTTGCATAATCTCATAGTCATAGGAACATGTATAAGTCATGAAGAAAGCAATAACAATTAACTAAACGATCATAATGCTAAGCTAACGGATGGGTCTTGTCCATCACATCATTCTCTAATAATGTGATCCCGTTCATCAAATGACAACGCATGTCCATGGCTAGGAAACTTAACCATCTTTGATTAACGAGCTAGTCCAGTAGAGGCATACTAGGGACACTCTGTTTGTCTATATATCCACACATGTACTAAGTTTCTGGTTAATACAATTCTAGCATGAATAATAGACATTTATCATGATATAAGGAAATAAAAATAACAACTTTATTATTGCCTCTAGGGCATACTTCCTTCAGTCTCCCACTTGCACTAGAGTAAATAATCTAGATTACATAGTAATGATTCTAACACCCATGGAGTCCTGGTGCTGATCATGTTTTCCTCGTGAGAGAGACTTAGTCAACGAGTCTATAACATTCAGTTCCGTATGTAGTTTGCAAATCTCTATGTCTCCCTCCTTGACTTGATCACGGATAGAAATGAAGCGTCTCTTGATGTGTTTGGTTCTCTTGTGAAATCTGGATTCCTTCGCCAAGGCTATTGCTCCAGTATTGTCACAAAAGATTTTCATTGGACTCGATGCACTAGGTATGACACCTAGATCGGATATGAACTCCTTCATCCAGACTCCTTCATTTACTACTTCAGAAGCAGCTATGTACTCCGCTTCACACGTAGATCCCGCCACGACTCTTTTGCTTGGAACTGCACCAACTGACAGCTCCACCATTCAATATAAATATGTATCCGGTTTGTGACTTAGAGTCATCTGGATCAGTGTCAAAACTTGCATCGACGTAACCATTTACGACGAGCTCTTTGTCACCTCCATAAACGAGAAACATATCCTTAGTCCTTTTCAGGTATCTCAGGATGTTCTTGACCGCTGTCCAGTGATCCACTCATGGATTACTTTGGTACCTCCCTGCTAAACTAATAGCAAGGCGCACATCAGGTCTGGTACACAGCATTGCATACATTATAGAACCTATGGTTGAAGCATAGGGAATAACTTTCATTTTCTCCCTATCTTCTGTAGTGGTCGGACATTGAGTCTGACTGAACTTCACACCTTGTAACACAGGCAAGAACCCTTTCTTTTCTTGATACATTTTGAACTTCTTCAAAACTTTATCAAGGTACGTGCTTTGGGAAAGTCCAATTAAGCGTCTTGATCTATCTCCGTAGATCTTGATGCCCAATATATAAGCAGCTTCACCGAGGTATTTCATTGAAAAATTCTTATTCAAGTATCCTTTTATGCTATCCAGAAATTCAGTATCATTTCCGATCAATAATAATGTCATCCACATATAATATCAGAAATGCTACAGAGCTCCCACTCACTTTCTTGTAAATACAGGCTTCTCCAAAAGTCTATATAAAACCATATGCTTTGATCGCACTATCAAAGCGTATAATCCAACTCCGAGAGGCTTGCACCAGTCCATTAATGGAGCCGGAGCTTACACACTTTGTTAGCACCTATTGGATCGACCAAACCTTCAGGTTGCATCATATACAACTCTTCTTTAAGATATCCATTAAGGAATGCAGTTTTGACATCCATTTGCCAAATTTCATAATCATAAAATGCGGCAGTTGCTAACATGATTCGGACCGACTTAAGCATTGCTACGGGTGAGAAGGTCTCATCGTAGTCAACTCCTTGAACTTGTCGAAAACCTTTTGCAACAAGTCGAGCTTTGTAGACAGTAACATTACCGTCAGCGTCAGTCTTCTTCTTGAAAATCCATTTATTCTCTATGGCTTGCTGATCATCGGGCAAGTCAACCAAAGTCCACACTTTGTTCTCATACATGGATCCCATCTCGGATTTCATGGCCTCAAGCCATTTCGCGGAATTTGGGCTCATCATCGCTTCCTCATAGTTCATAGGTTCGTCATGGTCGAGTAACATGACCTACAGAACAGGACTACCGTACCACTCTGGTGCGGATCTTACTCTGGTTGGCCTACGAGGTCCAGTAGTAACTTGATCTAAAGTTTCATGATCATCATCATTAGTGAAATGATCGATATAGTTGACTAGGGGGTGAATAGGCAACTAACAATTTTTAGCTTTTCTTTACCAATTTAAACTTTGCATCAAAGTAGGTTGTCTAGATATGCAACTAGGTGAGCAACCTATATGATGCAACAACAACAAGCACACAAGCAAGCAAGGGATATAACACAAATAAGCTTGCACAAGTAAAGGCACGAGATAACCAAGAGTGGAGCCGGCGAAGACGAGGATGTGTTACCGAAGTTCCTTCCTTTTGAGGGGAAGTACGTCTCCGTTGGAGCGGTGTGGAGGCACAATGCTCCCCAAGAAGCCACTAGGGCCACCGTATTCTCCTCAAGCCCTCACACAATGCGAGATGTCGTGATTCCACTATTGGTGCCCTTGGAGGCAGCGACCGGACCTTTACAAACAAGGTTGGGGCAATCTCCACAACTTAATTGGAGGCTCCCAACGACACCACAAAGCTTCACCACAATGGAATATGGCTCTGTGGTGACCTCAACCGTCTAGGGTTCTCAAACACCCAGGAGTAACAAGATCCGCAAGGGATTAGTAAGGGGAATCAAATTTCTCTTGGTGGAAGTGTAGATCGGGGCCTTCTCAACCAATCCCTAAAGAATCAACAAGTTTGATTGGCTAGGGAGAGAGATCGGGCAAAAATGGAGCTTGGAGCAACAATGGAGCTTGGGGATGGAAGAGGTGGTCAACTCGGAGAAGAAGACACCCCTTATATAGTGGAAGAACAAATCCAACCGTTACCCACCAACTCAGCCTGCGTAGCACGGTACTACCGTGCCGGGGACGCGGTACTACCGCAAGGGTACACGGTACTACCGCAGTGCACCGCGGTACTACCGCCCGTGTAGCAGAAACCAGAGCAGCCCTGATGCGATGAAGCAGAGGGCTGTAGAACCGCTGGCGCGGTACTACCGCCCCCCTTGCGGTACTACCGCAAGGCAGGGATAGTCTAGATTTTGGGAAGGCACGGACATATAAAAATACATCCGTGGCAACTTACGCTAAGTTGGGATCTATGCCAAAATCCGACACGGTAGTACTGCAAGCCTGGAGTGGTACTACCGCGCGAGGCGCGAATGTAAAAAATTACATCCGCCCCTACTGCTGCGCATGCTACTGAGCCTGGCCAGAGCGCACGGTACTACCATGCCAGAGCGCACGGTACTACCGCATAGGGCATGGATGTTAAAAATTACATCTGCCCCTACTATCGCAAAAGCTGCAGCGCCTGGCCTGAGACCACAGTACTACTGCTCCAAGTAAGCAGTACTACCATGGGCACTTGTGGTACTACCGTGCCAGAGGTCAGTACTACCGCAAGGTCCTGCGGTACTACCGCTCCTAGGAGAAGTACTACCGCATGCCCAAGTTCAGCAATCACGACATTTTGCATAGACAAGAAAAGACGGAGGATGCTCCAAAGTGCCAAAGGAAAGGAGGTGCAAATGGAGTAGACGTGTACGTGATGATTCCACTCAAACCTTTCCAAAGCGGACCCCCTCTTAAAAGTACAGCTTTCCTACGACTCAAATCCACCGAAAAGAAACGTAGAGAAGGGCCGTCTTCAATAGTCTTCGAGGGGCACCAAATCGTCTTGTGCCTAGTCATGATATATCTGAAATACTCAATGCACACGATTAGTCCGCAAAAGCATTGTCATCAATCACCAAAACAACTAAGGGATAAATATGCCCTTAGAATCTCCCCCTTTTTTGTGGATTGATGACAATACGGGATTTGCACAAAGGGAGATAAAATAAACATGGGCAGACCCCACATCTATAAAATATAGACGGGCTCGCCCTAGATGTGTGCTATCAAGATAAGTGCTTTGGACTACATGGCACACATACTAGGATCAACACTCCCCCTATATTTTATAGACAAGGCATATCTTGCAACAATAAAGCTAACACTAAGCAACATGATAGATATGAGCATAATGTAAATAGCACAAGATAGCATAAGCTCAATAAGGTACGATAGAGTGCATATGTCTTACACCATATGATAGAAAAAGTATCACAAGCGCAAACCAAACCAAAGCAAACGAGGTTCAATGGAATGAAAGCAAAGAAACAAACACAACACACGACTCGCAAATCCTACACTCTCTCCCCCTTTGGCATCGAGACGCCAAAAAGGTAGAGAGGACACCTACAACACAAGTGGTGGCTCAAGAGGAGTAATCACTTGCACTCTCTACGTCGGACTCGGCGGCGGGGATGGTCTCCTCCTCAGAATTAGTCCACCTGTAGCCCTATGTTTCCATCCATTCGGCCTCTGGAGTGATGTGCTTCTCAGATCCGCTGGAAATGTCCTCTCCAAAAGTCCTCAAGATCCTCTTGTCGCGGCGGCGACTCTCCTTGGAGGCAACGTGAGTCCGGTATTGCCCCTTTGCTTGCATGCAGAACAAGGCCTTCATCTTGGCCTTTAGATTCTTAGCCCATGAGGGCTCAGTAGAGGGAGGAGCATACCCAGCAGAACTGTCCTCATCCGCGTCCTCCTCCTCAATCTCATCCGCATCAACTTCCATTATAGCAGCCTCAGCCTCAGCACGAGTAGTAGTGTTAGCCCACTGGGGCTTGATGCGGAGTCTGATGGGGTCATGACGGATCCAGTCAGGGGCCAAAAACTCATCCTCCGGTAGAGCTTCTCCCATGTCTTCGAGATCAAGAGAAATAGGTAAGGTCCATAGATGGGAACCTTATGGTTGGACACCGCAAACCGAAGCTCGCACCACATGATGTGGGAGACGTCAAGTGGTTGAGTCTGAGTCAGACGCGCCTCCTCACAAATGAGCATCATGTCCACAAGATAGGCATGCACCTTGTCCTTGTCCCCAATGCGTGGAAAGAGAGAGTTGTGGAAGATCTAGTGCATAATGTCAAGGAAGGGGTTCAACACCCACGCCTTCTTGCCACTGGGAAGGGACTTCTCAACATAATACTGCTGGAGCTTGTTCTTGCTAGCTGACTCGGAGTTGGCATGAGGGCGAACACCAACGGGCGTGTTGAGCCCCTCATCAGGTACGTGGAGCAAATCCATGAAGTCCTTCCATGTGGCAGTCATCTGATGTCCATTGGTCATCCAGGTCATCCCCCGTTCCTCATCAGTATGAAAGTGAACTGAAGGAAAGAACTGGACCACAAGCTCGGGATCAAAGTCCAGGTGGAAAGAGATCACATCCTCAATGCCAAACTGCTCCACGAGGTCCAAAGCCTCACCAAAGTAGTCACGGTGCTTATCCTCCCTCATATGGTTCATGTCAATCCAGTGCACATCCACGTAGATGTTCTGCTTGGCCTTGATCACATCTAGATATATGAAATTCTGCTGCTTGGTCCAGAACAGATCATTTCCTCTGAAGTTGGCACGAGGATTCACATAAGGGTTGATCCTCCTTCGAGTGACAAACTCAGCCAGTGGTATCTCATCCATGCCCATGGAGGGCTCCTTGTTCTTGGTGGCGGTGGTCTTGGTCCTGCATTGGGGGGCATTGGAGCCCTCTAGAGCTTCATCTTAGTTGCGCAGACGCTTGGAACCCGTGTCACGGCTGGATTGGAACGGCGAGCAGGTGACCGGAGCCACCACCTAAGACACAAAACACAAAAACATGCACGAGAAGCGGGAAGGATCAATGCAAAGACCACAACAAAAGTGGTGAAACAAGTAGAACGCGCACTTGGTAATTGCCATGAGGGAGATTTGACAACAATGGTAGTACCACTTGGCTGCGCGGTACTAAAATTTTAGTGATGCTCCTAGCCACGGTAGTACCGCGCCAGGGTGGCACAGTAGTACCGGGTCTCGGAGCAGCAGTAGAATTTTAGTGCCGCGTCTCGCGCTGTAGTACTGCACCGCAGATGCAGTAGTACCGCACGGTCTCAGATCCGAATCCTCAACTGGATCTGAGTACAACCGTGACAACGAAGCGGTACTATGGTTGGTCAAATCTACCACGGGGCAACATATCAAGTACTATCTCTACGCATTACTACTCTCCTACATCCTACTCTTGCAAAGATTTGGCCTAAAATCTCAAGAACAACATGCATCTCCCCAAAAACCTAGAAACAAAAGAACGAACCAAAGAGAGAGGGATTTGGGGAGAAACCTTGTTCCTTGGCAAGAGGAAGTGGTGGGGAATGATCCCACCGGACGGAATCCGAGGAGAGCGGCCGGAGACGGAGATCCGGCGAGGGTCTCCGGCGCCATTCATGAGCGAGAGAGAGAGACAGCGTGGGGAGAAACAGATGAATGGGTATGGGGGAGTTGGAACTCCCCCTGCCCGCTCTTAACCTCCACGCGCTCTCGACTGCGCGGTAGTACCGCGTGTCAGCGCGGTAGTACCGCCTGGCGGAAATACCGCTGATCAGGCGGTAGTACCGCTTCAGCGGCGATAAAAATTACTGCCGTGCTGGGTGCGGTAGTACCGTGCGCAGCTCCTGCGGTAGTACCGTGGCAAGCCGCGGCAGTACCGTTTGCTCAAGAAAATGCAAGTTTCAAGAACAAAGAAGACAAAAGGCCTTTGCAAAGCAACCTTCAAGCGAACGGACACACCAAAACGCTGACACACGAGACAACACACACAAGCTCGACACGAAGAAAGGGAGACAAGAGACAACAAGGACTAAAACACGCAACACAACCTCTCCAAAGAGAGGGCGGTGGCTGGAGCCACCTATGTTTGAGTCAATTGGTATGGCACCGCGAAGAATTATCCTTGGGCCCATGACCAAAACTCGTCTTTGAAGCACAAGTACCATCAACAATGGCTAATGTGAAAGAGTTGATCAATTTATGCATAATGTGGGGAGGGAGAGTCCATTGAGAGAACAACACTCCCCTATGTCCATGCCTACACCTAAACAAGATAACAAGTTGAGTATGGTGGGGTGTGCAAGGGTTCAAGCAACATTGCTCGAATCAATGATATTTAGCTCATGCCTTAACTCGCGAAATCTTGCTTCATCCAAGGGCTTCATGAAAATATCTGCAAGGTTATCATGAGTGTTGACGTAGTTGAGCTCGATCTCCCCTCGCCTAATGTGATCCCGGATGAAGTGATATCGAATCTCAATATGCTTCGTCTTGAAGTGTTGCACCGGGTTGAGACAAATCTTGATGGCACTTTCATTATCACACCAAAGAGGCACTTTGTCACAAATGACACCGTAATCCTTTAATGTTTGCCTCATCCAAAGAAGTTGTGCACAACAACTACCGGCAGCCACATATATACTCCGCTTCGGTGGAAGAGAGAGACACACAACTCTTCTTCTTGGAAGACCAACTTACCAAAGAGCAACCAAGAAATTGGCACTGAGGGAGTCCTGGACTAAGGGATCCTCGGGCGTCCGGCCTATTATCCATGAGCCGGACTGATGGGTTGTGCAGACATGAAGGCCGAAGACTGTACCCGTGTCCGGATAGGACTCTCCTTGGCGTGGAAGGCAAGCTTTGCGATCAACTATGAAGATTCCTTTCTATGTAACCGACCCTATGTAACCCTAGATCTCCCCGGTGTCTATATAAACCGGAGGACTTAGTCCGAATAGGGATATACTCATGACCATAGTCATACAGGCTAGACTTCTAGGGTTTTAGCCATTACGATCTCGTGGTAGATCAACTCTTGTAATACTCATATTCATCAAGATCAATCAAGCAGGAAGTAGGGTATTACCTCCATAGAGAGGGCCCGAACCTGGGTAAACATCGTGTCCCGCTCTCCTGTTACCATCGACCTTAGACGCACAGTTCGGGACCCCCTACCCAAGATCCGTCGGTTTTGACACCGACATTGGTGCTTTCATTGAGAGTTCCATTGTACCGTCCACAAAAGGTTCGATGGCCCCTTCAATCGTCGATAGTGACGCGGTCCAAAGGGAAACCTTCCTTCCCGGACAGATCTTCGTGTTCGGCGGCTTCGTACTGCGGGCCAACTTGCTTGGCCATCTGGAGCAGGTCGATAGCTACGCCCCTGGCCACCAGGCCAGATTCGGAAACTTGAACTACGTCGCGGACATCCGTGGAGACTTGATCTTTAACGGATTTGAGACCGTGGCGACCGCTCCCCCTCGCTCCGATGAGCATGACCTAAATCTATCATCGGACCACATCCAGGAGATGGTCCCCATTACTGCTCTAGCCTTAGATCCAGAGCAGATCGTGCCATCCAAATTCATAGGGTCCGCGGCGTTGGAGCTGCGCATGGACTCAACCTCATGCAATACCTGCGCTATCAGAACCCCGGAATCGCCTCCAGCTATAAATTCCGAACTGCGCACGCCTGCGGACACCGAACTTGATCGTTTATCGATCTTCCAATTCAGCGCCGCAGACATCTTCCAGCACTCACCTTTGGGTGATGTGCTAAAATCTTTTAAGAACCTGTCCTTGGCAGGGGACTCGCAGCCGAACTATGTCCGGTTCGAACTAGGGGCTGAGGATGGAGAATTTAGCTTCCCACCCGCCACCCACTTCATAGCTACTGTCGAAGACTTAACCGACGTGCTTGATTATGGCTCCGAAGACATCTACGGTATGGATGACTGCTACGTCTTGAGCTTGCGTTGGTTTTCCCCGAAGAGGAGAGGATGATGCAGCAGAGTAGCGTAAGTATTTCCCTTAGTTTTTGAGAACCAAGGTATCAATCCAGTAGGAGGCCACGCGGAAGTCCCTCGTACCTACACAAATCAAATAACTCCTCGCAACCAACGCGAATAGGGGTTGTCAATCCCTTCACGATCACTTACGAGAGTGAGATCTGATAGAGATGATAGATAATATTTTTGGTATTTTTGGTATAAAGATACAAAGTAAAATAAAAGGCAAAGTAAAGAGCAAAGCAATTATAAAGCATAGGAATATTAATATGATGAAAATAGACCCGGGGGGCATAGATTTCACTAGTGGCTTCTCTCAAGAGCATAAGTATTTTACGGTGGGTGAACGAATTACTGTTGAGCAATTGACTGAATTGAGCATAGTTATGAGAATATCTAGGTATGATCATGTATATAGGCATCACGTCCGAGACAAGTAGACCGACTCCTGCCTGCATCTACTACTATTACTCCACTCATCGACCGCTATCCAGCATGCATCTAGAGTATTAAGTTAATGAAAACAGAGTAATGCCATAAGCAAGATGACATGATGTAGAGGAATAAATTCATGCAATATGATAAATACCCCATCTTGTTATCCTTGATGGCAACAATACAATACGTGCCTTGCAACCCTTTCTGTCACTGGTAAGGACACCGCAAGATTCAACCCAAAGCTAAGCACTTCTCCCATTGCAAGAACTACCAATCTAGTTGGCCAAACCAAACAGATAATTCGAAGAGACTTGCAAAGATAACTCAATCATACATAAAAGAATTCACAGAAGATTCTAATATTGCTCATAGATAATCTTGTTCATAAACCCACAATTCATTGGTCTCAACAAACACACCGCAAAAAGAAGATTACATCAAATAGATCTCCACGAGAGAGGGGGAGAACATTGTATTGAGATCCAAAAAGAGAGAAGAAGCCATCTAGCTACTAGCTATGGACCCGAAGGTCTGAAGTAAACTACTCACACTTCATCGGAGAGGCTATGATGATGATGTAGAAGCCCTCCATGGTAGAATCCCCTTCCGGTGGAGCTCCGGAACAGGCCCCAAGATGGGATCTCGTGGATATAGAAAGTTGAGGCGGTGGAATTAGGTTTTTGGCTCCGTTTCTGATCTGTCGGGGGTACGTAGGTATATATAGGAGGAAGGAGTACGTCGGTGGAGCTTCGAGGGGCCCACGAGGTAGGGGCGCTCCCTCCACCCTCGTGGCCGCCTCCCTCCTTTCTTGACCGAGGGTCCAAGTCTCCTGGATCTATCTGATGAGAAAAATCACGTTCCCGAAGATTTCATTCCGTTTGGACTCCGTTTGATATTCTATTTCTTCGAAACACTGAAATAGTAAAAAACAGCAATTCTGGGCTGGGCCTCCGGTTAATAGGTTAGTCCCAGTAGTAATATAAAAGTGGAAAATAAAGCCCAATATAGTCCAAAACAATAGATAATATAGCATGGAGCAATAAAAAATTATAGATACGTTGGAGACGTATCAGGCATCCCCAAGATTAATTCCTGCTCGTCCTCGAGTAGCTAAATGATAAAAAGAGAAATTTTGATGCGGAGTGCTACTTGGCATAATTTCAATGTAACTCTTCTTAATTGTGGTATGAATATTCAGATCTGAAAGATTCAAGACAAAAGTTCATATTGACATAAAAATAATAATACTTCAAGCATACTAACTAAGCAATTATGTCTTCTCAAAATAAATGGCCAAAGAAAGTTCATCCCTACAAAATCATATAGTTTAGTCATACTCCATTTTCGTCACACAAGAATGCTCTCATCATGCACAACCCCGATGAAAAGCCAAGCAATTGTTTCATAGTTTAGTAATCTCAAACCTATAAACTTTCACGCAATATATGAGTGCGAGCCATGGACATAGCACTATGGGTGGAATAGAATATAATAATGGGTGTTATGTGGAGAAGACAAAAAAGGAGAAGGTCTCACATCAACGAGGCTAATCAACGGGCTATGGAGATGCCCATCAATTGATGTTAATGCAAGGAGTAGGGATTGCCATGCAACGGATGCACTAGAGCTATAAATGTATGAAAGCTCAACAAAAGAAACTAAGTGGGTGTGCATCCAACTTGCTTGCTCACGAAGACCTAGGGAATTTTGAGGAAGCCCATCATTGGAATATACAAGCCAAGTTCTATAATGAAAAATTCCCACTAGTATATGAAAGTGACAAAATATGAAACTCCCTATATGAAAAACATGGTGCTACTTTGAAGCACAATATATAAGACTCGCTATATGAAGAACATGGTGCTACTTTGAAGCACAAGTGTGGAAAAAGAGATAGTAACATTACCCCTTTTTATTTCTTTTTTGGGCCCTTTTTTTCTTTTAGCCTTTCTCTTTTTTTTGGGACAATGCTCTATTAAATGATGATCATCACACTTCTATTTATTTACAACTCAATGATTACAACTCGATACTAGAACAAAGTATGACTCTATATGAATGCCTCCAGCGGTGTACCGGGATATGCAATGAATCAAGAGTGACATGTATGAAAGAATTATGAACGGTGGCTTTGCCACAAATACTATGTCAACTACATGATCATGCTAAGCATTATGACAATGAGGAATGTGTCATGAAGAACGGTATGGTGGAAAGTTGCATGGCAACATATCTCGGAATGGCTATGGAAATGCCATAATAGGTAGGTATGGTGGCTGTTTTGAGGAAGATATAAGGAGGTTTATGTGTGAAAGAGTGTATCATATCACGGGTTTGATGCACCGTGAAGTTTGCACCAACTCTCAATGTGAGAAAGGGCAATGCACGGCAATCAAGAGGCTAGCAATGATGGAAGGGTGAGAGTGCGATAATCCATGGACTCAACATTAGTCATAAAGAACTCACATACTTATTGCAAAAATCTACAAGCCATCAAAAACCAAAGCACTACGTGCATGCTCCTAGGGGGATAGATTGGTAGGAAAAGACCATCGCTCATCCCCGACCACCACTCGTAAGGAGGACAATCAAATAACACCTCATGTTTCAAATTTGTTACATAACGTTTACCATACGTGCATGCTACGGGACTTTCAAACTTCAACACAAGCATTTCTCAAATTCACAACCACTCAACTAGCACGACTTTAATATTATCACCTCCATATCTCAAAACAATTATCAAGCATCAAACTTTTCTTAGTATTCAACGCACTCAAAATAAAGTTTTACAAATCTTGAATACTAAGCATATTATTATTTTAAACAAATTACCATGCTATTTAAGACTCTCAAAATAACCTAAGTGAAGCATGAGAGATCAATAGTTTCTTTAAGACAAATCCACCACCGTGCTCTAAAAGATATAAGTGAAGTACTAGAGCAAAACTATAAAGCTCAAAAGATATAAGTGAAGCACACAGAGCAAAACTATAAAGCTCAAAAGATATAAGTGAAGCACATAGAGCAAAACTATAAAGCTCAAAAGATATAAGTGAAGCACATAGAGTATTCAAACAAATTCCAATTCATGTGTGGCTATCTCAAAAGGTGTGTACAGCAAGGATGATTGTGGTAAACTAACAAGCAAAGACGCAAATAATACAAGACGCTCCAATCAAAACACATATCATGTAGTGAATAAAAATATAGCTCCAAGTAAAGTTACCGATGGAAGTGGACCAAAGAGGGGATGCCTTCTGAGGCATCCCCAAGATTTGTCTTTTTGGTGTCCTTGTATTATCTTGTGGGTGCCAAGTGCATCCCCAAGCTTAGGCTCTTGCCACTCCTTGTTCCATAATCCATCAAAAAAATTCACCCAAAACTTGAAAACTTCACAACACAAAACTCAACAGAAATCTCGTAAGCTCCGTTAGCGAAAAAAAACAAAATACCACTTAAAGATACTGTAATGAACTCATTATTTATTTATATTGGTGTTAAACCTACTGTATTACAACTTCTCTATGGATTATAAACTATTTTACTAGCCATAGATTCATCAAAATAAGCAAACAACACACGAAAAACAGAATCTGTCAAAAACAGAACAGTCTGTAGTAATCTGTAACTAACGCAAACTTCTAGAACACCAAAAATTAAGCCAAAATAGGACGACCTAGGCAATTTGTTTACTGATAAGCAGCAATTGGAATCACTATTTTATCACGTTCTGGCAATTTTTAACAATTGTTTTCGAGAACAGAAAGTTTCTGGAAATTACAGCAAGATCAAATAACTATTATTCAAGAAGATCCTATAGGTTTAACTTGGCACAAACACTAATTAAAACATAAAACCACATTTAAACAGAAGTTAGATGGATTATTTATTCCTAAACAGAAACAAAAACAAAGAAACTAAAATAAAATTGGGTTACCTCCAAACAAGCGCTATCGTTTAACGCCCCTAGCTAGGCATAAAAGCAAGGATAGATCTAGGTATTGCCATCTTTGGTGGGCAATCCATAGGTGGCTCTCATAATAGATTCATATGGTAATTTTATATTATTCCTAGGGAAGTGTTCCATGCCTTTATTTAATGGGAATTGGAATCTAATATTCCCTTCCTTCATATCAATAATTGCACCAATCGTTCTAAGGAAAAGTCTACCAAGAATAATAGGACATGAAGGATTGCAATCTATATCAAGAACGATAAAGTCTACGGGCACATAATTCCTATTTGCAACAATAAGAACATCATTAATTCTTCCCATAGGTTTCTTAATAGTGGAATCCGCAAGGTGCATGTTTAGAGAGCATTCATCAAAATCACGGAAATCTAGCAAATCACACAAAGTTTTGGGAATAGTGGAAACACTAGCACCCAAATCACACAAAGCATAAAATTCATGATCCTTAATCTTAATTTTAATAGTTGGTTCCCACTCATCATAAAGTTTTCTGGGGATGGAGACTTCCAACTCAAGTTTTACCTCATAAGATTGCATCAAGGCATCAAAGATATGTTTGGTAAACGCTTTATTTTGACTATAAGCATGCGGAGAATTTAGCACGGATTGTAACAAGGAAATACAATCAATTAAAGAGCAACTTTCATAATTAAATTCCTTGAAATCCAAAATAGTGGGTTTAGCAACATCTAAGGTTTTACTTTCTTCAATCCCACTTTTATCAATTTTTTTGACTATAAACAGTAGGGTAAAACCCCACTGCAATTTTTATTAAAATAAAGTAGAACAACAAATTAGTCTGAAAGGCTTGAGATAAGCCCAAGAAACAAAAAAAGGCTAAAGACCTAAAAAGACTAGCAGCATAAAAGAAAAAAAGGAAGAAAAAAGAGAGAAAGATGCTAAACAGCTAAAAAGCCTAAGAAGAAAAATTACAACAGGCCATCTAGAAGAAACATTGCATCATCACTTTTGGGCAACATGAACTTCTTCCTTCTAAGTAAGTTTCTGGTGTTAACTCGATCATGTAGAAGTTGCTGTAAGAAAACTTTATGCTTTGGTTGGCGTGAACTCGCAGATCCAGATTGAAATGAGGGGTGTCTGCTTGTGACCAATTAAGACTTTATATGCTTTGATGGAGGAGTAGTGCTCAGTTCCCCAAATGTAGCTCCAAGTATCTAAAGAGTTTAAATGTTCAGATTGTCTCATGGCTAAACAAATGTCTTCCATTTGTAAGAATTCTTCATAGGCCTCAGTTGTCAAGGGGAGGAAGAGTAAATCCTGCAGTACTCATCGCAAAACTTGTTGAATATTCAGCTGGGGATTTTTGACAAAAGAGAACAGGTGGGGAAATTGGTGTTTAAGAATTGCTTGGCTCCACAGATCATCCCAAAAGAATGCACTAACACCATCCCCCACATTACATCTAGCAATAGCTTTGTACTGATCAATGAGGGCTAAGTTGGACTTCCACCAGAATGATCCAATCATGTTGTCCCCTGGTAATTTCCCATCATTGTAATATGTCTCCCAGATCAAGTTTACCCAGGGAATATCATGTCTGTTGAAGAATTTGTGAAGGTTTTTCATGAGCAGGGTCTTATTATGAGTGAAGATATCTAAAACACCTAGGCCTCCCTGGTCTTTTGGTCTGCACACTGTGGTCCATGATACCAAAGCAGGCCTTTTGTCCTCCATATCAGGTCCTCTCCAAAGGCAGTGTCTCAGGTATTTGATGATCTGTTTTTTTATTGTAACTGGTATGTCCAAACAGCACATGAAGAAGACTGATAAAGAAGTCATCACTGACTTGACCAACAGTAATTTTCCAGCTTGGGTCATGAAGATAGAGATACCAGCCACTCTTTTTGCAATCCTGTTAACTAAAGGTAGACATTGCTCAACCGTTGGCTTGTAAATTCCCAAGGGCATACCAAGGTAGGTAAATGGGAATTGCCCTCTAGCACACTGCAGGGTGTTTGTATAGATTTCTACTCTGTCTTCAGCAATATTCAAGGGCACCATGATGGACTTCCCATAATTAACTCTTAGCCCGATTGTTGTGGCAAAAGTATTCGAAGTGCTTTTAAGCAGAATAACTGCCTAGAATCAGCTTGCATAACCACTAAGGTGTCATCTGCATATTGCACAATTGGGAAGTGAGGAGATGAGTTTACTTGCAGAGGAGCAGTGATCAGATTTAATCTCATGGCTTTATCAAGGATGGATTGAAGCAAATCAGCAGCCAACACAAAAATTAAAGGAGAATAAGGGTCCCCTTGTCTTACTCCCCTCCTTATGTAAATTCTTTTCCCAGGAACTCCATTGAGTAGTACAGAATAGGATGCAGTTGTGAACAAAGCTTCCATCCAGGAAATCCACTTCTCTCCAAATCCTTTACCTCTAAAAATATCAATGATGGCATCATGCTCAATTGTGTCAAAAGCCTTCTCAAAATCCAGTTTTATTACTAAGATTTCCTCCTTAGATTTATGACACTGGTGGATGTATTCATATGCCCAACCAAGGCAGTCCTGGATTACTCTATCTTTGAGAAAGCCATATTGATTAATATGCACCAACCGTAGAATAATTCTTTGCAGTCTATTTGCCAACAGCTTTGTAATGATTTTGGGAACACCATTTAGCAGGGAAATTGGCCTGAAGTCATTTGGAGAAATTGGCACCTCTTTTTTTGGCACTAAAGTGATGAAAGAGGAGTTAATGCTTTCAAGATTTACATTCCCAGCATGAAAAGCCAAAATAAGCTCAAAGACATCATTCTTGATAATATCCCAACAATTCTTAATAAACTCATTATTGAATCCATCTGGCCCTGGAGATTTATCATTAGGTAGGTTTTTGACCACTTCCTCAACTTCCTCTTGGATAAAAGGCTTTTCAAGATCAATGAATATTTGGGGGTCTACTGTGTTTTCATAAAGATCATTAAGGTCAAAATGCATTGAGTGACCATTAGACTGCCCCAATCTTGTTTTAAAAGCCTCCCAGAGAATTGCAGCCTTTCCTTCATGATCAGTTACTTCAACTTGGTATTTATTCAGCAACATAGCAATCTTATTGTGTCTATGATTAATAGAGGCTTTAGTGTGAAAGAAACCTGCTGAACAGGCTCTGCATGTGACCATGAATCCTACTGAACAACAAAACCTGCAGTCTGAATGTGCTGTTTTTATGCAGTCAGTTCCAACTCCTGGTATGTCATCACATGACAGAGATTTTGTGGCTTCTGGCTCCTCTTTGCCTATGGACAATCAAGACAAATAGCCTGAGAATGTGCAAGAAGTGCAGGCTACTGATAATTGTATTGAGCCTGTGGAAGCTGATGCTAATGCTACTATGGGTGACTCCATTTCTTCACTCCAAGTCAATAAACTGCATAAGGGCAAGGCTGATGTTCCAATTCCCCACATTGGATCCTCACACACCGCAAACCCTAAAGGTAATTATGGGTCATTCTCTTTGCCGTGTTCTCCTTCCTTGCTTACATTGCATTCTTTGGCCCAAGAACATGCTTTGCAAATCATTGATGGTGCACATTTAATATCCAAGAAGGGCTGGACTTATGGATACATCATTTTGCACCAAAGAACACAGGGAGCTACACCAACTTTCAAAATAGAAATCCCAAAGAAGTTGGTTTAACTTCATAATACACTTATTGTTGACACCTGACAAGTTTGGTTGGACAATGCATTTGCTAAAGTCTGAGGTGTGGAAAATTTTGACTGATAATTGTAAACATGAGAACACTTTGCTTTTTCACATTCCTGATGAATGTGCAACTTCTCAGGCACCTGCATGTAAGGATTTCAACTTGGGGCTAGGCAAAGAAAATGAGGGTATTAGCCCTGCTGCCCACTCTTCCACTGGGGCTAGCAGTCCTCTTCAGCAGGTGTCCCCAAATAAAATGCTGCCACTTGGAGAGGCCATATCAAGGAAAAGGAGGGAGAAAGAACCTATGGTAGAAACTGAGGTAAGAAGAAGTGATAGGATTAAAAAGGATAACAATGGCTATAGAAGGAAATCTTGTGCTACTCAGTCTTGTTTACCATGCAATGCCATACGCCCAGTTATTCACAATTCAGTGGTTAAAAACCTGTCCAAATCTTTCTGCAAGGTTGCTGAGGAGGACATTCAGGAGAAGTTGACAAAGAAGCCCAAGAAAAAGGGGCAGGAAGATGTGGCTAAGGTGTCCAAGGCCACAACAGAAGCATCACAGTACAAGCCTGTGTGATATGTGTCTATAACATCAGTCTCCTATAGATAGCAGGATGGCCTGCTATTCTCTTTTGGGAATTTCCTGTCTTATGTATGCAGTTATCTGTAATGCTTCCACTTGTTGCACAATGCTTGTTTGCCCTGGAAGGCACCTTTTGTATGTTAATTGCACTTTGCTGCTGTGTCAGCTCTGGTATCCACTTATGACTGAGACTTCTGTCCTATCTGTTGCCTTGGAAGCTGGCAATCAACTTTGGATGCTTTGGTTCACCTCCTCACCTACTTATGTCCACTGTTGGACTGTCCCAACATTCTTACAATGCTCTGTCCTTTTTGTGGAAACAAAAAAATTTATGGCCTGGAATTGTCATCAGGGGGTGGGCTCTGCTGACTTCAGTATCACCAAACTGATTATTAATGAATAACAATGCAACTTGGAATATCTTAAACTGGAATGTGAGAGGCATTAATTCCTCAGATAAGTGGTTGGCAATCAGGCACAAAGTGGAAGAAAGTGCTGCTGGTATTGTTTGTATACAGGAAACTAAGAGAGAAAATTTTGATCTAGCATACATTCATAAAATTTGTCCCCAAAGGTTTAATAAATTTGAGTTCTTACCTTCCATTGGGGCATCAGGTGGCATCCTCACTGCTTGGAATGGAGCTCTCTTCTCTGGAGAGCTAATGTTTCAAAATAAATTCTCATTATCTATTCAGTTCACCTGCAGAACATCTTCCAAAAGTTGGGTCCTCACAAACATTTATAGCCCTTGTAATCATGAGGACAAAATTGAATTCATTGACTGGTTTGGGAATATTCAGATGCCTAATGATATAGATTGGATTATTATGGGAGATTTTAATTTCATCAGAACACCGAGGACGAAATAGACCGGAGGGGATGTAAATGAAATGCTCATGTTTAATGAGGCAATAAGTGAGCTTGGACCGATTGAATTACCCCTTAAAGGCAGACAGTTTAGTTGGAGCAACATGCAAGACAACCCTCTCTTGGAGGAATTAGATTGGTTCTTTACCTCTGCAGCTTGGATGACCAGTTATCCTGATACCTTAGCCCTCCCCATGGCTAAACCAATCTCTGATCACCTCCCCAGCATGATTAAAATTGGCACAAACATTCCAAAGTCTAGAGTATTCAGATTTGAAAACTACTGGCTTAATCACAGTGATTTTAAACAGGTGGTTCAGAATGCTTGGGCTATTCCAGTAGGTCATGCAGACTGTGCTAAGAAGATTTCTGCAAAGTTCAAGAATGTCAGAAGAGCTTTAAAGCTGTGGGCCAAAAATCTTGCCTGTCATAAGAAGCAAATTGTAGACCTAAATGACTGTATATTTCTATGGGATATGATTGAGGAATTCAGAGATCTTACTCTATTTGAAAATAATTGCAGGACCTTGCTCAAGGAGCATCTGTTAACTGTGTTCAATGATCAGAAGATTTATTGGAAACAAAGAGGGAAAATTAAAGGAGTAAAGTTTGGAGATGAAAACTTTTATCAATTTTAGCATCATACTCTAAAAACTCCGAATTTTTGGAACGCCTTCTAGGTAAAGGTGACTCATATTCAATCTCATAATTATCAAGATTCATATTGCAAAACAAGGATTTAATGGGAGACACATCAATAACTTTTAGATCTTCATCTTGATTTTCATGGAAATTGGAAGAACACGCTTTAATAAAGGCATCTTTCATAGCACGCATCCTAGCGGTTCTTTCCTTGCACTCATCAATGGAAATTCTCATGGCTTTGAGAGACTCATTGATATCATGCTTAGGAGGAATAGATCTAATCTTTAAAGAATCAACATCAAGAGAAATTCTATCAACGTTCCTAGCTAATTCATCAACTTTAAGTAATTTCTCTTCAAGCAAAGCATTAAAATTCTTTTGTGAATTCATAAAATCTTTAACACTAGTCTCAAATTCAGAGGGCATCTTATTAAAATTTCCATAAGAGTTGTTGTAGGAATTTCCATAATTATTAGAAGGGTTACTAGGATAGGGCCTAGGATTAAAATTCCCTCTATATGCGTTGTTACCAAAATTATTCCTACCAACAAAATTCACATCCATAGATTCATTATTATTCTCAATCAAAGTAGACAAGGGCATATCATTAGGATCCGAAGAAACACTCTTAGTAGCAAATAATTTCATAAGTTCATCCATCTTTCCACTCAAAACATTGATTTCTTCTATCGCATGCACTTTTTTATTAATAGATCTTTCAGTGTGCCATTGAGAATAATTAACCATAATATTATCTAGGAGTTTAGTAGAATCTCCTAAAGTGATTTCCATAAAAGTGCCTCCCGCGGCCGAATCTAAAAGGTTTCTAGAAGCAAAATTCAATCCGGCATAAATTTTTTGTATAATCATCCACAAATTTAAACCATGAGTAGGGCAATTACGTATCATTAATTTCATTCTCTCCCAAGCTTGTGCAACATGTTCATGATCAAGTTGCTTAAAATTCATAATATCGTTCCTAAGAGAGATGATCTTAGCGGGAGGAAAATACTCAGAGATAAAAGCATCTTTGCACTTGTTCCAAGAATCAATACTATTTTTAGGCAAAGACGAAAACCAAGCTTTAGCACGATCTCTAAGCGAAAAAGGAAATAGCTTCAATTTAACAACATCATTGTCAACATCTTTCTTCTTTTGCATATCAACAAAACCACGAAGCTATTTAAATGAGTAGCGGCATCTTCACTAGGAAGTCTGGCGAATTGATCTTTCATAACGAGATTCAATAAAGCAGCATTGATTTCACAAGATTCAGTATTGGCAAGAGGAGCAATCGAAGTGCTAAGGAAATCATTATTGTTGGTATTGGTAAAGTCACACAATTTGGTATTATCTTGTGCCATGGCAACAAGTAATCCAACACACAAGCAAACAGAAAAAGGCAAGCAAAAAGAGAGGAGGAGATTGGGAAAGAGAGGCAAATAAAACGGCAAGGGTGAAGTGGGGGAGAGGAAAACGAGAGGC
The DNA here is from genome assembly GCA_021605205.1 of Aegilops longissima. Lineage (NCBI taxonomy): Eukaryota > Viridiplantae > Streptophyta > Magnoliopsida > Poales > Poaceae > Aegilops > Aegilops longissima. Next base: position 673,162,361 of record CM038677.1, on the reverse strand, counting down.
AAATGGCAAATAATGTAATGCGAGAGATAAGGGATTGTGATGGGTACTTGGTATGTTGACTTTTATGTAGACTCCCAAGAACGGCGCCAGAAATCCTTCTTGCTACGCCTTGAGCTTATGCTCGTTTTCCCAAAGAGGAGAGGATGATGCAGCAGAGTAGCGTAAGTATTTCCTCAGTTTTTAGAACCAAGGTATCAATCCAAGAGGAGGCCACGCGCAAGTCCCTCGTACCTACACAAAGCAAATAACTCCTCGCAACCAACGCGAATAGGGTCGTCAATCCCTTCACGGTCACTTACTTAGAGTGAGATCCGATAGAGATGATAGATAATATTTTTGGTATTTTGGTATAAAGATGCAAAGTAAAATAAAAGTCAAAGTAAAGAGCAAAGCAATAATAAAGCGTAGGAAGATTAATATGATGAAAATAGACCCGGGGGCCATAGATTTCACTAGTGGCTTCTCTCAAGAGCATAAGTATTTTACGGTGGGTGAACGAATTCTGTTGAGCAATTGATGAATTGAGCATAGTTATGAGAATATCTAGGTATGATCATGTATATAGGCATCACGTCCGAGACAAGTAGACCGACTCGCCTGCATCTACTACTATTACTCCACTCATCGACCGCTATCCAAAGATGCATCTAGAGTATTAAGTTAATGAAAACAGAGTAATGCCTTAAGAAAGATGACATGATGTAGAGGAATAAATTCATGCAATATGATAAATACCCCATCTTGTTATCCTCGATGGCAACAATACAATACGTGCCTTGCAACCCTTTCTATCACTGGGTAAGGACACCGCAAGATTGAACCCAAAGCTAAGCACTTCTCCCATTGCAAGAACTACCAATATAGTTGGCCAAACCAAACGGATAATTCGAAGAGACTTGCAAAGATAACTCAATCAACATAAAAGAATTCAGAGAAGATTCAAATATTGCTCATAGATAATCTTGATCATAAACCCGCAATTCATCTGTCTCAACAAACACACCGCAAAAAGAAGATTACATCGAATACATCTCCACGAGAGAGGGGGAGAACATTGTATTGAGATCCAAAAAGAGAGAAGAAGCCATCTAGCCACTAGCTATGGACCCGAAGGTCTGAAGTAAACTACTCACACTTCATCGGAGAGGCTATGGTGATGATGTAGAAGCCCTCCGCGGTGGAATCCCCTTCCGGTGGAGCTCCGAAACAGGCCCCAAGATGGGATCTCGTGGATACAGAAAGTTGCGGCGGTGGAATTAGGTTTTGGCTCCGCTTCGATCCGTCGGGGTGCGAGGTATATATAGGAGGAAGGAGTACGTCGGTGGAGCTTCGGGGGGCCCACGAGGCACGAGGCGCGCCCTCCACCCTCGTGGCCTCCTCCCTCCTTTCTTGACTGAGGGTCCAAGTCTCCTGGATCTTATTTGATGAGAAAAGCACGTTCCCGAAGATTTCATTCCGTTTGGACTCCGTCTGATATTCCGTTTCTTCGAAACACTGAAATAGGCAAAAAAACAGCAATTCTGGGCTGGGCCTCCAGTTAATAGGTTAGTACCAAAAGTAATATAAAAGTGGAAAATAAAGCCCAATATAGTCCAAAACAATAGATAATATAGCATGGAGCAATCAAAAATTATAGATACGTTGGAGACGTATCAACGACGATGCCGACAAGGAGCAAGTCGGCACCCTCCATTCACTAGACGATGGACAGCCACTTCCTCATATGACGTCTACATGGTAGATACGCCGAAAAATAATAGCGGCGATGACAAAGGAAAACCAAGCAAAGGAGGACCCTCCTAAAACACAACCAAAGCGTCGGCGTCAACGGCGCCGCTCTAAATCCCGCCGTAGCAGGGATGGCAACACTGGCACAGGAGACGACAACACTTCGTATGGTGTCGAAGACACAGAAGAACCCGATGAACAAACTGCCGAACGAGACAATCGGGAATCAGGGCATGTCAGCCCTGACGGACAGGCCATAGAAGAAGACTCGGAGGACGATAGTTATTGTCCGCCCTCCGAGGAGGATACGAGCCTCGGCAATGAAGACTTCATCGTGCCTGAGGAGCCTCTGGAGCAGGAGCGTTTTAAGCTTCAGCTCATAACCACTGCAAGGAGCCTGAAAAAGAAACAGCATCAGCTTCAAGCTGAACAAGATCTGCTCGTCGACAGATGGACTGATGTCTTGGCAGCCGAAGAATACGGCCTCAAGTGCCCAGCCAAGAGCTACCCGAAACACAGACTGCTACCTCAGTTTTATGAGGAGGCGTCAGAGCCCATATCTCCCTCGCGCAATGTGGAACGACCACCATGTGGTCGGGACAGTGCAGCGGACCGACCACCCCGTGGCCGGGATAAAGCAGCAACTCAGGCCGAGTGGCAGCCTGCCCCTCCGCCTCGTAAAAACAGAGACAAAACAGCTCGGGACAATACATACGACCTTTGGCAGGACCTGGACAGTAGAGCAGTGAAAGCACAAGTGCTCCCTAGGTGGTTTTGGTAATTAATGTCAACATATCTCTTGTTGGACTAACACTTTTATCTAGTATGTTTCAGATAAGTTCAAATGGAGTGGCATGGACTAAAAGATGTGGGAACCCCTTCAAGATTCTAAGGACAAAGGATTGGCTCAGGCTCAAAAGCTCAAGACTCTACATTTTACATTTTAATGATCCAAGATCACATTGAGTCTATAGGAAAAGCCAATACTATCAAGGAGGGATGAGGTGTTGCTTAATGAGCCTCTTGCTTCATGTGCTTAGTGATATGCTCCAAAACCCTCAACTACTTTATCACATCCACATATGACCTAAACCTAAAGTCAAACTCGGCCCCACCGATTCTTTCTATCCGGCGCCACCGAGTTCAGATGTCATAGCCACTGCCACAAACCCTAGGCAAATCGGTCTCACCGATAGGGATCTCTGTCTCACCGAGATGGGATTGTAATCTCTCTGTGTATGTCCATTACCAAAATCGTTCTCACCGAGTCTGTGTAATCGGTACTATCGAGATTACAATGCAAACTCTATGGTTAACTTATTACCAAAATCGGTCTCACCGAGTTTGAGTAATCGGTCCCACCGAGTTTGCCTGACCAACTCTCTAGTTAGCTAATTACCAAAATCGGTCTCACCGAGTTTGTGTAATCGGTCTCACCGATATTACGTTATGCCCTAATCCTAACCATGTCGGTCCTACCGAGTTGCATATCGGTCCCACCGAAAACCCTAATGGTCACTAGGTTTACTGAATCGGTCCGACCGAGTTTGTTGATTCGGTCCCACCGAGTTTGGTAAATTGTGTGTAACGGTTAGATTTTGTGTGGAGGCTATATATACCCCTGCACCTCCTCTTCATTCATGGAGAGAGCCATCAGAACAAACCTACACTTCCAACTTACCAGTTCTGAGAGAGAACCACCTACTCATGTGTTGAGGCCAAGATATTCCATTCCTACCATATGAATCTTGATCTCTAGCCTTCCCCAAGTTGCTTTCCACTCAAATCTTCTTTCCACCAAATCCAAATCCTATGAGAGAGAGTTGAGTGTTGGGGAGACTATCATTTGAAGCACAAGAGGAAGGAGTTCATCATCAACACACCATTTGTTACTTCTTGGAGAATGGTGTCTCCTAGATTGGCTAGGTGTCACTTGGGAGCCTCCGACAAGATTGTGGAGTTGAACCAAGGAGTTTGTAAGGGCAAGGAGATTGCCTACTTCGTGAAGATCTACCGCTAGTGAGGCAAGTCCTTCGTGGGCGATGGCCATGGTGGGATAGACAAGGTTGCTTCTTCGTGGACCCTTCGTGGGTGGAGCCTCCGTGGACTCAAGAACTGCTACCCTTCGTGGGTTGAAGTCTCCATCAACGTGGATGTACGATAGCACCACCTATGGAACCACGGCAAAAACATCCGTGTTCCAATTGCGCTTGAATCCTCCAAAACCCTTCCCTTTACATTCTTGCAAGTTGCATGCTTTACTTTCCGCTGCTTATATACTCTTTGCATGCTTGCTTGTTATGTATTGTGAATGTTAAACTTGTGCCTGAACTCCACTTAAACCTAAAGAAGTTAAAAACTGCAACTTTGGTACTAAGTGTCTAATCACCCCCCTCTAGACACCTCTTCTCAAGATCCTACAAGTGGTATCAGAGCATTGGTCTCCATTGCCTTGGTTTAATCACCATTGGAGGAAGATGGATGAGTCTACTTTGGGGAGTCTCAGACATAGAGTGCCTATTCTTGATGGAGAGTATTTTCATGAGTGGAAAAATGAGATGCTTGTAATTTTCAATCAATATCATTTGAACAAGTACATTTCTAGCCCTTGTGCACCTCATGTTGATCCTATGCATCCTACCCTTGATGAATCAATTGACATGATTAGGAATCTTAGAACTGTTAATCTTATCACTAGAGGCTTGCCTAGAAACTTAATTAGAAACTTGCCTACTCTTGAGTGTGCCTACACTATATGGAAATTCCTTGAGGAACGCTTTCCAAATTATTCCTTGAAAAATCTAGATGAAATTCTCCAGAAGTGTATTGCCTTGAGTAAGATGAATACTAGTGATCCTATGTTTGGTGATCATCTATTTGAACTTACAAACCTTATGCGTGCCAAAGGAGATGTTGGAATTATTGGTGATATTATTTTCGAAGCTATAAGAATTCATAAGCAAGACTATTGTCAAACTCACTCTAACGAATTACCCTCTATAGGACTTGATCCACCACATGACGATGTTGAACATGGATACTATGATGAGGATGATGATAGTGACTTCGATCTTGATGATGCAATGAGACATTTTGGTCTTATGGCAAATTTTCGGGGATATATGTCAGGAGGAAAGGAATGGGTTCTTGACAGTGGATGTACCGATCACATGACCGGAGATAAAGACATGTTTTGTGAGCTTGCTGAAAATGATAGTCCTCGAAAGTATGTCACTTTCGGTGACAACTCAAAGGGTAAGGTGGTTGGCCTCGGTAAGGTGGCCATCTCACACGATAGCTCCATTCAGAATGTCATGCTTGTTGAATCTCTTGGCTACAACTTACTTTCAGTATCTAGACTTGCTGATTTCGGTTTCAATGTCCTATTTACTGAAGTAGATTGCCAAGTGTTTCGTCGAGACAATCATAAAATGGTCTTTACCAAGATAATGAGAGGTGATCTTTACATTGTTGATTTCTCTAAAAAGGCACAACCTAAAACTTGCTTCATTGCTAAATCTTCAAAAGGTTGGTTATGGCATAGACGACTAGGTCATGTTGGCATGCGAAACCTTGACAAGCTTATTAAAGGGAATCATATCCTTGGAGTTAACGATGCCATATTTGATAAGGATAGACTTTGCAGTGCTTGTCAAGCAGGTAAACAGGTTGGAGGAAGGCATCCCATGAAGAACATCATGACCACAAGGAGGCCACTCGAGATACTGCATGTGGATCTCTTTGGTCCCAACGCTTACAAAAGTCACGGTGGAAATTCTTTTGTTCAAGTTATAGTTGATGATCTTTCAAGATTTACGTGGGTATTCTTTCTCGATGATAAATCGTAGGTCCAAAAGATCTTCAAAAACTTTGCTAGGAAGGCCCAAAATCAGTTTGAAGTGAAGATCAAGAAGGTTCGCAGCGACAACGGAACAGAGTTCAAGAACGCAAATGTGGACACCTTTCTTGACGAAGAAGGGATTTCACACGAGTTCTCGGCTACGTACACACCTCAACAAAATGGAGTTGTTGAGAGGAAGAACCGGACGCTCATCGAAATGGCGAGAACGATGCTTGATGAGTACAAGACGCCGAAGCACTTTTGGGCAGAAGCGGTTTAGACAGCTTGTCATGCAACAAATCGCTTGTATCTTCACAAGCTACTCGGCAAGACGGCATACGAGCTCCTCACCGGTAACAAACCCAAGTTGGATACTTTTGAGTATTCGGCTCAAAGTGCTACATTCTTGATAAGCATCGTCGTTCAAAATTTGCTCCTAAATCACATGAAGGTTTCCTACTAGGTTATGGCTCAAACTCTCACACTTACCGTGTCTACAACAATTTCACCCGAAAGATTGAAGAGACGGTAGATGTGAAGTTTGATGAATCTAACGGCTCGCAAGTAGAGCAATTGCCAATTGATGTAGGAGACAAAGATCCTTCAGAAGCAATCCAAGACTTGTCTATTGGCAAGGTCCGTCCAATGGAGGTGAAGGAGAGTACCTCGTCCGCCCAAGTGGAAGCTTCTACTTCCCGACAAGGTGAACCAAGAGTTGATACGGAAGCATCCACAAGTGGAACACACCAAGATGAAGAAAATGAGGAAGAACATCATGAACATCAACAACCTCCTTCTCCACCACGACAAGAAAACAACAACGCCAACAATGAAAGAGATCAATAATAAGAAGAAAAAGATGAAGAAGATGTTCAACCAAAATCCAAGCAAAAGCTTTCACGAGTTCGAGCAAGAATTGCTAAAGACCATCCCGTTGAGCAAATCTACAATGATATTCAAACCGGGAGAATCACTCGCTCTAAAACTCGTTTAGCTAACTTTTGTGATTCTTTCATCTCTAGCATTGAACCTATGAAGGTCGAAGAAGCATTGGAAGATCCGGATTGGATAAATGCTATGCATGAAGAGCTACACAACTTTGAGAGAAACCAAGTTTGGACATTGGTTGAGAAGCCCGACAACAACCACAACATCATCGGTACCAAATGGGTGTTTCGCAACAAGCAAGATGAAGATGGACAAGTAGTTCGCAACAAAGCACATCTCGTCGCCCAAGGCTACACACAAGTCGAAGGTATGGACTATGGTGAGACTTATGCTCCGCTGCTAGACTTGAGTCCATTCAGATCTTACTTGCCTATGCTAATCACCATGATATCACCTTGTACCAAATGGACATTAAAAGTGCTTTTCTAAATGGTGAAATAGAGGAGGAAGTTTATGTTAAACAACCTCCCGGGTTTGTCAATCCCAAGAAACCAAATCATGTTTACAAACTTCACAAAGCCCTTTATGGTCTTAAACGAGCTCCTAGAGCATGGTATAAATGCTTGACCAAGTTCCTTATTGAAAAAGGCTTTGAAATTGGGAAAATTAATTCCACACTTTTTACTAAAAGGGTTAATGGAGAACTATTTGTGTGCCAAATCTATGTTGATGATATTATATTTGGTTCAACTAACCCTCATTTTAGTGAAAAGTTTGGGAAGCTAATGTCGGAGAAGTTTGAGATGTCAATGATGAGTGAACTCAAATTCTTTCTTGGGTTGCAAATAAAGCAAACTAAGGAAGGTACTTTTGTTTCTCAAATGAAGTACACTAAGGACTTATTCAAGAAGTTTAATATGCAAGAGTGCAAAGGTATGTCTACACCCATGCCTACTAGTGGACATCTTGATTTGACCAAAGATGGTAAACCAATTGACCAAAAGGTTTATCATTCTATGATTGGTTCATTGTTATACCTATGTGCTTCACGTCCCGATATTATGCTAAGTGTGTGCATGTGTGCAAGATATCAAGCTGCTCCTAAAGAATGTCATCTTAAGGCCGTAAAAAGGATAGTGAGATACTTAATCCATACACCAAATTTTGGCATTTGGTATCCTAAGAGGGCCTCTTTCGATCTTGTTGGCTACTCCGACTCGGACTATGCCGGAGATAAGGTTGATAGAAAGTCCACTTCGGGTACTTGTCAATTTCTTGGTAGATCGCTTGTGTCTTGGTCCTCCAAGAAACAAAACTCGGTATCCTTATCTACCGCCGAAGCGGAGTACATTGCCGCTGGTTCATGTTGTGCTCAATTACTTTGGATGACCCAAACTCTTAAAGATTATGGGATATATGTGAAACATGTTCCATTGCTTTGTGACAATGAAAGTGCTATCAAAATTGGTCATAATCCCGTACAACATTCTCGAACAAAGCATATTGAAGTTCGTCATCATTTCATTCGAGATCATGTTGCTAAGGGTGACATTAATCTTAAGCACGTTCGCACCGAAAAGCAATTATCGGATATATTCACTAAACCTCTTGATGAGAAAGTGTTTTGCAGGTTGAGAGGAGAATTGAACATCATTGATGCTTCAAACTTGGAGTAGAAACTCCATTGGATACATGCAAGACATGAGCTTATGACTAATCCATGATATCTCTCTTATGATGAAAATCTTATGTCTAGGATATATTTGCATCTTGCATGTTATCTAACCCATGTAGGTATTTGGTTGAAACAAATTCCATGAGATTGTAATCTACTCACATCTTGAGCAATCTCTACATCACCAAGTCTCTACACTATGGTGGTTGAAGACAAGGAAGCACGGGACCATTCAAACATATCCTTTGAAAAAAAATCTATGTTGAGCTTCATGATTGTCACTTTTGGATACACAAGTGCTCTTCCTTGCAAGAACTAACCCATGTAGGTAGATGGACTCAAATTCCAAGTGGTGCTCCCAACTCTTGATGAGCTACATCAACCTTGAGCAACCCACACAAGTTCAACTACATGATCAACATCATCAACCAAAGTATGTTATTCCATCTTAGAGAAGCTTTACTCTAAGTCATGAGCTAAAGCAACTCGACAAGATGTGAATACATCAAGATGCTTAAACGAAAAATGGTAACCCCATTTTGAGCTTAAACGGTGAGTATGACCTATGATCAAGTGATCTCACTTGACTCCTAAGTCAATATACTCTAACATAGGTGACTTTGTCGCCGACCATCTCTAGATGAAGTTCTCTCGAGTTCTTTTCTGTGCTTTTGCATTTGTCTCATGCATATTTGTTTCCCCTTACAAAAAAAAACTTCATCTAGATTTCTTTTTTTCTGTTTGCTCTGCATCTCCTGCATCCAATTCATTGCATATCATTAAGTAAATTCCTTGCAAATCTTTGTGAGATCTTACTAGTCTAGTGAGCTGAGGTGACAAGTGTTTTCTCTGTGATGAACTCGGCTTCACCGATTTGTTGTTTTCGGTCCAACCGAATCCTTTCGGTACAACCGAAGCATACCACTCGGTGCCACCGATTTCACATCAGGAAAAAAAGTTTGCCACTTATTCGGTGTTTCTACTGATCCAGCTCCACTCAATGAATCTTGTCCTCTACAAGCATCACATTTTTATCCAGTGATTTGTGTTGTGACTCAAGGACCAAACCCATTCACAACAAATTCCAGAAGACTCTTCTTGGAAATTGATGTCAAAGGGGGAGAGAGAGATCACATCAAAGCTTCACTTCCAAAGGGAGAGAGAGAGAGAAATATCCAGGGGGAGAGAATACTCAAGGATCAAAGCTTCACTTCCAAAGGGAGAGAGAGAGAGAAATCTCCAGGGGGAGCGAATACTCAAGAGGAGAGATAGATGCCACATGTATTCTTGAGGGGAAAGACATGTTCATATGTGCTTAGTTGCATTTGCTCTCTTCATTTATATCTTTCAGCCCTGATTTTCTGTTCCCTATCTTCTCCCAGTATCTCATGCTAGATTCAGGGGGAGCAAGAGATCTAAGGGAAAGAAATCATTTAAAATTCATTGCATATCTTTACTCTTGGGGACATGTCTAATCCAATGTGGTACTCAGTACTCACTCTCTACATGGCATCCCAGTCTTGGTATTCTTGTGGTTTCTTCTATTTGCTCTGGCTAGTAGATGTACCTGTGTTATCTAACCTTGTTTACGCAGGTTCATTCCATCCTAAGCCAACTGAAGACTACAAGGTAAGTATATGCATCATAATCATGTGTATGGGGAATTCTTGCTGATGTACATACTGTTTGCAAGAAGGACTCATGAGCATGAAGGTATTTTCTTTAATATTCTTTGCTCTGATGCATATGGCCAAGATACATGTAGCACATTGCCTACTCTATCATGGTTATGCTCTCACATGCTTCTATATTCCATGTTCACATGATTGCATACATGTAGGGGGAGCCTATGCTTGTTACATGTCTTTCCGAAGCTTTACTTGCTACTCTTTATATCTTTATCTAAAGCTTTGATGTATGTTGCCATCAATTACCAAAAAGGGAGAGATTGAAAGCACAAGTGCTCCCTAGGTGGTTTTGGTAATTAATGTCAACATATCTCTTGTTGGACTAACACTTTTATCTAGTATGTTTCAGATAAGTTCAAATGGAGTGGCATGGACTAAAGGATGTGGGAACCCCTTCAAGATGCTAAGGACAAAGGATTGGCTCACGCTCAAAAGCTCAAGACTCCACATTTTACATTTTAATGATCCAAGATCACATTGAGTCTATAGGAAAAGCCAATACTATCAAGGAGGGATGAGGTGTTGCTTAATGAGCCTCTTGCTTCATGTGCTTAGTGATATGCTCCAAAACCCTCAACTAATTTCTCACATCCACATATGACCTAAACCTAAAGTCAAACTCGGCCCCACCGATTCTTTCTATCCGGCGCCACCGAGTTCAGATGTCATAGCCACTGCCACAAACCCTAGGCAAATCGGTCTCACCGATGGGGATCTCGGTCTCACCGACATGGGATTGTAATCTCTCTGTGTATGTCCATTACCAAAATCGTTCTCACCGAGTCTGTGTAATCGGTACTACCGAGATTACAATGCAAACTCTCTGGTTAACTTATTACCAAAATCGGTCTCACCGAGTTTGAGTAATCGGTCCCACCGAGTTTGCCTGACCAACTCTCTAGTTAGCTAATTACCAAAATCGGTCTCACCGAGTTTGTGTAATCGGTCTCACCGAGATTACGTTATGCCCTAACCCTAACCATATCGATCCTACCGAGTTGCATATCGGTCCCAATCAAACCCTAACGGTCACTAGGTTTATGAATCGGTCCGACCGAGTTTGTTGATTCGGTCCCACCGAGTTTGGTAAATTGTGTGTAACGGTTAGATTTTGTGTGGAGGCTATATATACCCCTCCACCTCCTCTTCATTCGTGGAGAGAGCCATCAGAACAAACCTACACTTCCAACTTACCAGTTCTGAGAGAGAACCACCTACTCATGTGTTGAGGCCAAGATATTCCATTCCTACCATATGAATCTTGATCTGTAGCCTTCCCCAAGTTGCTTTCCACTCAAATCTTCTGTCCACCAAATCCAAATCCTGTGAGAGAGAGTTGAGTGTTTGGGAGACTATCATTTGAAGCACAAGAGCAAGGAGTTCATCATCAACACACCATTTGTTACTTCTTGGAGAATGGTGTCTCCTAGATTGGCTAGGTGTCACTTGGGAGCCTCTGACAAGATTGTGGAGTTGAACCAAGGAGTTTGTAAGGGCAAGGAGATTGCCTACTTCGTGAAGATCTACCGCTAGTGAGGCAAGTCCTTCGTGGGCGATGGCCATGGTGGGATAGACAAGGTTGCTTCTTCGTGGACCCTTCGTGGGTGGAGCCCTCCGTGGACTCGCAAGAACTGCTACCCTTCGTGGGTTGAAGTCTCCATCAACGTGGATGTACGATAGCACCACCTATCGGAACCACGACAAAAACATCTGTGTCTCCAATTGCGTTTGAATCCCCCAAAACCCTTCCCTTTACATTCTTGCAAGTTGCATGCTTTACTTTCCGCTTCTTATATACTTTTTGCATGCTTGCTTGTTATGTATTGTGAATGTTAAACTTGTGCCTAAACTCCACTTAAACCTAATGAAGTTAAAAACTGCAACTTTGGTACTAAGTGTCTAATCACCCCCCCCCCTAGACACCTCTTGTCAAGATCCTACAAGCAGGACACACTAGATCAATCTACGGATCGTGAGGATGCCATTCGACTCGCGACGACGGCTACCTATTCGGACGTGACAAACCTAGTCATGCCCGGGATGATAACCGCAGGCGGACTAAATCGGAGGTGCGCCACGATGCAGCCCGATATAGAGGCCCCGCACACCCTCTCTGCTTCACAGATGAAGTACTGGATCATGGATTCCCCGAGGGATTCAAGCCTATCAATATTGAATCATATGATGGAACAACCGATCCCGCGGTATGGATCAAGGATTTTATTCTCCACTTCCATATGGCCCGAGGAGACGATCTCCACGCCATTAAATACCTCCCACTAAAACTAAAAGGGCCAGCTAGACACTAGTTAAATAGCTTGCCTGAAAATTCCATCGGCAGTAGGGAGGACTTGGAAGAAGCTTTTCTTGACAACTTCCAAGGCACTTATGTCCGGCCACCAGACGTCGATGACTTAAGTCATATAGTTCAACAACCTGGAGAATCAGCCAGAAAATTCTGGACTAGGTTCCTAACCAAAAAGAACCAAATCGTTGATTGTCCAGATGCCGAAGCCCTAGCAGCCTTCAAACACAGCATCCGTGACGAATGGATTGCTCACCACCTCGGCCAAGAAAAGCTGAAATCCATGGCAGCCCTCACGGCGCTCATGACCCGCTTTTGCGCAGGTGAGGATAGCTGGCTGGCTCATACCAAAACCACAGCCAGCAAGGCAGGACCCTCCGAGGCCAAAACCAGCACCGGCAAGCTCTGGTGCAATAGACACAAACACCGAAGCAATGGCGATAACACCGATGACACTACGGTTCACGCCGGATTCAGTGGCTCCAAGTCCGGCCAACGAAAGAAGCCCTACAAAAGGAAAAGTGAGGGACCATCCAGCTTGGACCGCATACTGGACCGTCCGTGCCAGATACATGGCACCTCAGAAAAACAAGCCAATCATACCAACAGAGATTGTTGGGTTTTTAAACAGGCTGGCAAGTTAAACACCGCGAACAAAGAAAAGGGATCACAAAGTGCGGATGATGATGAAGAGCCCCGGCAGCCGAACACTAGGGGGCAGAAGAAGTTTCCCCCTCAAGTCAAAACGGTGAACATGATATATGCTACACACATTCCCAAAAGGGAGCGCAGCAAGACTCGTGGACGCTCACGCGGTAGAGCCAGTCGTCCCCAAATTCAATCCATGGTCGTCATTACCGATCACCTTTGATCGTCGAGATCATCCAACTAGTATCCGTCATGGCGGTTTGGTCGCACTGGTTCTCCACCCAATCATCGACGGATTTCACCTAACACGGGTCCTAATGGACGGTGGTAGCAGCCTCAACCTGCTCTATCAGGATATAGTATGCAAAATGGGAATTAATCCCTCACGGATCAAACCCACAAAGACTACCTTTAAAGGAGTCATATCAGGTGTAGAGGCCCGTTGTACGGGCTCAATCACACTGGAGGTTGTCTTCGGTTCTCCGGACAACTTCCGAAGCAAAGAGCTAATCTTCGATATCGTCCCCTTCCGCAGCGGCTACCACGCACTGCTCGGACGAACCACATTCTCTAGATTCAATGTGGTCCACTATGCTTATTTCAAGCTCAAGATGCCCGGTCTGCATGGCGTCATAACAGTCAATGGAAATACGGAGCGCTCCCTCCGTACGGAAGAGCACACCGCCGCCCTAGCAGCAGAGGTACAGAGCGGCCTTTCCCAGCAGAAACATAATCCGGTTGCCGAGCCCCTGGAGATTATTAAGAGGGTCCGGGCTACACTTGTGACGCCCGGATAATTAGGCTACACCAAAACTCTCCTGATGATGCCATGTCATCTATGTTACTGTTGCTAATTAAGTGGTAGTTCAAAAACATTGCAAATTCAAAAATGAATTAGTAACAACCACCCAATGTTTTCAAAAGCCAAAACAAAAATGTTCGGTGGGTGCCGGATATTACAAGGGTAATTATAATAAAGCAAACACATTTTTATAAAATGCCTAAATGATTTAAAATGAAATAGAACAGAAAAGAAAATAAATAATAAAAAAAACAGACAAACAGAAAACAAAAAAAGAGGAAAACCCCCACTGGGCTCCGGCCCAACTGGGCAGGCCCAAACTGCCCACCGCCACCCACCCCTTATCCACTCACCCACCCCTACCCGAACCGCCATCGACACTTCCTCTCCCCAAAAATATCTCCTCCCTCCTCTCCCGATTGATCGGGATCGAGGAGGAGGTCACCGACGCCGGCGCACGGAGCTCGCCCCACACGCCAGACGCCCACTCGCAGACTGCCTCCCGCTCCACCGCTCGTCCCCGTCGTCCGCCCAACCGTCCCCGAGCCCGCTGCCCTGCGTGCCCCACGCCTCGGTGAGGACCCCGTCCTCCTTCTCCCTCCCCCCTCTCGCCGCGCGCTCGCCGTGCTGCGTTCGCCAGCGTGCCCCACGCCGACCACGCCCAACCTAGGCCCTCCTCAAGACGCGCGGTCGCGACCGCGCGTGCGCGCAGACTGGCTGGCCGCCCCCCCCACGCTCGCCGTGGTGCTCTCGACCGGGTCAAGACCGCCCGGCTGCGCCACCCGACGAGGGCGCGCTCTGCCAAGCCACTTGCACCTCCCGACCGTGGTTCGCGGCGCCACAACCGCTGCCGGTCGCGTCGCCACCCCCGCCGCCCGCCACCTCCCCACCTGCGCCCCGGCGCTCGTCATCGCTTTGGCGGGCTCTCCTCCGCTTCGACCGGTGTTCGGGCCAACTGGGATCACCCGCTACCACCTCCCTCGCTCTTGACGCGACGCCTGGGGCGCCTCGCGCCCGCCTCGCTGGCTGCCTCCGCCGCCGCCTCGCCCGTCCGCTTACGCCGCGTTGTCGCTCGCACACGCGCGCCATGGCTCGGGTCCCCTCCGTCCCGCCGCCTGTTCGGGCCGGGCGCCAGGTGCTCCTTGGCCGCGGCGCCGTGGCGGCTCAAGGGCGCTGTCTCGGGCGGGTTATGCTCGCCAGCTGGGCTCGCCTGTTCGCTAGCACCCACACTGGCACGCCCCACCGCCCGTTACCGGTAGCGCCAGCGCCCGCTAAAGACCCGCCCTGTGACAATGACAGATGGGGCCCACGCCCCAGAACGAAAAATAAAAAAAGGATTTTTTTAATGAATATAAAAAATAATTAAAATAAATAAATAATTAGTTAAGTTAATTATTCCTATTTAATTAATTTAATTAACTAGTTAGTTTAATTAAACAGTAATTAGAAAATTAATTAATTAATTAGATACTTAATTAACTTAATTAAATATGTTAAATTAACATAATGACTTAATTAAACTAATTAAACCTGCTTAGTTAGTCTAAGACAATGACGAACGGGACCCACATGCCAGGTCAACTCCCTGTTGACTGCTGACATCATGCTGATGTCATGATGACGTCAGCGTGCACTATTCTGGATAATGTTAGAATTAAATAATTAAATAAATTCTAAAAATGATTAAAAATGATTAAATAAACCGTAGCTCACATGAAAATGTTTTCTATATGAAAGTTGCTCAGAACGACGAGACGAACCCGGAAACGCAGCCCGTTCGTCCGCCACGCATTCCTAACCTATCGAACTCGCAACTTTCCCCCTCCGGCTCCTCTGCCCGAAGACACGAAACACCGGGGATACTTTCTCGGATGTTTACCCCCTTCACCGGCATCACCTCATACCGCGTTAGGGCACGCCTAGCATCACGCTTTGCTTTGTCATGCATCGTCATGCATCTGTTTGCTTAAATATTCATTGTTTCTTCCCCCTCTTCTTCCGCTAGACATCGAGACCGACACTGCTGCTGCCTAGTTCGACTACGGAGTTGACGACCCCTCTCTCTTGCCAGAGCAACCAGGCAAGCCCCCCCCCCCCTTGATCACCAGATATCGCCTATTCTCTTCTATACTGCTTGCATTAGAGTAGTGTAGCATGTTACTGCTTTTCGTTATTCCTATCCCGATGCATAGCATGTCCTTGCTACTCTTGTTGATACCTTTACCGCAATCCTACATGCTTAGTATAGGATGCTAGTATTCCATCGGTGGCCCTACATTCTTGTCCGTCTCACAGTTATACTATCGGGCTGTGATCACTCGGGAGGTGATCACGGTATATACTATATACTTATACATGATACATGTGGTGATTAAAGACGGTCGGCTCGTAGGAGTACCATGAGTGGATCTTTGTGGAGCGACAAGGCAGGTTGAGACCACCTAGGAGAGAGGTGGGCCTGGCCTGCTCGCGCTCGTGGATACTTAACACGCTTAATGAGATATTTGTATTTGATCTGAGTTGGGTCGTTGACCTTATATGCACTAACCGCCACGTGGGACAAGATATGGGCAACCGACGCCGTGGTATCACCAAGCATTTCGTGACGTCACGATCGAGCGGCGCTGGCCGGATTGGACCGAACGCCACTAGGCTAGGTCGCTTGCCGCCCATGCAACGTGCAGCTGTGCTAAGGGCGATGGGCCTGCACTTCGTGCGCATAGGTTTAGACCAGCGGTTGACCTCTCTGTTATGCCTAGGTGGGGCTGCGACGTGTTGATCTTCCGCGGCCGGGCATGACCCAGAAAAGTGTGTCCGCCAAATGGGATCGAGCGTGTCGGGTAATGTGGTGCACCCCTGCAGGGAAGTTAATCTATTCGAATAGCCGTGATCTTCGGTAACAGGACGACTTGGAGTTGTACCTTGACCTTATGACAACTAGAACCGGATACTTAATAAAACACACCTTCCAAGTGCGATACCACCCGGTGGTCGCTCTCTCATCGTGGTTACGAGTAGGGGATCGCCGGTAGGATTATGCTATGCGATGCTACTTGGAGGACTTCATCTACTCTCTTCTACATGTTGCAAGACGGAGGCTGCTGAGCGTAGTCTTGACTGTGATTAGCTATCCCCTCTTATTCGGCATTCTGCATTCAGTCCACCGATATGGCCCTTTACACATATATCCATGCATATGTAGTGTAGCTCCTTGCTTGCGAGTACTTTGGATGAGTACTCACGGTTGCCTTGTTCCCCCTTTTCCCCATTTCTTTACCCGGTTGCTGCGACCAGACGATGGAGCCCAGGAGCGAGACGCCACCATCGATGACGACTACTACACTAGAGGCGCCTACTACTACGTGCAGCCCGCGGACGACGACCAGGAGTTGTTAGGAGGATCCCAGGCAGGAGGCCTGCGCCTCTTTCGATCTGTATCCTAGTTTGTGCTAGCCATCTTATGGCAACTTGTCTAACTTATGTCTGTACTCAGATATTGTTGCTTCCGCTGACTCTTGTGCATTCAAGCTTATGTATTCTAGCCCTCGAGGCCCTGGCTTGTAATATAAAGCTTGTATTATTTTAATTTGTGTCTAGAGTTGTGTTGTGATATCTTCCCGTGAGTCCTTGATCTTGATCATACACATTTGCGTGTATGATTAGTGTACGATTGAATCGAGGGCGTCACAAGTTGGTATCAGAGCCGACTGCCTGTAGGAATCCCCTTCCACACTCCTTGGCCGAAGTCGAGTCTAGACGTTACAAAAACTTTTACTAACATGGTTGTGTGTCTTACGGGCACACGTCGCCATTGGGTGGTAGTAGGATCTTTTATTCCTAGACCTATACTCTGGGACTCTGACATCTCTTCTATTCGGGTTAAATGATTTTGCTAAAAACAAAAGTAACTCTAGGTTCTCGATAATACTTTCTCCTGGAGAGCCCCTTCAGTCCAGATGATCGCCGGCTGCCCTAGAAGATTTCGAAGATACTCTCCAATTTTCTCTCGAGACCTTGTGCCCGTTGCTTTTGCAATTCTCTTCCACCAAAATATCCCTATGGATAAATACTTACACCTGTCGCGCTTACTTTTATTCCCAGTCGATCTTGTTATTACAGGATACCTCGAGAATATTTTGTGCCTACTGCCTTGCAGTTCTTTGCCACCTGAATACCCCCAAAGGATAATTTCTCGCACTTTCCGAGTATCCGCTCATCCCTAGTTGTTCAGATGTTTCACAAAAGTCTTTGAAATACTATTCAATCCTCCAAAAATCCTTAGCAGCTTTATTGCTCTGCAAATACTTGTCTACTTGCATTATGGATGCTTCCCATATATCTGGCAATATTCACTAGAATCTTTTGACACCGTCATTTTGATCCTATTGATTCAACATGTGTGCGAATGCACACAATCATCTATCTACTTCTAAATTATCTTTCCTGCTCAGACATCATTTTTTAACATGAGTTGGTTCTCGACCAAACTATTTGTCGTCAATTGTGCCTCTGGTCTATCCAACTTATCCATCCTTGATCAGAGCGACTGCTTCTGATCCTTTGTTTTGGAAATCGGAATTACTTTGTTATCTAAACATCGGATTATTTAGATGTTCTATAATATGATGCCAGTGCATTCTTCTTCCTCTGGTTGAGTACCGATGCTCACATCAGATCCCTTGTGGACCATCGGTTCCTTTGTTGGATTTTATCCGACAGTGTCCTTCATATTGAATAACCTTGAGAGCTTTTCCATGGGTATATAATGCCTTTGGTAAATTGTATCATCTTCTTTTGAACAATGCTCTACTTTCGAGCTTGTATTATTTACCCCGAAGTTTGTGGTATATGTTCGTAAGATGCCCTGATGGGTTGAACCTAGGCCTTCCTTACTATGTGTGAACTCGGAAGTTTTCACGGGTCATACTCATCTGGTATTTCACCAGGTAAAACTTTCAACACTAATGCCATTATCGAAATGAGAAGTGAATGAAAGGTTATGCATTGAAGAAGTGCGAGTCGACCTTGAACTTTGTGTTCATGCCCATGGACACGACGTAGATCTTATCATTAAAGCTTCTCTTAAATTAATTATTCCCTTGGTATAAGGTCTTATATCTGGGATTCGGCCTTTTGCAATCGTGGTTCCGGCCATGTTCTCCTTTTAAATACCATTTCTTGGACAAGTTGAAGTACTTGTCTTCTGCAGATCATTGCACCTGTCCAACCTTCACTTTGCTCTACCGTTGAGTATTAAACTCTGGTATCTCAAGAATATCATGGAACTTCATAACTTATTATGAGTTCTTCAAGTATTATTTCTCACTCACTCCAATTTTCCTCGGGTTCTGAGTTGTTAGACACTCAAGGACATTGATAAGTGAATCAATTCCGCACTCCGATTCAATAAAGTAATCTCCGTTGCTTATGAGTTTAATAATCCTTCAAGTCATTCCTAGCCTGATCGGCTATATCATTACCATGTTAAATTTTAACTGTGCTACCCGGTCCTTCTTCCCGTAGCACAATTAATTGACGATGAGCTAAACTTACGTTGATCTTCCTCATCATATCATTGCCTTGGACAACAAGCTTGGTTTCGAGTTTGTGTCGTACCCTTGGTTCCAATAACCTTTCGCTTCATCATTCATTTGACTTGATGTCATCGCCGATCGATTACATCTTGAAATCTCTCGACAAAGTGTGTCGTGATCATCATCAACCTTATGAGCTCTTCCAGGATATCAAATGAGTTCATGATGAGAAATACCATCCTTGCCCTCGATGATCTACGTTATCATCGACCACTTTATTGCCTTCCCACCAACACATGCTTGTTCGTGTTTGGTGTTATACCTTGAGTTCCTTGCTATCCAGTAATTGTTCTTCTTTACCTTGGAACATTAACATCTCTTATGTCCTCAATGTTGTGAGAAATTCACCACCCTTAAGAATTCTTGATACCAGTGATACTTATTAACATCACCATTCTTTTCTTGGTCCCCGTGATGTTTCTAACCGGAATACCGACAAATGGTCTGTGATGTGTAAATTCTAAACTTCGAGCAACCCTCTTGCTTTGAATTTATTGGTCTATAGTTCATTCTACGACTATGGCTTATTGAATCACCATTCTGACATTGGTCGTGCAACCCAACCCATATTTTGGGCGCACCTTTCAACCAACATTAAATTGTGTATATTTTCCTCGAGCATACTTCCTTATATCATTTGATCTGACAAATGTTATCTCCTTGTTCACTTAATTGTGGAAATCCATCTTTTGGAAATCTCGATGAATTGTCGTTGAGTTCACCAGACACCTCCTTGTCCTCTCCTTGGGTTAATGATGGACTCTTGTTAACGGAAATCACTTCATAGTTCATTTCCCGAGAATCTTACATTGTCATCTCGTCAATTGTGTTGCACCTTTTCTTCTCAGGCATACTAAGTCTGAGGTATCCTGACACCAACTAGATCTGAATCACGGTCAGATATGATGGTGGGAACATATTTCCAAGAGTTATAACATTGGTCTTAATATGACCCGGTAAGGTGCTGTCGTGCCTAGCACACCTGGTCGGAGGCCCTATTGTTATAGTTCCCTTTCAATGAGGTTACCCATTCTTCCATGGGGAAACCGTAAGGCTTATTCGCAAGTTGTTCTGATGAATCCTTCTTGTATCCAAAGTCCGATCTTTGCTTGAAGACCATGTCAATGCTATCTCGAAGCATGTCTGTGGTACTCCGATTTTCAATAAGAGCATTCGAAGCCCAATGCTAAATGTTTCTTGCTCAATTATCCAAACACCGTTGTATGGGTAATGTCATGAAATTTCTCTCCCCTTACCTAAACGGTTTTCTACATTATCTCCTGTCATGGATATTTTTCTCTGCTTGTCCTTGGGGAGGATATACTCCTGAAATATGTGTTTAAACACATTTTCCTTTCCATTGATCTGTTTAATCGGATAATCATACTATCCTTTCCATTGTATTGTTTAACCTTTCCAAGTCGACTTAATCGAGCGGTGGCATTTTCGCTTAGGTAAGCACCTTGTTGTGCCACTCGTCAAGAAGACCTCACATTATTGTTGATAGCATTCCGTAGCCACCGACGGACGGGAACCTTGCCTATTGGCCCGCCTCGTTCAACGAGCAGGAAAATGGTTCTCTTCGTCCCTCGCCATTGGTATCGACATTGTTGCCAACATAACTGATAGGCTACCCTCTGACATGTCTTGTTATCATGACCGTGCAAGATATCAACGCTTTTCCTACTTTTAACTACATGGTGGGCCCATAACCCACAGGTCACATGATCGAAACCTGACTCTCCTGTACCCCCTGTTCCCAAAGTTATTCCTCACGCGCGACTTTGTATGTAATGCACGTGCCAACCTTTGAGAGATCACCAATTCTGGTATCCGAAACGATACTTATGCCCGTTACTCTGTACCCCTTTCACACTTTGTTTCAGGCAACAAATGATTGCCTATCCGCTTGAAACTTCTTATTGCACCTTCTTACCTTGCTCTCGATATTTTCTTAAGTTTCAATTCAAGAGTTACTTTCGGCCACCTTCCCCGATGTTATCGACAGGATAGTCAACCTTGCAGAGGTCCGTTCTCTCGGAATACCCCCTTTATTCTTTCATAAGTACGATGGAGTTCCCGAAGAAAGGATGCCGACTTCATTATGATGACTTGAGACAGAGAAATGAAGGCATCAATGTATTGGATCAGCCTCTTCGAGAAGAGCAGGCCAGAATAAGAAGACCCGCTAGATTCGTTACCAAACCTTTCCCCCTTTCGTTGCCTCTTAAATCTCGGGACCGAGATTTCTTGTAGTGGAGGAGAATTGTGACGCCCGG
Source organism: Aegilops longissima (assembly GCA_021605205.1). Taxonomy (NCBI): domain Eukaryota; kingdom Viridiplantae; phylum Streptophyta; class Magnoliopsida; order Poales; family Poaceae; genus Aegilops; species Aegilops longissima. Next base: position 673,140,913 of record CM038677.1, on the reverse strand, counting down.
ATAATTAGGCTACAGCAAAACTCTCCTGATGATGCCATGTCATCTATGTTACTGTTGCTAATTAAGTGGTAGTTCAAAAACATTGCAAATTCAAAAATGAATTAGTAACAACCACCCAATGTTTTCAAAAGCCAAAACAAAAATGTTCGGTGGGTGCCGGATATTACAAGGGTAATTATAATAAAGCAAACATATTTTTATAAAATGCCTAAATGATTTAAAATGAAATAGAACAGAAAAGAAAATAAATAATAATAAAAAATAGACAAACATAAAACAAAAAAGGAGGAAAACCCCCACTGGGCTCCGGCCCAGCCGGCCACCCACTCCCCACTTATCCACTCACCCGCCCCTACCCGAACCGCCACCGACACTTCCCCCCTCTCCCCAAAAATATCTCCTCCCTCCTCTCCCGATTGATCGATCGAGGAGGAGGTCACCATGCTGGCGCCCGATCTCGCCCCACGCCAGACGCCTCCGCCGCAGATCGCCTCCCGCCCGCCGCTCGTCCCGTCGTCCCCCAACCTTCCCCGAGCCCGCTGCCCGTGCCCTATGGTCCTCGGTGAGGACCCTGTTCTCCTTCTCCCGTCCCCTCTCGCTGGCGCCGCTTCGCCTGCGGTGCTGCCAGCGCGTGCCCACGCCGACCACGCCCAACCTAGGCCCTCCTCAGATTCGCCGGCCGCGTCCCGCTGACGACAAGACACTCGCGCTGGCAGCGCCGCGCCCCCACTTTCTGCTCGCCGGTGCCTCGTGACCGGGTCAGACCCGCTCCGGCTGCGCTTACACGCACGAGGGCGTGCCCCGACCAAGCCACCTGCACCTCCCGACCGTGGTTCGCGTGCGCCACAACCGCGCCGGCCGCGTCATCACTCCCCGCCGCCGCCTACCTCCCCGGCGCCGGCGCTCCTCGTCCGCTTTGGTCGGTGCTCTCCTCCGCCTAACCGGTGCGGGGCCAACTGGGGCACACCAGCGCCCACCTCCTGCGCTTGCGCGTCGCCGGGCCGTGTCGCGCCCTCAAGGCTGCCTCCACCACCGCGCCTCGCCGTCCGCTTACGCGTTGTCGCCGCCCGCACACGCGCCCATGGCTCCGGTCCCTCCGTCCCGCCGCCTGTTCGACCGGGCGCTCATGTGCCCTTACGCCCGGCGCCATGGCGGCTCAAGGCTCGTCTCGGGCGGGTTATGCCAGACAGCTGGGCTCGCCCGTTCGCTAGCACCCACACCAGCACGCCCCACCGCCCGTTACCGGTAGCGCGCCACCGCTAAAGACCCCCGTGACACGATGATGGGGCCCACGCCGTAATCTAAAAATAAAAAAGGATTTTTTAATGAATAAAAAAAGTAATAATTAAAATAAATAAATAATTAATTAAGTTAATTAATCCTATTTAATTAATTTAATTAACTAGTAGTTTAATTAAACAGTAATTAGAAAATATTAATTAATTAATTAGATAATTAATTAACTTAATTAAATTTGTTAAATTAACATAATGACTTAATTAAACTAATTAAACCTGCTTAGTTAGTCTAAGACAATGACGAACGGGACCCACACGCCAGGTCAACTCCCTGTTGACTGCTGATGTCATGATGATGTCAGCGTGCACTATTCTAGATAATGTTAGAATTAAATAATTAAATAAATTCTAAAAATGATTAAATCTTTAGCAAATCATATAAAATAAACCGTAGCTCAGATGAAAATGTTTTCTATATGAAAGTTGCTCAGAACAACGAGATTTAACCCGAACGCAGCCCGCTCGTCCGCCACGCATCCCTAACCTATCGAACTCAAGAACTTTCCCCGTCCGGCTCTTCCGCCTCGAAAACACGAAACACCGGGATACTTTCTGATGTTTACCCCTTCACCAAAGATCACCTCATACCGCGTTAGGGCACGCCTAGCATCACGCTTTGCTTTGTCATGCATCGTCATGCATCTTTTTGCTTAAATATTCATTGTTTCTTCCCCCTCTTCTTCCGCTAGACACCGAGACCGACGCTGCTGCTGCCCAGTTCGACTACGGAGTTGACGACCCCTCTCTCTTGCCAGAGCAACCAGGCAAGCCCCCCTTGATCACCAGATATCGCCTATTCTCTTCTATACTGCTTGCATTAGAGTAGTGTAGCATGTTACTGCTTTCCGTTATTCCTATCCTGATGCATAGCCTGTCCTTGCTACTAATGTTGATACCTTTACCGCAATCCTACATGCTTAGTATAGGATGCTAGTATTCCATCAGTGGCCCTACATTCTTGTCCGTCTCACAGTTGTGCTATACTATCGGGCTGTGATCACTCGGGAGGTGATCACGGGTATATACTATATACTTATACATGATACATGTAGTGATTAAAGACGGGTCGGCTCGTAGGAGTAGCCGCGTGTGGATCTTTGTGGCGGAGCAACAGGGCAGGTTGAGACCGCCTAGGAGAGAGGTGGGCCTGGCCCTGTTCGGCATTCGCGGATACTTAACACGCTTAACAAGATCTTGGTATTTGATCTGAGTTGGGTCGTTGACCTTATACGCACTAACCGCCACGTGGGACAAGATATGGGCAACCGACGTCATGGTATCAGCCGAAGCATTTCATGACGACAGCGACTGAGCGGCGCGCGCCGGATTGGACTGGAACGCCACTAGGCTAGGTCTACTTTCGGCCGCCCACGCAACATGCAGGTGTGCTAAGGGCGATGGGCCTGCACTGCGTGCGCATAGGTTTATACGCGTCTTGACTCTCTGTTATGCCTAGGTGGGGCTGCGACGTGTTGATCTTCCGCGACCGGGCATGACCCAGAAAAGTGTGTCCGGCCAAATGGGATCGAGCGTGTCGGGTAATGTGGTGCACCCCTGCAGGGAAGTTAATCTATTCGAATAGCCGTGATCTTCGGTAACAGGACGACTTGGAGTTGTACCTTGACCTTATGACAACTAGAATCGGATACTTAATAAATCACACCCTTCCAAGTGCCAGATGCAACCCGATGGTCGCTCTCTATCAGGGTTACGAGGAGGGGATCGCCGGGTAGGATTATGCTATGTCATGCTACTTGGAGGACTTCAGTCTACTCTCTTCTACATGTTGCAAGACGGAGGCTGCCAGAAGCGTAGTCTTCGACAGGATTAGCTATCCCCCTCTTGTTCTGGCATTCTGCAATTCAGTCCATCGATATGGCCCTTTACACATATATCCATGCATATGTAGTGTAGCTCCTTGTTTTGTAGTACTTTGGATGAGTACTCACGGTTGCCTTGTTCTCCCTTTTCCCCTTTCTTTACCCGGTTGCTGCGACTGACGATGGAGCCCAGAGCGACGCCACCGTCGATGACGACTACTACACTGGAGGCGCCTACAACTACATGCAGCCCGCAGACGACGACCAGGAGTAGTTAGGAGGATCCCAGGCAGGAGGCTTGCGCCTCTTTCTATCTGTATCCCAGTTTGTGCTAGCCATCTTATGGCAACTTGTCTAACTTATGTCTGTACTCAGATATTGTTGCTTCCGCTGACTCTTGTGCATTCAAGCTTACGTATTCTAGCCCTCGAGGCCCTGGCTTGTAATATAAAGCTTGTATTATTTTAATTTATGTCTAGAGTTATGTTGTGATATCTTCCCGTGAGTCCTTGATCTTGATCGTACACATTTGCGTGTATGATTAGTGTACGATTGAATCGAGGGCGTCACAACACTGCAACAGGACAGCTCGACTCGTCAAGAGCTCGATTAGCAGTTCGGCCTCCGTCCCAGCCCCAATGAGGTAGTGGAATTTGTACCACGCGTACATAATTATGCACTTAAAATTCCATGGGCATCGACAGAGGCACAGCTAGCGCGTGATCGACAGTTCAGCTAGACCCATCCCAGGCTCACATATAACTTCACTATTTTCTTTTCCTTTTTTTAGGTCTCTTTTATACAGGCCTCCTTCGACGGCCCGATTACTGGTCCTGTCAAAGGACAAGTACACGAGATTGGCACAGAGCACATGCATGCAGGGGAAGCCCTAGAGGACAATCCAATGATCACTCTACCTGTTTTTCAGCACCCAAATGCAGCTCTCCTTTGGTTATGGCATGTTAAATAGCCGGTTGCTTCTCGCACTATTTGTAAAAATGCGCTTTGACGCATTAACCCAACTATAATGGAAACAGCTCACGGCCCAAGTCAAGGGGCCCCAGATATTACTTCTGCTCTTGTTCTGTTTTCCTTTGCCATTAATTACTTATATTCTCGCACCCGTGCACTTTGGCACGTTTCATATTCGCCAGGGGCTCCCCATCGCCCCATAATACGGCAACAAAGACCGAACACTTCTTATAGATAAGTTCGCACTCGAATTTAGCATTATATGCATTGGCTCGAATCATGTCTTTGGTCAATAGTTGGGTTGTCTGCCTCGTGCTTGCTACCCCACGCTCCCTATATCGGCTAGGGTAGTAAAGGGAAAACTACTGCGATTGTGCCCTGGTCTAAACCGGATGAGCACCTCAGTAGAGAAAGCCGAAAATTGACTGTCATGATGCGGCGAGAGCCGGCCAGCTGTTCGGAGGTCACAATTCATTAGAGATTTTTTTCTGCATTCCGCGAAGGATCGGTACTTACTTCCCGATCAGACGCTGACAGCACTCTGGTTCATATACCAGGGGCTGCGCCCTTGTTTTATTATAAAATCCTATGGCTAAGTGAGGGCGTTTAAGCCGCATAGTCCGATTGCCTGGTTCGTTGTGCTAAACAACTCCTTCAAGGACCATATAATTGGATACAGATTTTTTAGATCCCATCCCGAACACCTCGGTACTACCTACGTGAGGGAAGAAGCCGACGACTGGCCAACCCTCAGATTCCATACAACACGGCCGCACAGGAGGAAACAATTAAAACATAATAAGCATTATATTACAAACCAGCTTTGTTTTTATCATACAAGGCAAGGACAAAACACGAGTGTATTCATTCGAAAACAATGTCCTGCCCGCATTGCGCTGCTGCAAGTCGAGACCCTTCAAGGACATCCGCAAAATATCGCTCGGGTGTGCGGTGCTCCTTGCCCTCTGGCGGCCCCCTGCCCACCTCGACGGCGTCCATCTTTGCCCACCACATCTTGCAACGGGCGAAAGCCATGCACGCACCTTCGATGCAGACTGATCGCTTGACGATGTCTAGCCGAGGACAGGCCTCCATTAGCCGCTTCACGAGGCCAAAATAATTGCTGGGTATCGCCTCGGCTGGCCACAGCCGGATTATTAAATCCTTCATGGCCAGTTCGGCCACCCTGTGCAGCTCGACCAACTGTTTCAGCTGATCGGTAAAGGGCACAGGATGTTACGCACAACAGATCAAGGCCCGTAACAGCTTCTCCGTGGAGCTCCCTTCTTTGGCTCGGAAGAACTCCGCCGCATCGGACACGCTGTGTGGTAGATTCGCAAAGGCCCGTGGGCAACTCCGAATCCGGGTTAGTAAAAGGTACTTCCTCTCCACATAATGTCTTTGCATGTTAAATGGCTTACCCGCCGCGATCTTCTTGGCCTCCGGGATCTCTTTGAGGGCGTCCCGGGCCTCATTCCGTGTGGCCTCCGTGCTCTGACGAGCCTTGGCAAGTTCGGTCTCTTGGACCGACGCATCGTGCTCCAAGGCCTCGCCACTACTAGGAAAAGGGCTATAAATAATATGGACACTAATGGCGATCCACACATGTGGTGCGCCACTACTATATAGTAGTGGTGCACCATGTGTTGTTACGCCATTAGTGTCCAAATACTAATGGCGCACCACATCCACGGTGCGCCACTACTAACATTTTTTTTTTATTTTTTTAAAACTAGTAATGGTGCACACCCTCGGTGCGCCACTACTAACAATTTTCTTTTATTTTTTTCAAAACTAGTAATGGCGCACCAGGAGGCAGTGCGCCATTACTAGTTTTAACTAGTAATGGTGCACCACACCCTCGGTGCGCCACTACTAACAAAATTTTTTATTTTATTTTTTAAACAGTAATGGTGCACCGTGAGTGTGGTGTGCCATTACTAGTTAAACTAGTAGTGGCGCACCACACCCACGGTGCGCCATTACTAACTTTGCCCAAAAATTCCAAATAATGCACACCCCACTTCGTGGACCGCTTTTCAGTTTTAGAAAAATAAAAGAAAATGATGGAAATGTCAAAAATAAAAAATAAGTTTCCCATGTGATATGTGGTCTAGTTGTTAGGAAAATTTACAAATATGAATTTTGACTTTATTCGCAAAATCTATCTGAAATTTGTAAAATGGGCATAACTTTTGCATACGAACTCGGATTAAAAAGTTTTTTATATGAACTATCATCTACTCGAAAAGATACATCCGAATTCAATCGGGGGAACCCCGTTGAACATTTTTAGAATCCCCAAAAACCTAACAGAAAAAAGATACGAGACTTTTAAGATCTAGAGGGGGAAAATGGAAAAAATTTCAAACTTACTAGTGGCGCACCATTTGCTAGGTGCGCCACTAGTAACAGAAAAAAAATAGTTTCATTTTTTTTGGAAAAAATGTTCAAAAGAATTTCAAACTTACTAGTGGCGCACCATTTGCTAGGTGTGCCACTAGTAACAGAAAAAAAATAGTTTCAAAAAATTTTTTTTGGAAAAAATGTTCAAAATATGTTACGTACTATGAACGGAAGTTTGAAATATTTTTTCAAAATTTCATCACACTCATGAACATGAACAAAAGTCCTAGACATCAACAAGGTTTAATAGGATTGATATGCTAGATATATCAACAAGTGCCTGTTAAGTGAGCAGGTGCTGGGGTTGCATAGAACTCTGAAGTTAAGCATGCTTGGGCTGGAGTAGTGTGAGGATGGGTGACCTTTTGGGAAGTTTGACCACGGAGTGTGATTTGACTTGAGATTAAGCGAGATTAAGCCATAGTGACCCGGGATTATGAAAAAAATTCTGAAATTTTTTTTGAAAAAAAATGTTAGTAATGGCGCACTTCTATTTGGTGCGCCATTACTAATGGCGCACTCCCTGGTGCGCCATTAGTATCTGGTATACTAATGGTGCACCAGGGGTGCGCCATTAGTATTAATTACTAGTGGCGCACCTGTAGTGCGCCATTAATGGCCAAAACAGGTGCGCCACTAGCAGGCCTTTTCCTAGTAGTCGCACACCTTCACCGCGTCCTGGAGCTCCTTCTGGACCTCGTTGACCCGGGCCTTGAGCTTCTTACGGGCGGCTTGCTGCTGGACAGCCTTCCCCCCGGCTTCGGCCAGGGCCTTTTTTAGGGCCTCGACCTCGGTCGTCGCTCCTACACATATAATGACACTCTGGTCAATACACACCACTTATTCTCTCCGAATACACAGCAAGTCGTTACACACCTTGCTTCTCCTGGAGCCGAGTCTTCACCTCGCCGAGCTCGTTCTCGGCTTGCTCCAGCCTCTGCTTCAGTTCAGAGACTTGGTAGTACGCAAAGTCGCGGCCAACAACGACGCCTGCTTATTCATACATATAAAGTTAGTCTCCTACAACAAAGGATTGATCCTCTGTCCAGCCTTTCTTCTTGAAGATCGGACAGTGTCTCAGGGGCTACTGTCTACATGGGATTCTTCTCTTTCTACGCGACTTACCTCAAAACCTGTCAACAGGTTGCTGCAGGCCCCGTTTAGTCTGCTCTTGGCGGACTGAACCTTCTCGATCACCGCACCCACTAGAGCACGGTGCTCGTCCACAACGGAGGCGCCTCGTAACGCCTCCATCAGGTTATCCGGTGCCCCTGGTTGGACAGGGGCCACCGGTGGAATCGGCACACCTCCCCCCTTCGAAGGAGGGTGCTTGCCAGATTCCGGAGCCGTATGGGTCTCCGGAATTGTATTCGGCTGAGGGCCGAACTGAAAACGTCCCTCCTCGCCAGTCTCCATGGGGGTCTGCGTCCCCATGTGTCCGGCAGCGGATGTCTCGCCTTGCAGCGCCTCCTGGACAGTGTCCTCGACATCTCCCCGGCTCAGAGTGGTCCTCCGGGACAACACCTCGGCGTCATCCTGGGCCTCGGGGGAGTACGCGGTCGGCGGTGACGCGCTGGCCATTTCCGCCGGATCCAACGAACCTCCAGATGAGGATCACGGGATGATGTCACGGGCCAGACTGCAATAGCACAATTAAGCACGCCAAAACAATAAAAAGGAGAGGCCGGGTACACTTATGTACGTGAGTCATAGTACTTACGACGCGACCCAAGGCTTAGTGCGGAGGCGTCGCTCCGGACTGCTGTCAACGTCCCACGCGGTGTTAACCGCAAGGGTGCCCTTCCCCTTCTTGGGTGTTCCCGCCTCAGGGGGAAGGTTCTCCTCCTCCTCCTCCTCCTCCTCCTCCTCCTCCTCCTCCTCCTCCTCCTCCTCCTTGTGGAGGCCCCCTTTTCTTCTTCCCCTCCTCAGGGGGAAGGTTCTTCTCCTCCTCCTCCTCCTCCTCCTCTTCCTCATCATCGTCCTCAGGGACGGAGGAATGGGCTTCTTTGTCTTCGGACGTCACGTCCGACGCGCCCTTGCGACATGGGCCACTTTTGTCCCCCTTGGCCTTCTTATCCGGCGCCTTATATGGTGTCGGCACCAGCATCTCCGCCAGACGCGGGATGACCGGTTCTTCAGGCAGCGGAGCCGGACATTGGATCCGCTTCGCCCTCTCCATCCAATCCTGAAAAAAACAGATGCTAAAAGCTCAGAATCATCCTCGAAACAAGCAAGTAGAGGATGTGTTAAAAATAACATACCTCGCTGGCGGGGTGGTTAATGTCGTGCCCGCGGTCTGAATCTGTGGCCGGTGGTTTCTTGTTACCCTTGAAGAGCAACTTCCAGGAGCCCTCGTGAGTGGTCTGAAAGATCCTCTTCAGGGTATGGTGCTTCTTTGGATTGAACTTCCATAGAGGATGGCATCGGCTCTGACACGGGAGAATCTGGCAAACTAGCATCACCTGGATTACATCGACAAGTTTGACATCCTTGTCCACCATGCTTTGAATGCTCATCTGCAGCACTATCAGCTCGTCTAGAGAACACCAGTTTGGGCTTTTCTCGACCCAGGAGGTGAGCCACATCGGGCACCGGGTTGATTCAGCTGCGCTGCCCGGCCGGTGCCGCAGGTTCTCAGAATGTAGAACCATTGTTTCTGCCATTCCTTGACAGTGTCCACAAAGGTGCCTTTCGGCCAAGAGACATTGGACAGCTTACTCACCATGGATCCTCCACACTCTGTGTGCTGGCCATCCACTACCTTCGGCTTCACATTGAATACCTTGAGCCATAGCCCGAAATGGGTTGGATACGAAGGAAGGCCTCACACACGACGATGAACGTCGAGATGTTGAGGAAGGAGTTTGGAGATAGATCATGGAAGTCTATCCCGTAATAGTACATCAGCCCGCGGACGAAAGGGTGGAGAGGAAACCCTAGCCCGCGGGCGAAATGAGGGATGAATACCACCCTCTCATTGGGCTTTGGCGTGGGGACAACTTGCCCCTAGGCTGGAAGGCGGTGGGCGATTTCCTTCGCCAAGTACCTGGCCGCCCGAAGTTCAGTATTGTCCTTCTCCTTAACGGAGGAGACCATCCACTTGCCCTAACCTCCGGATCCGGGCATGGTTGAAGTGCTAGCTCGAGTGAAAAGGAGATGAGAACTTGGGCGCTGGAGCTCGAGATTGGAAGGGCGGAGAAAGAGAGAAGGCGTGGGGAAAGAAGGGAATCCTTATCCCCTTATAAAGGCAGTGAACATCTAACGCCTCCCCATTCGCCTCGAAACTCGCCTATTCCCAAGGCCTATGTAAACGGCACGGTTGGGTTACCCACGCCCGTATTGATGAGAATCCCGCAATAAGGGGACACGATCTCTGCTTCGACAAGACGTGCCAATGGCCACCGCGTCTCGAAACATGGAGCGACATAAAAATGGTTCGGAATTGTGACCGGGCAGACATGATGTCATGTTGTAAAAGTTGTCAGCAGATTGGACTCGTGGAAGTATTATATTCTCTCCGTGGTTGTGTGTGGTGTGTGTTACGGGTCCGGATACAATCATTACATCTAAAGACTATCTTGGAGTTCGGAAAGGGGAACCCGCCTTGCAATGCCAAAGACAATCTGCGTCGGACTCCTCGTCATTGAAGCCAGGTTCAGGAGCTACTGGGGGAGTCCTGGACTAAGGGGTCCTCGGGCGTCCGGCCTGTTATCCATGGGCTGGACTGATGGGCTGTGAAGACATGAAGGCCGAAGATTGTACCCGTGTCCGGATAGGACTCTCCTTGGCGTGGAAGGCAAGCTTTGCGATCAACTATGAAGATTCCTTTCTATGTAACCGACCCTATGTAACCCTAGATCTCCCCGGTGTCTATATAAACCGGAGGACTTAGTTCGAACAGGGATATACTCATGACCATAGTCATACAGGCTAGACTTCTAGGGTTTTAGCCATTACGATCTCGTGGTAGATCAACTCTTGTAATACTCATATTCATCAAGATCAATCAAGCAGGAAGTAGGGTATTACCTCCATAGATAGGGCCCAAACCTAGGTAAACATCGTGTCCCCTGTCTCCTGTTACCATCGACCTTAGACGCATAGTTTGGGACCCCCTACCCGAGATCCGCCGGTTTTGACACCGACAGGCACCCTCCGGAAGTGGACTTCCTATCCACTTTGTCTCCCGCCCAATCAGAATCTGAATATCCTGCAAGCTTGAAGTTTGCACCTCTTGGATACCATAAGCCAAAGTTTGGGGTATGAGCCAAATATCAAAAGATTCGCTTGACCGCCACAAAGTGGCTTTCCTTAGGTGCAGCTTGAAACCGTGCACAAATTCCCACACTCAACATGATATCCGGTCTAGATGCACAAAGGTAAAGCAAGGAGCCAATCATGGAGCGATATACCTTTTGATCCACTGCTTTACCATTGGGATCTATGTCAAGTTGGCATTTGATGGGCATTGGAGTGGAGGTCGGCTTGACATCACTTAGCTTGAATCTCTTGAGCATGTCTTGAGTATATTTGGCTTGGTTGATGAAGGTTCCTTCTCTTCTTTGCTTGACTTCGAACCCGAGAAAGAACTTCAACTCTCCCATCGATGACATCTTGAACTTTGAGGTCATGAGAGCGGCAAATTCCTCATTGAAAGCTTTGTTAGGGGAACCAAATATAATATCATCAACATATAGTTGGCACAAACAACTCCCCTTTGACCTTCTTAGTAAAAAGAGTGGGGTCGATTTTCCAAACTTCAAATCCATGATCTTGCAACAACTCGGTAAGGTGGTCATACCACGCATGTGGGGCTTGTTTAAGGCCATAGAGTGCCTTATCGAGTTGATACACATGATCGGGGAAGTAGGGATCCTCGAACCCGGGGGGTTGCTTGACATACACCAACTCATTAATAGGACCATTAAGAAAAGCACTCTTCACATCCATTTGTTGCAACTTAAAGTTATGATGAGAAGCATAAGCAATCCACAAACGAATGGATTCAAGGCGAGCAACGGGAGCAAAGGTTTCACCGTAGTCGATACCCTCGACTTGGGAGTAGCCTTGTGCTACCAATCTTGCCTTGTTGCGAACGATGGTCCCATGAGCATCTTGCTTCTTCTTGAATATCCACTTGGTTCCAATGACATTGTGGTTCCCCGTTGGCCTTGGCACTAGTCTATACACGTTCTTGTACTCGAAGTTGTTGAGTTCTTCATGCATGGCATTGAGCCAATCCGGATCATTGAGCGCCTCATAGACCTTTTGGGGTTCAACCCAAGAAACAAACGCGTGATGTTCACAATAGTTTGCCAATTGTCTACGAGTTCTTACCCCATTTTGAATGCTTCCAAGCACATTCTTCACGAGATGACCCTTGGTAGAGAGCTTGGATGCAATCTTGGCGGCACGACGCTCCAATTCCTCCTCGGGGGTGAGTTGAGGAGTGGTCACTTGATCATCTTGAGCGTCGTCTTGAACCTGTTCTTGATCTTAAGGTTGCTCTTGATCTTGAACTTGCTCGGAGGAGAGAACTTGACCTTGGGCATCACGTGGTGATTCAACACCGTCTTGAGATTGATCTTGCCCTTGGTCTTGTTCATGAGGTTGAGGGCCTTCACTTTGTTCTTCGAAAGCGTGTGGGCCTTGGGTTGGTGATGGCTCCACTTGAGTGGAGCATTGTCCTTCTCCTTCGGCCACAAGGGGTTCCTCAATGGGTAGGATAAAACCAACTCCCATTCTTCTTATGGATTGAGGAGGAATATCATCACCTACATCACAAGTGCCACTTTGCTCCACTTGGGAGCCGTTATTCTCATCAAACTCCACGTTACACGTCTCCTCAATAAGTCATGTGGACTTATTGAGGACACGGTAAGCATGAGAGTTTGTAGCATAACCAACAAATATGCCCTCATAAGCTCTAGCCTCAAATTTAGACAAACGAACACCTTTCTTGAGAATGAAACACTTACACCCGAACACCCGAAAGTACTTGAGGTTGGGCTTGTTACCGGTGAGTATCTCATATGGAGTCATATTCAAGCCTTTGCGGAGATAGAGCTGATTTGAAGCATGGCACGCGGTGTTGATGGCTTCGGCCCAAAGTTGTATGGAGACTTGAATTCCGCCATCATGGTCCTTGCCGCATCCATCAACGTCCAGTTCTTCCTCTCTGCAACACCATTTTGTTAAGGGGTGTATGGTGCGGAATATTGATGCTTGATCCCCTCATCACTAAGAAACTCATCCAAGGTGTAGTTCTTGAACTCGGTTCCATTGTCACTTATTATTGTCAAGATCTTTGCATTGTGTTGACGTTGGGCTTCATTTGCAAAGTCAATGACGGTTTGTTGGGTCTCGCTCTTCCTCTTGAAGAAATATACCCAAGTGTATCTTGAATAATCATCCACAATCACCAAGCAATACTTTCTACCCCCAAGGCTATCAAAGGATGTAGTCCCAAAGAGATCCAAGTGAAGGAGCTCCAAAGGCCTCTTGAGTAAATGGTAGTCGTGGGAGGGTGAGCCTTTTCATGTAGCTTTCCTTCGATACAAGCACTGCAAGCACGATCTTTAGCAAAACTAGCATTTGTTAGTCCACGGACATGGTCCCCCTTGAGAAGAATTTGCAAAGATCTCATATTGACATGGGCTAAACGGCGATGCCAAAGCCATCCCACGTCAACTTTAGCCATTAGGCATGTTGCGGTCTTAGTGGGTCGCTCTGAAAAGTTAATCACATAGTGAACGTTCTCGACATGCCCAACAAAGGCTACTTTAAGAGTCTTGCTCCACAAGAGGGCCACAGTATCAACATCAAAGAAAGTGGCAAAGACCATGAGTGCAATTTGACTAACGGAAAGTAAATTGTATGCAAGGGACTCAACAAGCATGACCTTCTCGATTGTGAGATCATGAGAAATGACAACCTTGCCAAGTCCCAATACCTTAGAGGACTAGGCATCACCCGACTTAACATTGGTGGGCATAGATGGAATCTTGTGAACGTCCACCACCAAGTCCTTGCTTCCGGTCATATGATTAGTGGCTCCACTATCGAGCCACCATGATCCCCCACTGGAAGCAAACACCTACAAGAAATCAACGCTTGGTTTTAGGTACCCATTTTGTAATGGGTCCTTTGATGTTAGTAACAAGGGTCTTAGTAACCCAAATAGACCATTCATCGTACTCATAAGAAGAACCAACAAATTTGGCATAAACATGTCCATCACTAGCACGGCATAACACATAAGAAGGGTTAAAGTCGCCGGCTTTGTTGGGAGGGGTAGCATTGCCCTTCTTAGCATCACTACCCTTCACATTGTTCTTCTTCTTCTTCTTAGAAGCACCCTCTCCCTCCTTCACAAAAGTTTGCTTGAGAGGGGGAGGTCGTTTGGCCTTGTCATCCTTCTTCTTGTTCTTGGACTTGGGTGTGAACCCGATTCCTTCCTTGGCCACAACTTCCTTTTGATTGCTCAAAAGGTCGTTGAGGTTCTTCTCACCTTGTATGCATGACACAAGGCCTTTCCCAAGTTGCTTCTTCAACTTTGCATTCTACTCAACAAGATGCACATGCTCACAACATGGGTTAGTAGCATTTGCATTATCAATTAAGACCATATGAGGAAAGGTGGCTTTCTCCTTGGTTAGCTTTACTCGGAGTTGATCATGAGACTCTTTGAGGCTAGCATGAGCACCCTTCAAGACCTTGTGAGCCTTGTCAAGTAAGTCAAACTCCTCTCTGAGTCTAGCAAGATCAACCCCAAGCTTGGCCTTCTCGGAGTTTAGCACACGAGATACAACAAGAGCATGATCAAGATCTTTCTTTAATTTAGTGTGGTCATTGTTGTATGACTCCTCAAGAGCCGAATGAAGACCTCGCTCTTCCTAAAGAGCATTGGAAAGATCCGAAATCTCATCGGCATAGTCACGACTATGCCCCTCCACCTTAGAGATGGTATCTTCGTGAGCCTCGATCATGTCATTGGCTTCACCAAGTTGTTCCAAGAGAGCAACGAAGTGCTTCTTGGATTTACCCTTGAGCTTACTCATAAAATACTCAAATTCATTCTCCTCCACATTAGACCCCTCATGTTCATCAATGCAATCCGTCAAAGAAGGATTATTAATGATGGCAGTTTTGATGTTGGGGGTTACCTTGTTGGTGGCTTTAGCCATGAGGCACATGGCAGTGATGTTCTCATTGGGTGAGTCGAAGAGAGACACCCGTGGAGTTGTCGCAATGGCAATGGAGGCCACGGCAACTGACTCACCGTCTTCATCATCATCATCATCATCATTGTACTCTTCTTGTGCTACCAACCCCTTGGGAGGAGTCTTCTTGGTGAAGTTGCTCTTGTAGGGGAAAGACTTGGCCTTGTCCTTTCGGATGAGCTTGCCACCATTGTCTTCCCTCTTCTCATAAGGACATTCCGCAACAAACTGGCTCACATTGCCATAATTATAGAAAGTCATCACTCATTGCTTGACCTTCGCGCCACTTGAGTTGTTCTTGTTGAAGTTTGGCCTTGTGTTCTTCTTGCTCCAAAATTGCCTTGAATCAAGTGTCGTGTGTTCATGATAAGCGTACTTTGTATCTTTGGGATTGCTCTCCTCTTCTTCTTCTTATTCCTCTTCTTCCACACTAACCTTGGCCTTCAATGCAAGGTTGGGCTTCTTTGCTCTTTGCGAACATAACACCGCATTGTCGGCGGTCTTGTCCAAGATACTCATAGCCACGAACTCATCCAATACTTCACTTGAGGACAAGGTGTGGAAATCCGGCCTTTGACGAATGACGGAGGACATGGCCTTGTGGTAAGGCATCATGGCCTTGAGGAATTTGCGCTTGATCTAATTGTCATCTGTAACCTTGCTCCCATGATATCGGAGTGAGACCGCGAGAGTAGTTAATCTCTGATAAAGCTCACGAGGTTCTTTATCCTCTTTCATTGCAAACTCATCGGCTTCATCTTGCACCACTTCATAGTTGGAGCGTTGAATGCTTGCGCTTCCCCTATAGAGTGAGACAACATGGCGCCATGCATCCTTGGCCATGGTGAAGGGCCGGAGATGAGCAAGATCTTCGGGTGGAATTGCATCTTGGATGATGAAGAGAGCATTCTCATTGAATTGATTATCCGCCGCTTCTCTAGGAGTGAAGTTGCTTCGGTCATGCGGATAAAAACCTTCTTCAATGATTCTCCAAAGATTAGTATTAACATGGTTTAAATGACGCTTAAAGCGATAAACCCAAGAATCAAAGTCCTCATTTTCACAATCTTAGGGGGAGGACCGGCATGATTTAAATGAGTGGAGGGAATCGGTCCACCATAAATAAGCGGAGGTTCCACATGGGCAAAGATGTCAGTGCCATTTTTACCACTAGAAGAAGGAGCCTTTTCACTAGTAGCTTCCCCCTTGTCAGAGTTAGCATCTGTCACCTTCTTAGTGGGATCACCCACTTTCATCGGTCCGGTGGATAATTTAAGCCCTTCCAAGAATTTACTAAACATGCTTTCAACCTCGGTCGTCATGGAGGTTTTCAATGTGCCCAAAGCCACATTGAATACCTCACGAGAGACCGCGGATCCCCCATCGGTCGTAGACGGGAACAGATTCACACCGGAGTGCTCCTCCCCACCGTCTATGGTGTCAACCATACTCTTCATACGACAAAGTCCTTAATAAAGAGACGAGTCTCTGATACCAATTGAAAGGATCGATATAGTTGACAAGAGGGGGGTGAATAGGCAACTAACAATTTTTAGCTTTTATTTACCAATTTAAACTTTGCATCAAAGTAGGTTGTCTAGATATGCAACTAGGTGAGCAACCTATATGATGCAACAAAAACAAGCACACAAGCAAGCAAGGGATATAACACAAATAAGCTTGCACAAGTAAAGGCACGAGATAACCAAGAGTGGAGCCGGCGAAGACGAGGATGTGTTACCGAAGTTCCTTCCTATTGAGGGGAAGTACGTCTCCGTTGGAGCGGTGTGGAGGCACAATGCTCCCTAAGAAGCCACTAGGGCCACCGTATTCTCCTCGCGCCCTCACACAATGCGAGATGTCGTGATTCTACTATTGGTGCCCTTGGAGGCGGCGACCGGACCTTTACAAACAAGGTTGGGGCAATCTCCACAACTTAATTGGATGCTCCCAACGACACCACAAAGCTTCACCACAATGGAATATGGCTCTGCGGTGACCTCAACCGTCTAGGGTGCTCAAACACCCAAGAGTAACAAGATCTGCAAGGGATTTGTAAGGGGAATCAAATTTCTCTTGGTGGAAGTGTAGATCGGGGCCTTCTCAACCAATCCCTAAAGAATCAACAAGTTTGACTGGCTAGGGAGAGAGATCGGGCAAAAATGGAGCTTGGAGCAACAATGGAGCTTGGGGATGGAAGAGGTGGTCAACTCGGAGAAGAAGACACCCCTTATATAGTGGAAAAACAAATCCAACTGTTACCCACCAACTCAGCCTGCGTAGCACGGTACTACCGTGTCGGGGACGCGGTACTACCGCAAGGGCACACGATACTACCGCAGTGCACCACAGTACTATCGCCCGTGTAGCAGAAACCAGAGCAGCCCTGATGCGATGAAGCAGAGGGCGGTAGAACCGCTGGCGCGGTACTACCGCTCCCCCTTGCGGTACTACCGCAAGGCAGGGATAGTCCAGATTTTGGGAAGGCACGGACATATAAAAATACGTCTGTGGCAACTTCCGCTAAGTTGGGATCTATGCAAAAATCTGACATGCTAGTACTGCAAGCCAGGAGTGGTACTACCGCGCAAGGCGCGGATGTAAAAATTGCATCCGCCCCTATTGCCGCGCATGCTGCTGAGGCTGGCCAGAGCGCACGGTACTACCGCGCAGGGCGCGGATGTAAAAAATTACATCTGCCCCTACTACCGCAAAAGCTGCAGCGCCTGGCCTGAGACCACAGTATTACTGCTCCAAGGAAGTGGTACTGCCGTGGGCACTTGCGGTACTACCACGCCAGAGGCTGGTACTACCGCAAGGGCCTGCGGTACTGCCGCTCCTAGGAGCAGTACTACCGCATGCCCAAGTTCTGCAATCACGACATTTTGCATAGACAAGAAAAGATGGAGGATGCTCCAAAGTGCCAAAGGAAAGGAGGTGCAAATGGAGTAGACGTGTACATGATGATTCCACCCAAATCTTTCCAAAGCGGACCCCCTCTTAATAGTACAGCTTTCCTACGACTCAAATCCACTGAAAAGAAACATAGAGAAACGTTGTCTTTAATAGTCTTCGAGGGGCACCAAATCGTCTTGTGCCTAGTCATGATATATCTGAAATACTCAATGCACACGATTAGTCCGCAAAAGCATTGTCATCAATCACCAAAATAACTAAGGGATAAATATGCCCTTACAATTAGCTCCCTCACTAATTGGTGTAGCAATCACTGGAACTAATTTCTGTGATAAACTACTTCCCAATTCGGGAGCAGGTACAATTACCTCATCAAGTTCTACTTTCCTCCCACTCACTTCTTTCGAGAGAAACTCCTTCTCTAGAAAGGATCCATTCTTAGCAATGAATATCTTGCCTTCGGATCTGTGATAGAAGGTGTACCCAACAGTCTCCTTTGGGTGTCCTATGAAGACACATTTCTCCTATTTGGGTTCGAGCTTATCAGGTTGAAGCTTTTTCACCTAAGCACCGCAGGCCCAAACTTTAAGAAACGATAACTTGGGTTTCTTGCCAAACCACAATTCATAAGGTGTCGTCTCAACGGATTTAGATGCTGCCCTATTTAACGTGAATGCAACCATCTCTAAAGCATAACCCCAAAATGATAGCGGTAAATCAGTAAGAAACATCATAGATCGCACCATATCTAATAAAGTGCGGTTACGATGTTCGGACACACCATTACGTTTTGGGTGACGTGAGTTGCAAAACTATTCCGCGTTGTTTCAAATAAAGATCAAACTCGTAACTCAAATATTCACCTCCACGATCAGATCGTAGAAACTTTATTTTCTTGTTACGATGATTTTCCACTTCACTCTGAAATTCTTTGAACTTTTCAAATGTTTCAGACCTATGTTTCCTCAAGTAGATATACCCATATCTTCTCAAATCATCTGTGAAGGTCAGAAAATAATGATACCCGCCGCGAGCCTCGGCACTCATCAGACCACATACATCGGTATGTATTATTTTCAGCAAGTCTATTGCTCGCTCCATTGTTCCGAAGAACGGAGTCTTAGTCATCTTGCCCATGAGGCATGGTCCGCAAGCATCAAGTGATTCCAAAAGCCCATCAGCATGGAGTTTCTTCATGCTCTTTACACCAATATGACCTAAACGGCAGTGTTACAAATAAGTTGCACTATCATTATTAACCTTGCATCTTTTGGCTTCAATATTATGAATATGTGTGTCACTACTATTGAGATTCAACAAAAATAGACCACTCATCAAGGGTGCATGACCATAAAAGATATTACTGATATAAATTGAACAACCATTATTCTCTGATTTAAATGAATAACCTTTTCGCATCAAACAAGATCCAGATATAGTGTTCATGCTTAACGCTGGCACCAAATAACAATTATTCAGGTCTAAAACTAATCTCGACGGTAGATGTAGAGGTAGCGTGCCGATGGTGATCACATTGAATTTGGAACCATTTCCCACACACATCGTCACCTCGTCCTTAGACAATCTTCGCTTAATCTGTAGCCCCTGTTTTGAGTTGCAAATTTCAGCAACAGAACCAGTATCAAATTCCCAGGCGCTACTACGAGCATTAATAAGGTACACATCAATAACATGTATATCAAATATACCTTTCACTTTGCCATCCTTCTTATCCGCCAAATACTTGGGGCAGTTCCGCTTCCAGTGACCAATCCCTTTGCAGCAGAAGCACTCAGTCTCAGGCTTAGGTCCACACTTGGGCTTCTTCACTTGAGCAGCAACTTGCTTGCCGTTCTTCTTGAAGTTCCCCTTCTTCCCTTTGCCTTATTTCTTGAAACTAGTGGTCTTGTTAACCATCAACTCTTGATGCTCCTTCTTGATTTCTACCTCCGCAACCTTTAGCATTGCAAAGAGCTCGGGAATTGTCTTATCCATCCCTTGCATATTATAGTTCATCACGAAGCTTTTGTAGCTTGGTGGCAGTGATTGAAGAACTCTGTCAATGACACTATCATCAGGAAGATTACCTCCCAATTGAGTCAAGTGGTTGTGGTACCCAGACATTCTGAGTATATGTTCACTGATAGAACTATTCTTCTCCATTTTGCAGTTGTAGAACTTATTGGAGACTTCATATCTCTCAATCCAGGCATTTGCTTGAAATATTAACTTCAACTCTTGGAACATCTCATATGCTCCATGACGTTGAAAACGTCGTTGAAGTCCTGATTCTAAGCCGTAAAGCATGGCACACTGAACTATTGAGTAGTCATCAGCTTTGCTTTGCCAGATGTTCATAACATCCGGTGTTGCTCCTGCAGCGGGTCTTGCATCTAGCGGTGCTTCCAGGATGTATTCTTCTGTGCAGCAATGAGGATAAATCCTCAAGTTACAGACCCAGTCCGTGTAGTTGCTACCATCATCTTTCAACTTAGCTTTCTCTAGGAACGCATTAAAATTCAAAGGAACAGTAGCACGGGCCATTGATCTACAACAACATAGACATGCAAAATACTATCAGGTACTAACTTCATGATAAATTAAAGTTCAATTAATAATATTACTTAAGAACTCCCACTTAGATAGACATCCCTCTAGTCATCTAAATGATCACGTGATCCATATCAACTAAACCATGTCCGATCATCACGTGAGATGGAGTAGTTTTCAATGGTGAACATCACTATGTTGATCATATCTACTATATGATTCACGCTCGACCTTTCGGTCTCAGTGTTCCGAGGCCATATCTGCATATGCATGCTAGGCTCGTCAAGTTTAACCCGAGTATTATGCGTGTGCAAAATTGGCTTGCACCCGTTGTATGTGAACGTAGATCTTATCACACCCGATCATCACGTGGTGTCTCGGCACGATGAACTGTAGCAACGGTGTATACTCAGGTAGAACACTTGTACCTTGAAATTTCGTGAGAGATCATCTTATAATGCTACCGCCGTACTAAGCAAAATAAGATACATAAAGGATAAACATCACATGCAATCAAAATAAGTGATATGATATGGCCATCATCATCTTGTGCCTTTGATCTCCATCTCCAAAGCACCGTTATGATCACCATCGTCACCGCCTTGACACCTTGATCTCCATCGTAGCATCGTTGTCGTCTCGCCAACTATTGCTTCTACGACTATCGCTAGCGCTTAGTGATAAAGTAAAGCAATTACATGGCGATTGCATTGCATACAATAAAGGGACGATCATAAGGCTCCTGCCAGTTGCCGATAACTTTTACAAAACATGATCATCTCATACAACAATTTATATATCATCACGTCTTGACCATATCACATCACAGCAAGCCCTGCAAAAACAAGTTAGACGTCCTCTACTTTCATGTTGCAAGTTTTACGTGGCTACTTCCGGCTTCTAGCAAGAACCGTTCTTACTTACACATCAAAACCACAACGATTTTTCGTCAAGTGTGTTGTTTTAACCTTCAACAAGGACTGGGCATAGTCAAACTCGATTCAATTAAAGTTGGAGAAACAGACACCAACTAGCCACTTGTGTGCGAAGCACGTCGGTAGAACCAGTCTCATGAACGCGGTCATGTAATGTCGGTTTGGGCCGCTTCTGAAGGAAATATGCCCTGGAGGCAATAATAAAGTTGTTATTTATATTTCCTTATATCATGATAAATGTTTATTATTCATGCTAGAATTGTATTAATCGGAAACTTAGTACATGTGTGAATACATAGACAAACAGAGTGTCACTAGTATGCCTCTACTTGACTAGCTCGTTAATCAAAGATGGTTAAGTTTCCTAGCCGTGAACAAAGAGTTGTCATTTGATAAACGGGATCACATCATTACAGAATGATGTGATTGACTTGACCCATCCGTTAGCTTAGCACTATGATCGTTTAGTTTATTGCTATTGCTTTCTCCATAACTTATACATGTTCCTATGACTATGAGATTATGCAACTCCCGAATACCGGAGGAACACTTAGTGTGCTATCAAACGTCACAATGTACTTAGTGTGCTATCAAACGTCACAACGTAATTGGATGACTATAAAGATGCTCTACAGGTGTCTCCGGTGGTGTTTGTCTAGTTGGCATAGATCGAGATTATGATTTGTCACTCAGTGTATCGGAGAGGTATCTCTGGGCCCTCTCGGTAATGCACATCACTATAAGCCTTGCAAGAATGTGAATAATGAGTTAGTTACGGGATGTTGCATTACAAAACGAGTAAAGAGACTGGCCGGTAACGAGATTGAACTAGGTATTGAGATACCGACGATCGAATCTCGGGCAAGTAACATATCGATGACAAAAGGAACTACGTATGTTGTTGTGCGGTTTGACCGATAAAGATCTTCGTAGAATATGTAGGAACCAATATGAGCATCCAGGTTCCGCTATTGGTTATTGACCGGAGATGAGTCTCGAGCATGTCTACATAGTTCTCGAACCCGTAGGATCCGCACGCTTAACGTTCGGTGATGATCGGTATTATGATTTTATGTGTTTTGATGTACTGAAGGTACTTCAGAGTCCCATATATGATCACGGACATGACGAGGAGTCTCGAAATGGTCGAGACATAAAGATCAATATATTGGATGACTATGTTTGGACATCGGAATGGTTCTGTGTGAGTTCGGGCATTTACCAGAGTACCGAGGGGGTACCGGAACCCCCGGGGGAGTATATGGGCCCTAATGGGCCTTAGTGGGAGAGAGGAGGAGGCGGCCAGGTGGAGGCTATCGGTGTCAAAACCGGCGGATCTCGGGTTGGGGGTCCCGAACTGTGCGTCTAAGGTCGATGGTAACAGGAGACAGGGGACACGGTGTTTACCCAGGTTCGGGCCCTCTTTATGGAGGTAATACCCTACTTCCTGCTTGATTGATCTTGATGGATATGGGTATTACAAGAGTCGATCTACCACGAGATCATAATGGATAAAACCCTAGAAGTCTATCATGTATGACTATGGTAATGAGTATCCCCCTTTCCGGACTATGTCCTTCGGTTTATATAGACACCGGGAGGATCTAGGGTTACACAAGGTCAGTTACAAAGAAAGGAATCTACATATCCGGTCGCCAAGCTTGCCTTCCACGCCAAGGAGAGTCCCATCCGGACACGGGGGTAGTCTTCGGTCTTCGTATCTTCACAACCCATCAGTCCGGCCCATGGCTAACAGGTCGGACGCCCGAGGACCCCTTAATCGAGGACTCCCTTAGTAGCCCCCTGTCGGTGTCAAAACCGGCGGATCTCGGGTAGGGGGTCCTGAACTGTGCGTCTAGGCGGATGGTAATAGGAGACAAGGGACACGATGTTTTACCCAGGTTCGGGCCCTCTTGATGGAGGTAAAACCCTACGTCCTGCTTGATTAATATTGATGATATGGGTAGTACAAGAGTAGATCTACCACGAGATCGTAGAGGCTAAACCCTAGAAGTTAGCCTATGGTATGATTGTTGTTGTATATCTATCGACTAGCCTGGCCTCGGTTTATATAATGCACCAGAGGCCTAGGATAACAAGAGTCCTAGCTGAATACGCCGGTGGGGGAGGAGTCCTTGTCTTGATCGCCAAGTCCTGTGGAATCTTCCTTGTATGCGGCAACTGTCCGTACTGGCCCATGAGTATACGACCATGGGGATCCTCGGCCCAATCCAACTGATCGGGAGACGGCGTGGTGAGTACCCCCTAGTCCAGGACACCGTCAGTAGCCCCCTGAACCGGTCTTCAAGTTGGGGACGCTCCTCAATTCTTCCGAACTGTTCTTGATCTTCGGTCGTCGGTCTTGAAAACTGGTTCAACACATCTTCTCATCTTCGATCTTGAGGATCGCCTAAGTGCATACGAAGAGTTTACACGTTGGGTATCCGAGGAGCCCCTTTAAGTTTACGGCCTTTATCAATGCCTTGTTATTTTTATGCCACGCCTCGGGTTTGAAGTTATTCCCGGGAGGCAGTGTCCTCTTGCGTCCGAGCTCTAACGCCGGACTACATTCGAGGTATCTTTTGCAGCCAAGCACCAACGCCGGACTGCTTCCTAGCTCTATCGCCGGACTATGTATCCGAGCTCCAACGCCGAACGGTATCCGAGCTCCAACGCCGGACTATGTATCCGAGCTCCAACGCCGGACTGTATCCGAGGTGTCGTAAATCACCTTGGTTCAAAGAAGTTTGAAGGAGTTTAGCCGAGCTTAATGCCGGAAATGCCCTCTATGGAGCCAGCCACTAGCGTCCGAGCTTTATGCCGGACTGCTTCCGAGGTGGTGCACCACCCCGAATGTGGGCCAATTTTTGTCAATATTTGTGATTGGTGCAATTTATTCTCTGCCGAGATACATAGCCAGTAGCCCACAAGGTGTGTATCGGTCTAAAACCCGAGATGCACCTGAAGGATGACATAAGACCGCTGATCCCAAGAGCAGCCGAGACTCAAAGTTGATTTGCAAAATCGTCCCGAGGATCAAGTCCTAGCTCGCAGAATACTTTGGGACACAAAAGCGGCGTGCTCAGATCCTCGAGACTCGGGTTGGGTGCAGCCGACCAACCCGAGGATCAAAATCTCCTCGAAGCTGTATTGCACTTAAAATTTTCTGCATAGAACAGGCAATGCAGTAGCCCCGAGACACTGGTCGGGTGGCAACACCAGATCGGGGATTGATGTGCCCTTTAATATTTGTAAATAATAAGCCCGAAGCCCAGTAGCCCCCGAGCCTTAATGCGGGGACCGGTGGCCGAATTAAGGATCGATATCCATAGTAAAATCACAAATTATGTGTAATGACTCAATGTATCCAAGTACTTTATGTCATTAATGCTCGGATCCGCATTGTACAAGACTTTGTTGACCGACCATCGGCTTCAACCTCCTCAAGCGATGAGGAGTGTTTATCCTACTTTATAAAGCCTTTATGAGGGCAAAGATTTACGACAAACAAGGCAATCTGGCCATACGGTTTTATAAACAAAGGTACGCAGAGAGATATGCTATATTAATGTTTAACAAAAGAAATGGCTTCCAAAGAAAATAGTCCCGCTATCGGTTCCTTTCTTTGGGTTGTCATGCTAAGCATGATCATGAAACTTCAGCTCAATGTAAGAGCAAAATATTGAGGATTTAGTTTGGGAGGCGATTACTAGCCCCGGTAGTGTTCGGACGATCGAGGTCAAGCCGGAAACACTTCGGCCAATTTTATGAATGGCCCGTCATTTAATATAGTCATCGGATCGCTGACCAGTTTACACCTATTGTGACAGTCAGTTTTCGGCTTTCTCCACTGAGGTGCTTAACCATGCGAGCTCGAAGCACAATCGCAGTGGTTCTCCCTTTGCACACCTAGCCGAACAAAGCGGAACGCAGGAGGCAAGCGTGGGAGCCGGGCAACCCAACTATTGACCGAAGACACAATTCGAAACTGATGCATATATAACAATATCCGAGAATGTTTTTGCCGAATCTCTAAAGGTGTCCGGCGTTGCACTGTGAGACTTGTGCTGAAAACACACAAATAGTTTAAAAGTGTCGTGGGCTCGAAAAGCCAAAAAACGTATTCAAAAGGTTAATGTCTGAACTAGATCAAGTGTTCGGTGCCAATCCGAAAATTGGACTTTAGAAAAAAAAGGTGCTTCTGTCGTGCTTTAACATGACACATCCTATCTCAAAACTTCAAGCGGGTCAGCCTACGGCTTCAACCTCCTATCCCGAAGGCGGAGTACTTCTTACTAGGCCAGTTTAGCAAACTAAACTCTAACGACTTTGAGAGAGAAATTAGGCTCCCCGGCTAGTGACCGCACACTTGTGTCGAAAAAAGGAGTGATAAATAATAAAAAAAACTCTGCAACGACTAAGAAGAAAAACACTTAGTATGAAACGGCTCAAATAAACATAAGAGCCCCCAAGTGACTTGGGTAAAAGTTGACTATATAATGTAAGGTGACATGTAGAATGCCTTCTAGCCGGATTGTAGATCGTTTGTCGTAGCGGACCTTTTCGCTTCAACCTCTGGACCCAATAGTCCGGAGTGTGTCCGAATACCCTCGCGGTTATAAAAACCGGGGCATGCGTGGAGACCAGGCGAGGGGTCATTAGTGCTTTATCAGACAAGTGCCCAACTAGTTATGTTATATTACATGGTTAGTAAGAAACATCTTCCAGGGAGAATAGTTCCGTTAGGGGTTCCTTTCCACAGGAGGCATGCCCTAAAGTGCATGTCCGGACTGCGAAAAGAGCAGAAAAACATCCGGGGTAGGTAAATAAATATGTAAGAAATCATCTTTTAGTTCACCGACCGAGTATTCCCTTAAAACGCTTAGCTTTCGGCTTCACCCGGTCGAGGTACACATCCGCTGACCCGGCAGTAACAATCGCAGAGGTGCTCCTTCACCACCTAGGCGAACAATCGGGAACGAGGGGTAAGCACAGGAGCCAGCAACCCAGCTTGGCCAAAACTTAAGTCATATCGATGCATATAATGGTGAATAAAAGGTGCATGCGGAAGTGTGACACATGTGTTGGGCATAAAGCCCGTATTAATAAGCTTCATTAAAGAAGCCCCAGGTATAATGAGCGGGTAGCGCGTCAAGTGTGTCTTGAACAAAGTTTCGACAAGGAAAATTTTTACAAGCAACTTTTTTTTCCAAAAAAGTATAATGCTTGGTCGAACCGAACACAAGTTAGAAATTTAAGACTTTGAGCATGAATGCAACTTAACTGGTTAATGTGTTCGGTATTGACGACGTGGTCCGAGCTTGATGCAGGACAAGGTTCCATCCCCCAAGCCGGTCTCGAGGTGGCGGAGCAAAGAGCTCGGCACTCCGAAGTGGTGACATAGCACGGTCAATGTAGGACGGCGGAGTGATGCCGAAGTCCCTGGCATGGGGTAATGAAATGTTGACAAAGCCCCCCGTCCAGCCGAGGTGACGTCAAAGGATATAGTTGTAGCGACCTGACCCAAAACCGGTCAAATCTCTGTGTCTGTACCATCCCAAGATCATGCTGGTACTCACAGTACATCGATAAAGTAATCAAAGTTCAATCACACCTGAATATCATTAATCGATTCTCATATAGAGTCTTTATTACAAGGGAATAAATTCGGCTCAAGGCCAACTCATGAGAAATAAACTAAAATGCTGCGGAAGCGTCGAAGATAAGCGAGTCCATCCGACTCCAAAGGGCAATCGCCGAGCGCGGAGCGTAGCCTCACTCCTGATCGGAATATATCTCTGCAACATAATACGTTGCAGCCATGTAGGTCAGCTTTTGGAATAAGCTGGCAAGTCAAGAAGAATAACAATAATAAAGTTACTAACACTATATGCATTTTGGCTGTGGAGCTCTAAGTTTCATCATTTTGCGAAAAGCCAATTTTATCCTACTACAGTGGACTTATTTGCAAATTTCTACAAATTGTTGGTAGTTATTGAGATGGTTCCGCCAACCAATATCTCGTTCCCAAATTATTATTAAGTCATAAACCCTCAAATTAATTCATTAGCTTTAAGTGTTGAGATATCCGAATACTTCCAAGGTCCAGAGGCTCAAATGTCCGTAACCGGGGACACGGCTAATCGATTAGGTTATAACACTCTGCAGAGGTTTGCGCACTTTCCCCGCAAGAATCATTCCCTCCTTTAAAGTCTTCGTACTTCATGGTGTTTGAAGGCGGACGAATGAAACAGGTCTTCCAAAGAGTTCTTCGGCCCTTGCGGTACCCATCCAATCCTACCGTTCGTCTACTTCTCGTAGTACCGCCCAGCCAGCGTCACTACTAGGGTCAACCCAGCGAGCCCATAATGGCTTGCGGCTGCACAGTAAGCTTCGGTCATGGGGCATCCATCCTTCTCTTAGTGGCTGGGTGAAGCTTTCCGAGGATGTCATGGCGCTTCTCCATGCATCCCGCCACCACTGGTGCTCCAGGTGCCCGTCAACCGTCCTCCACCCAGTAGTGATTTTCCGAAGTCCATCTTGATCATTGTAGTCCATGGGTTGTCATCATCATTGACTCTCACATCTTGCTTATGAATTTCACTCATCCCAAATCCCGTCTACGAGCATAGCAAAATAACTACTACGTCCCGGGGTCATGGTAACAAGGGGATTGTTTCATCCTACCACATGATACTACTCAAGTTTAATGACTTCAAGATTTCACTACTGCATGCAATGGTGGGGTGGTGACAACTACTAATGCACAAAAACATAGGTATAGAAATAACATGATCAAAACTTGCCTTGCTGATGATCCTCGTAAGCTAAAGAGTCGTAGTAGCAAGCTTCGCACTCCGGAAACTCTACCGAGACAAACAATAACACAATAAGCATAAAGCAAGAGAATCACACAAGATAACAATGGTAACATAGCACAACAAAACAATCAAAACCAAATCCAAAAGAAAAACTCAAAGAAACCAAATTCAAAGTTTTTCCCTACACCAAACAATAGCAAAAATAGTTTTTATAAAACAAAATTTCTTAAAATAACCTAATCATGGTTTTAGCTTAACTTAACAGAGAAGGATTAACTAAGTAACTAGGAGCAAAAAGAATTAATTAAAAGCTATTATAAAACTCATTTTAGGCCTAATCCAATTTCTATTAAGAAAATTAATTTAAAACTTTTATTAATTATAAATAAAAGTTCATCTAATGGAGTGACAGAAACTAACCTAGAGTAACTAATCACAAGTTAAAAATAAATTAATTTACTAATTAATTAACTAGGAAAACAGAACTAATTAATTAATTAGGATTAATTGGATTCTGTCTAAAATTAATTATTTATTAATCCTAAAATACCCAAATTAATTTCTAGGGTTTGACAATATCAAAATAAAGTGATGGCAAAAGAATCATGCAAAAATAATTTTTCTAACTAAAGTTATAGCAGATTTGCTATTCTGACTAAAACAATATTAAAGCATTTTTAAATACTTTTAACATAGCTAAATATATATTTTTCAGAAACTACATAAAATTTGCAATCCAACAAAAAAGAATCACTCAAAATATTAAACAGAATAAAAGATATACATTTTGAAAATTGAAACTATTCGCTAAAACAGAAAATCAAAATAAAAAGAAAAGGCCTAATGGGCCTAAAGCTGCCTACTATGCGTTAGATAGGCTAAATGGGCCTAGGGTTAACTAAAACGAACCGGCCTAATAATAAAACCTAACTAATAAATAAACCGTTCGGGCGGCGGTTTTTAATAAAACATACCCCTTGGGGTTCTTATAAATGGCCGTCGATCTAAGATCGAGCGGGGAGGGGATCTTAGGGACTCACGGACTCGACGACGGCGGCGGGCGGGCGAGAGTGCTCCGAGGCGTCAGGCGTCGGGAGCTTCATGAGTCGTCGGGAGACGCGCACGGGTCGGGGAGGTTCGGTGGTGTTGGGAGGTCGGGGTGGACTGTGGTGGCGTCGGTGGCGACTTTGGTGGCGGGAGGGTTGGTGCTCGGTGAGCTCGGGAGGAGAGGAGAGGGGTCGGCGTCGCTAGGGGGGGGAATGGGGTGCGGAGCCTCGGGCTTTTATAGCCAGGGGGTCGGGGATGATTCGGAAGGGCATCGGGGGCGTCGGGGAATCCCGGATCCTTCGGGATCCGGTGGATCTCCGGCGAGCGGCGTGGCGTGGGCGAGGGGGAAGAAGACGGGGCGGGGCCCACGAGTCAGCGAGAGGGGGGAGCGGCGAAAGGGTCGGGTGGCCGAAGCCTAGGGGTTTCGGGCGAGGGGGGGCGCGGGCGGTCGGCTGGGCTGGCCTGTTGGCCTTGTGGGCCGGCTCGGCTTGGGCCAGGCGCGGGGGTGAGGGGTGAGGTGGCGCTGGCTGGGCTGGGTGGTGCTGGTGGCGCCCAGGGGGATTTTTTTTTATTTATTTTTTTAATTAAAACAAAAACAAAATAAAACCTAAACTATAAATATTTTGTATAGGGTATATATATACCAAAATGATCAGGGAATATTCCTTTCATTTGAACATTTTTCCAAAGGCAAAATCAAACTTCATAAAAATCTATTTTTTTCAAATTCAAATAAAATTTCAGATTTGAATCCAATTCTTTTGGCATTGTTTCCTCTGATATTTTTGGAGTGTCATGTTTGCTCCTCTCATACTTTTGATCAAGTATTTATCAGGCTTAGTTTTTGAATTGTTTCCCACATGCCAAAGTTTGGAATTCAAATTCAAACTCAAATAACTCTGAAACTACAAAAGACAATCAAATTCAAACAGGATGCATAGGATGCTTAGCTATAATTGTAAAACATTCCAAATAGGAAAATTTGGGATGTTACAAACCTACCCACCTTAAGATGAATCTCGCCCTCGAGATTCGGGTTGGCTAGCAAATAGGTGCGGATGGTCTCGACGAAGATCTTCTTCACGTTCCCAGGTGGCTTCTTCCTCGGTGTGGTGACTCCACATCACCTTGCAAAACTTGATGACTTTGCTGCGGGTGACTCTGCTTGCAGTCTCGAGAATTTTGACGGGTTTCTCCTTGTAAGTCAAATCACTGTCAAGCTGTATGGCCTCTAGGGGCCTTGTGTCTCTCAACGGAACATCGGCCATGTCGGCATGGCACTTCTTTAAGCGAGAAGCGTGGAAAACATCATGAACTCCGGACAATCCTTCCGCAATTCCAACTTGTATGCAACTTCTCCACGACGTTCGAGGATTTTGTAGGGCCAATGAATCGGGTGCTAACTTTCCTTGACTCCAAACCTCTTGATTCCACGAAGTGAGAGACACAAGGTATGCTCGGTCTCCCACTTCGTAAGTCACCTCCTTGCGCTTCTTGTCGGCATAACTCTTACGTCATGCGATCGTGCTATCTTGAACCGGTCTCGAATCAGCTTGACTTTCTCTTGGAATCCTTGATAAGATCGGAACGAAAAGTGATCGATCTCAACACTATCCCACAAACAATGGTGTCCTGCACCTCCTTCCGTATAGAGCTTGAAAGGGCCATCTTCAAACTGGATTGATAAGCTGTTGTTGTACGAGAGCTCTGCGTACGGCAAATTATCATCCCAGCTAGACCCATAGTCTAGCACACAAGCTCTCAACATGTCCTCCAGAATCTGATTGACTCTCTCGGTCTGTCCATCTGTCTGCGGATGAAAGGCTGTACTGAATTCCAGCCTCGTACCCAAAGTTTCATGTAATTGCTTCCAAAACTTTGAGGTAAACTGCGTTCCTCTATCTGACACGATTTTCCTCGGAACTCCATGCAGACATACGATCCTGGTCATGTATATCTTGGCCAACTTGGCACTGGTATAGGTAGTCTTCACGGGAATGAAGTGAGCTACCTTAGTCAAACGATCAACTACTACCGGATGGAATCATAACCTGAGCGGGTCTGGGTAATCTGTGATGAAATCCATACCAAGTTTCTCCCATTTCCAATCGGGAATCGGCAAAGGTTGAAGTAACCTGCTGGCTTCGATGTTACGCCTTTACGTTGACAAACATCACATCTTGCTACATACGGCAATGTCCTTCTTCATACCTGTCCACGAAACTTTGCTTCAAATCCGGTACATCTTGGTGTTGCCGGGGTGAATTGAGTACGGGAATCATGAGCCTCTGAAGAATTAGTTTCTGAGCTCGGGATCATTGGGCACATAATCGATCCTCAAACCATATAGTTCCATGTTCATCCTTTCGGAATCCTTTAGCTTTTCCTTCCTCCATCTTTTGCTTAATTTCATCGATTTCCTTGTCCGACTTCTGGGCTTCACGAATCCTTTCGGTCAAGGTGGACTGAACTTCGAGGTTGCAACAAATCCTTTGGAACTATCTCCGATCGGAGATCTACGAGGTCATCGACTAACTCACAGGGTAATCCTCCTGCTGTAAGAGTGTTCACATAACTCTTACGGCTCAAAGCATCTGCTACAACATTGGCTTTACCGGGGTGGTAATGCAATCTCATGTCGTAGTCCTTTATCAACTCTAGCCATCTCCTCTGCCTGAGGTTCAATTCCTTCTGCGTGAAGATATATTTCAAACTCTTGTGATCTGTATAGACATCACAGCGGTTTCCGATGAGGAAATGTCTCCAGTCTTGAGTGCATGCACTCTGCTGCTAACTCCAAATCATGCGTGGCATAATTCATCTCATGAGGCCGTAGCTGTGCGGAGGCATAAGCTACAACCTTGCCTTCTGCATCAATACTCCTCCGAGTCCTTGACGAGAAGCGTCTAATAAACCTGGTATTCCTTATGTATGTCCAGCAATATCAACTTTGGAGCTGTGACCAACCGTTTCTTCAATTCCTGAAAACTGGCTTCACATTCCTCGGTCCAAACATACTTGGCTTCCTTCTTCAACAACTCAGTCATGGGCTTGGCAATCTTCGAGAAGTTCTCAATGAACCTCCGATAATATCCGCGAGTCGAGAAAACTGCGGATCTCCTTGGTCGAGGTGGGTGGCGCCAATCGGTGGTGATTCAACCTTGGCGGGATCAAGCTGCTATTCCTTCTCCTGAAATAACATGTCCGAGGAACCCAACTTCCTTCAACCAAAATTCACATTTGCTGAATTTGGCATACGGTGATGTTCTCGAAGTTTCTCCGAACTAGCGCAAATGTTCCTTATGCTCTTCCTCGCTCTTGGAGAATATCAATATGTCATCGATGAACACCACGACAAACTTGTCCAAATACTCCATGAACACCTTGTTCATCAAATTCATGAAGTATGCAGGAGCATTAGTCAATCAAATGACATGACGGTATACTCGTATAAACCATACACAGTGGTGAATGCTGTTTTGGGTATATCCTTTTCACGAATTTTCAACTGATGATACCCTGATCGAAGATCGATCTTAGAGAATACCTTGGCTCCAACAAGCTGATCAAACAAGTCATTGATCATCGGCAGAGGGTACTTGTTCTTGATGGTTACTTCGTTCAATGCACGATAATCCACAACCATCCTCAAGCTTCCATCCTTCTTTTCTACCAAAAGAACTGGGGCTCCCCAAGGTGATGAGCTTGGACGAATATATCCTTTCTCCAATAACTCATTTATTTGATCCTTGATCTCTTTCAACTCATTCGGTGGCATCCGATAAGGTCTCTTGGATATTGGGGCTGTGCGGGCAATAACTCAATCGAAACTCAATGTCTCTGTCCGGTGGCATTCTGGTAATTCCTCAGGGAACACATCGGAAAATCTTGCACTCTGGCACTTCCTCTGAACAACTCCCGTGAGGGAATGCACTGATTCTTCATCTGGCTGTGCGGGCTACATACTTGATCCTCTTACGCTCCGGGGTGGTGAGCAGAATAGACTTCTTGGCACGATCAATGTTCCCTTCATACTTTGACAACCAATCCATGCCTAGGATTACATCCAAGGTCTGAGTTTCCAACACTATGAGTTCTACGGAAATTTGTGGTTCCCGATGTTGAGGTTTGAGGACAGCTTAATCTCGCCATCATTTCTCCTCTGCGGCCCGGCGTGGAGGGGGCTTCTAAGGGTTCTAGTCGTAATCCGTACTTATCCACAACTACCCTTGATATGAATGAATCGTTGCACCGAATCAAAGAGAACCAAAACTGAGCGTGAATTCAATAAAACTTACCAACCACAGTGTCTGGCTGATCATAGACGTTCTCCACGTCGATGTGATTCACTTGAGCACGAGGGAAAGGATTGGGCTTCTTCGTTGAGCCTCCATTGCCATTCCCGTTCCTCTGCTTGGCCTCCGGGCAGTCGGTGGCGTAGTGCCTGTCTTACGGCACTTGAAGCGGTGATGTGGCTCAGATCCTTCGGAGCCGAGGCAGAACGGTGCTGATTGCCATTACCATTGCCATTGCCATTGCCATGGCCTGACTTGTTGTCCTGGCTGCGGTTGTTTCCATTTCCACCATGGTTATGGCCTCCATGGTTGTGATGGGTGTGTCCTCCTGAGTACGGTGCATAGCGGGGCTTCTGCTGAGCTCCTGAGTTGTGCTTCCCCTGGCTGTACTTCCGCTTGCGGCTTTCTATCTGCTGCTGCTTGCCTTCCAGGATGGTGGCCTTGTCTACCAGCTCCTGGTAGTTGTTGAAAGTAGCCACAATAAGCTGCATGCTCAATTCATCATTGAGTCCCTCAAGGAACTTCTCCTGCTTGGCGGCATCAGTGGCCACATCATCAGGGGCATAGCGGGCAAGCTTGCTGAATTCCTCCACGTACTGTGCCACAGTACGATTTCCCTGGCGTAAGTTGCGGAACTCACGCTTCTTCAGACTCATGGCTCCAGATGAGACATGAGCAGTGCGAAAGGCCTGCTGGAATTGATCCCAAGTGATGCCACCCAAGGGAAAAGTGGCGGTGTAATTCTCCCACCAAGAAGCTGCAGGTCCATCCAGTTGATGCGCGGCAAAGCGCACCTTCTCAGCATCAGTGCATCCAACGGTGACTAGCTCTCTTCCAATCTTGCGGAGCGATCGTCACCACAATCGGCTCAGTGCTACTAGAGAACACTGGCGGATTCAACCTCAGAAATCGAGTCAAGTTGTCCACAGTGGGTGGTGGTGGTGGCGGTGGATTGTTGGCGGTGTTGTTCTGATTCTGAATCAGGAGCTGCATCAGTGCATTACATTCTTTGGAGCAGCTGGGTGAGCTCGGCGGAAACCGGTGTCACGTCTCGGAGGCATCTGGTGTTTTTGGAGTGGGTGAGAAGATTAGAATAGAACAATGGTCTATGAGAATAACACTACCCATATGAATGCACAATCATAACACACCAAACATTTATTCATTCCACTCAAACATGGTTCAAACTCGATTACAAAAGCTCAAGACTAATCGAAGGAAAAACATCGGCCTAACTGATCGAAAAAGTAAAAGATAACATGGTGGTCGACTAAAAGTCTTCATCAGTGGCGCCTCCTCTTGGGGTTTCCTTCAGTGGTACTCCCTTCGAAATCCTGATCATTACTCACGAGGGGTGCTTCATCTCCACTTGGGTAAAGGTCCTCTCCCAAGTCCATCTTTTCCTCTATCGCGGCAAGCTTCATCTTCAGGTCGTCGACAATCTCCATGAAGTCCGTGATTTCTTCCTCATGGCCAAGAAAGTCTGCGTGCCTTCTCCTCCAGCTCCATTCGCGGAACAAAAGCTTCGGTGTGTCTTGAGTTCTGGCGAGCCTGAATCTCCGTTTTTCGAGAAGACATTCCAAGTCTGGATGTAAGAAAGAGTGGAATCGTCCTCGATGGTACGGATGATATCTCCATTCCTTGCCTGCGAGAAACCATGGCGAGTCTCGAGTGATCGAGCTCGGTCCTGTACTCCTCTCGGAGATGTCCAAGTGCTCGGTAGATCGCCACGCCCTTCCGATGATCCAGTTGAACTCGGTGAACTCAAAGTTGATAGGCTCCGTGTGTCCTCCAAAGGTTCTCCACAGGATATGCACCTCAATCTCTGGCGGGTGTCCGTCGGAAGTGCATTAGTGGGTTTCCCGGTGATCGAGGGCGAGCAATCTTCAGCAGCTTCACCATCTGGACCAGCTTCCTTCGAAGGGCATCGTCTCATCGGCTGGCGTAACTCCGTAGCAAAGCGGGGTGAACTCGACGGCCATCTAGAATGTTGCAAAGGGAGAAGAGTCGAGAATAGAACAGGGAATAATTATAGAATGAAAAGGGGTTCAAAGTAAATGGTCTCGCTATGGCTTTCTCGATCCTAGGGGTTACGATCCTACGGTCGTGTGCTCGATACCATCTCTGAGCGACTGACCCAAAACGGTCAAATCTACGTATGCACCATCCCAAGATCATCTTTGGTACTCACGATTACATCGATAAAGTAATCAAAGTTCAATCACACCTGAATATCATTAATCGATTCTCATATAGAGTCTTTATTACAAGGGAATAAATTCGGCTCAAGGCCAACTCATGAGAAATAAACTAAAATGCTCTTGAGCGTCGAAGATAAGCGAGTCCATCCGACTCCAAAGGGCAATCGCCGCAAGCGAGCGTAGCCTCACTCTGATCGGAATATATCTACGCAACATAATACGTTGCAGCCATGTAGGTCAGCTTTTGGAATAAGTGGCAAGTCAAGAAGAATAACAATAATAAAGTTACTAACACTATATGCATTTTGGCTGTGGAGCTCTAAGTTTCATCATTTTGCGAAAAGCCAATTTTATCCTACTACAGTGGACTTATTTGCAAATTTCTACAAATTGTTGGTAGTTATTGAGATGGTTCCGCCAACCAATATCTCGTTCCAAAATTATTATTAAGTCATAAACCCTCAAATTAATTCATTAGCTTTAAGTGTTGAGATATCCGAATACTTCCAAGGTCCAGAGGCTCAAATGTCCGTAATCGGGACACGGCTAATCGATTAGGTTATAACACTCTGCAGAGGTTTGCGACTTTCCCGCAAGAATCATTCCCTCCTTTAAAGTCTTCGTACTTCATGGTGTTTGAAGGCGGGACGAATGAAACAGGGTCTTCCAAAGAGTTCTTACGCCCTTTGCGTACCCATCAATCCTACCGTTCGTCTACTTCTCGTAGTACCGTCCAGCCAGCGTCACTACTAGGGTCAACCCAGCGAGCCCATAATGGCTTGCGGCTGCCTTAAACTTCGGTCATGGGGCATCCATCCTTCTCTTAGTGGCTGGGTGAAGCTTTCCGCAGGATGTCATGGCGCTTCTCCATGCATCCCGGCCACCTTGGGTGCTCCAGGTGCCCGTCAACCGTCCTCCACCCAGTAGTGATTTTCGAAGTCCATCTTGATCATTGTAGTCCATGGGTTGTCATCATCATTGACTCTCACATCTTTCTTATGAATTTCACTCATCCCAAATCCGTCTCGAGCATAGCAAAATAACTACTACGTCCGGGGTCATGGTAACAAGGGATTGTTTCATCCTACCACATGATACTACTCAAGTTTAATGACTTCAAGATTTCACTACTGCATGCAATGGTGGGGTGGTGACAACTACTAATGCACAAAAACATAGGTATAGAAATAACATGATCAAAACTTGCCTTGCTGATGATCCTCGTAAGCTAAAGAGTCGTAGTAGCAAGCTTCGCACTCCGGAAACTCTACCGAGACAAACAATAACACAATAAGCATAAAGCAAGAGAATCACACAAGATAACAATGGTAACATAGCACAACAAAACAATCAAAACCAAATCCAAAAGAAAAACTCAAAGAAACCAAATTCAAAGTTTTTCCCTACACCAAACAATAGCAAAAATAGTTTTTATAAAACAAAAATTTCTTAAAAATAACCTAATCATGGTTTTAGCTTAACTTAACAGAAAAGGATTAACTAAGTAACTAGGAGCAAAAAGAATTAATTAAAAAGCTATTATAAAACTCATTTTAGGCCTAATCCAATTTCTATTAAGAAAATTAATTTAAAACTTTTATTAATTATAAATAAAAGTTCATCTAATGGAGTGACAGAAACTAACCTAGAGTAACTAATCACAAGTTAAAAATAAATTAATTTACTAATTAATTAACTAGGAAAACAGAACTAATTAATTAATTAGGATTAATTGGATTCTGTCTAAAATTAATTATTTATTAATCCTAAAATACCCAAATTAATTTCTAGGGTTTGACAATATCAAAATAAAGTGATGGTAAAAAGAATCATGCAAAAATAATTTTTCTAACTAAAGTTATAGCAGATTTGCTATTCTGACTAAAACAATATTAAAGCATTTTTAAATATTTTTAACATAGCTAAATATATATTTTCAGAAACTACATAAAATTTTCAATCCAACAAAAAAGAATCACTCAAAAATATTAAACAGAATAAAAGATATACATTTTTGAAAATTGAAACTATTCGGCTAAAACAGAAAATCAAAATAAAAAGAAAAAGGCCTAATGGGCCTAAACTGTGCCCTGTGCGTTAGATAGGCTAAATGGGCCTAGGGTTAACTAAAAACGAACCGGCCTAATAATAAAACCTAACTAATAAATAAACCGTTCGGGCCGGCCGGTTTTCTAATAAAAACATACCCCTTCGGGGGTTCTTATCGTGGCCGTCGATCTAAGATCGAACGGGGGAGGGGGATGCCGGGGACTCACCGGACTCCGGCGACGGCGGCGGCGGCGGCGAGAGTGCTCCGAGGCGTCTGGGCGTCGGGGAGCAGTGAGTCGTCGGGAGACGCGACGGGGTGGGGGAGGTTGGTGGTGTTGGGGAGGTCGGGGTGGACGAGGTGGCGTCGTGGCGACTTTGGCGGGGAGGGGTTCGGTGCTCGGTGAGCTCGGGAGGAGAGGAGAGGGTCCAGCGTCGCTAGGGGAGAATGGGGTGCGGAGCCTCGGGCTTTATAGCCAGGGGTCGGGATGATTCGGAAGGGCATCAGGCGTCGGGAATCCGGATCCGCCGGGATCCGGTGGATCTCGGCAGGCGTGGCGTGGGCGGGGAAGAAGACAGGCGGGGCCACGAGTCGTGAGAGGGGGGAGGGCGAAAGGTCGGGTGGCGAAGCCTAGGGGTTTGGTGAGGGGGGCGGGCGGTCGGGTGGGCTGGCCTGTTGGCCTTGTGGGCGGCTCGGCTTGGGCAGTGCGCTGGGTGAGGTGAGGTGGCGCTGGCTGGGCTGGGTGGCTTGGGTGGGCGCAGAGGGGTTTCTTTTATTTATTTTTTAATTAAAACAAAACAAAAATAAAACCTAAACTATAAATATTTTGTATAGGGTATATATATACCAAAATGATCAGGGAATATTCCTTTCATTTGAACATTTTCCAAAGGCAAAATCCAAACTTCATAAAATCTATTTTTTCAAATTCAAATAAAATTTCAGATTTGAATCCAATTCTTTTGGCATTGTTTCCTCTGATATTTTTGGAGTGTCATGTTTGCTCCTCTCATACTTTTGATCAAGTATTTATCAGGCTTAGTTTTTGAATTGTTTCCCACATGCCAAAGTTTGGAATTCAAATTCAAACTCAAATAACTCTGAAACTACAAAAGACAATCAAATTCAAACAGGATGCATAGGATGCTTAGCTATAATTGTAAAACATTCCAAATAGGAAAATTTGGGATGTTACAATAGTCCGGCTGGATCATTTTCCTGTGCACAAAAAATAGTGCAAACCAGAGATAATAGTAATAAAAAAATCGTTGCATAATAAATAATTTATGCAAAGTGAGTAATAAAAGAAATATGGCTTGGCGAAGTCAATGTCGATGCAGAGGCGGCGTGATCTTGATAAAGGCATGGCAAGGCCTGAATTCACAGGTCGGTCCGAGTTAGGATGCAGCGTTAGCGGACTATGTCTGGAAGCCCGACCGAACCATCATGCGACCGTCGATAATGTGGCCACCATTTGATAGACCTGTGTACATATGATGGACAAACCAGAGTAATAATTCCTTGGGAAAAATTAACCCAAACAAGCAAAAATAAATACTAGGATTAATAGCACCTGGTTTATTCGTTGTAGCAATCCGAAGGAAGGTGATTCCCAAAATTGGGACTCGATCCGCGCACCCATTGCCTGGTCGGCTAGTGACGCCGAAGTGTCCGGAGTAGGTTGATGAAGAGATGGTGAAGCCCCCGGTCCAGCCGAGATGTCGAAGTAGGTCGGCGTGATGGACACCAGCTTGAAGAAGCAATAGTGCGGCCCTGCCGATGCAGGTCGTGACGTGGTCGATGCCGGCTTGATGAAGCGACCGTGCGGCGATGCCGGTATGCCCGCTCCGTGTAATCCGTGGGGCGGTGACGTTGGTGATGATTTATCCTTCGCGATGCCGGACTCTTGTTCAGCTTGCCGAGATGATGATCCGAAGAAGATGACCTCGGCTCAACAAAGTGACGACGTGTAGTGTAGGTCGGTTGCCGTGGAGCAATATTGCCGGACTGGTTTGACACCAGCATGATGTTGAAGATCATGTTCAAAAGATCTTAAAGTTAGTGGGATGTGTTCGAAACAAACACAATACCCCATACAAAACTTCCTTCAAAAGGATGTCCAAATCCCGTTCATAAAAAAGACGAACTCGGGTCGGATTCGTTTTTGCGCAGAAAACAGATCCGAAAAGTGATGCACTAATCGGAAGGTTCCCGGAGTTTGGACGGTCGGATTGAGCTGAACTTTTGAGGGGAGGTAGATATAGGAATTCCGCATCCGATCAATGGTTGGATCTTACAAAGGAAGTCCAAGCTAGAAGCTGGACACCACGCCCTAAACTCGTCCGGATTCTCTTCCAGATTCAATGCGGCTCCGGTATATCGGAGATTGCCAGAGATTCCTCCATCGGAACTCGAAGAAATATTCCAGGTTTGTTGTAGACTCAATTCCGTACAATTCCACCGAAGCAATCGTTAAAACGACACTTGAGGAGGCGGTGGCGGCGGGCACAAGTCCGCTGTCGTAAAAAAAGATCTGATGCCCGAGGGCAATGTTGACGCTGAGCCCCCGGGCTCCCTGGATGATTCCTCCATGATCTTGATAGAGATTGGAGTTGATGTTGATGAAGGCCCTCATCCGAACATGACGATCGGAGATAGGGCGCATCCCTTGGTCGAACCAAGGTGACCAGTTGAGCTGGTGACAAAGATGCTGAAGTCGCAGTTGACCTGCGGGCGAGCCATCGACCTTTTGCCGAACACACAGAGGAACTCTTAATGAAAGCACCAATGTCGGTGTTAAAACCGGCGGATCTTGGGTAGGGGGTCCCGAACTGTGCGTCTAGGCGGATGGTAACAGGAGACAAGGGACACGATGTTTTACCCAGGTTCGGGCCCTCTTGATGGAGGTAAAACCCTACGTCCTGCTTGATTAATATTGATGATATGGGTAGTACAAGAGTAGATCTACCACGAGAGCGTAGAGGCAAAACCCTAGAAGTTAGCCTATGGTATGATTGTTGTTGTATATCTATCGACTAGCCTGGCCTCGGTTTATATAATGCACCAGAGGCCTAGGATAACAAGAGTCCCAGCCGAATACGCCGGTGGGGGAGGAGTCCTTGTCTTGATCGCCAAGTCTTGTGGAATCTTCCTTGTATGCGGCAACTGTCCGGACTGGCCCATGAGTATCTGACCACAGGGATCCTCGGCCCAATCCAACTGATCGGGAGACGACGTGGTGAGTACCCCCTAGTCCAGGACACCATCACCCCCGAACCAGGATTTCAATGACAAGATGTTCGCCGTGCTGATTGTCGTCGGCATTGCAAGGCGGGTTCCGACGACGACGACTTCCAAGTAATGTATTCGGCTTATAATTCAATGCTGCACCCCTCGGCTTCTGTGCATCCATGACTTCAGCTTCCACGTGTCGGGCGAATGCAGACGGTCGGGGTATTTTTTGCAAATAACACCCTAGCCATGCAAGAAAGAGCGTCTATTTAAAGAGATTGAATCTCAGATCCATTCGGCACCACGTGGAGAAAATCCTCAGAGACTGCCAGGAAAGACCATTCCAACATGGCTAACATTCCCAGCTCCTCTTCCCG
Source organism: Aegilops longissima (assembly GCA_021605205.1). Taxonomy (NCBI): domain Eukaryota; kingdom Viridiplantae; phylum Streptophyta; class Magnoliopsida; order Poales; family Poaceae; genus Aegilops; species Aegilops longissima. The sequence goes on along the minus strand of CM038677.1, from coordinate 673,099,775 downwards.
TTGCAACCTAGAGAGAGGTGAGTGGGAGAGGTGCTCTGTATCCCACAGCCAATTGGAGAAACTGCAAACGCAGGGATTTCTCCCTCCTGCAGATCTGGTCCATGTTCGAGCAGGATTGGCCTCTTTCAATGGCAAAACCCAGGCGGAGGATTTCCCCAATCCGTCTGCGGGAGAACGAGTCTGCTTTGTCCCCTATCTGCAGAGGGGCGTGGGATTTCTAATTCACCCATTCCTCCGAGGGCCTCTGGAGTATTATGGCCTCCAGCTGCACAATTTTACCCCTGCCTCCATCCTGCACATTGCGGGTTATGTCGCTTTATGCAAACTATTCCTCGGTTGTGAGGCCCATTTTGATCTGTGGAGAAAGTTGTTTTGCCTGGTCCCGTGCAACCACAAGGGATCGACATTTGAAGTGGGCGGGGCCGAAATATGGCGAATTGCTGAGACCGGATACCTATCCGGCACACCGAAGAAAGCTTCCGAAGAGTGGACCTCTGAGTGGTTCTACATTGATGACATCGTACTTCCAGATCCAGTCCGGAGAGGTCTCCCTGATTTTCGAGTGTTCCTCTGAAGAAACGCCAAAGCTGGCGCCCTCGGAGCCTCGAGGAGGAAGATAGTGCGGAAGTTCGCCAACTCCTGAGCAATATCAGGACGCTCGCCCAGTCCGGGTATACGATAGTCGAAGTAATGGCGACCTCCATAGTATGGGGAGTTCAACCACTCCAATACAGATGACTTCCCATGTGGAATTAAAATGGGGAAGATGACACCTCCCGCTGCGGCAGGAAAGGTCCGGACACCCTTGCCGCCCTAGCCAAAATATTGGCCGAACTGTTCAAGGGTGAGGAAGAGGAGTTCCTGCGCGTCACGCACAGAGAAGGATATTCCATGTACAATCCTCCTAGCTGGGTGAGCCTCCAACTTTTTAGCTCCACTCATTCCACTCCCTGAGCTTTGTTTACTGAAATATTAACCTGTCCATTTATAATAGCACTGGCGAAAGACTTCCGAGGGGCTTTACAGCCCTGCCCCGCAGCCCGAGGGCCACAATCGGGACCTTGACCCCGGATTCGAAGAGGATCCGGATATATTTGTGGTGCTTGAGAATGGGACGTTTTACCAAACGAGCTATGATGGCATAGAGGTGGCCATCGTCGCCGACTATCCCGGTCTTCTCCCCGCTTCTCATGTAAGTAATTAGGAGACACTTTGTCTGAGAGGGTTTCCGCATTCTTTCTTGCTCACTGTGGCATCTTGTGCTCAGAAGGGGAAGCGTTCGGCACGTCGGGCCGCCCCAGGGGTGTCCCGAAAGAGAGAGGCTCCCGTGCCGGACAGGCCTTCAAAGAGGAAGGCAAACAGAGACATGGTCGGGCCTTCCTTAAAAAGGTATGGGTTTGCGACTATGCTCTTTTTAGCAGTCGCGTCCAACCGTGACTCATATGGTCATTTTGTATCAGAAAAAAGGTTCGACAGACTATGTCCGAGGACCCGGCCAGCTGTGCTTTTAATAACCATGATTCGTTCCCGGCCGAAGAGAAGGGGCCCGATATGGGAGTGGCGCCAGACTGTCCTTCTGCCGAGGGTTCGAAAAATATGTCCGTCACCAATTAGGAGGTGGAGAGCGCCATGGACCACCGGTGCCGGAGGGCCATTTTATGAAATCCCTACTTCTCAAAGGAGGCGTTCGGCGCCTTCAGCTCGGCTGATGCATACATCCGAGCTGCTTGAGACGGGCTTAACAGAGCCACCGAGCAACATTTGAAAGATGTGCAGGTAAGTCTACCTTGCCCGAATTTGATAACCATGAGCCAGTAGCCCCCGAGACTTGAATCGGTTGGGACAAATGTTTTAAGGATCATTGTGTAACCAGGTTCTTATGGAGAAGAACTACTTGCTAGCCCAAGAGCCGGAGCAGTGTCGGACACAGCTAACTCCTGCTACCACCGAACTGGAAAAGTTCAAGAAGCCATCCGCTGGTAATATTTCCCTCCATCGAGAAACAAAAAATGATACGCCGGCTATATTAAAACTGCTGCTTGTCTCATAATGGGGTCATCGGACCAACTGGAAGAGGAACTGAAGGCCGCGCAGATGAGCGAAAGAGAGGCAAAGAGACAACGTGCCGTAGGCGAGCGCGTCCTGACCAAAGTCAGAGAGGAGAAAACAAACTCCAATATTCAAACACCAAACTGGGCGAAGAACTAAAAGATGTACGAGCCCAGCTAGCCGACTCTGTGAAGGAGAACAAAAGGCTGTGAGGCGGCATATTCAGTACGTGGCCGTATTCACCTTATAATAGTTTGGAAGTAAAAGTAGCTGATATAGCTTTGATTGCAGGTATATTGACGGGCCGTCCCGAAGAGGAGGTGTCCGGATCATCAAGTGATCTTCTGCAAGGGCTATCGCAGTTGCATGAGCAAGCTCGGCAGGCACTACGGAGTGTAGCCAAGGCCTTATGGCCATCCGACTCCCCTCCAGGGAGTATGGAGAAGCTTGTAGAGCTGTTCAAGGGAGCGCGGCGGCGTATCCGGCTATGGAAGATATCGGCCTTTCGAGAGGGTGCGCGAGAGGCCTGGGCCTTGGTAAAAACACGATATACCAAGCTGAATCTGAATCACATGGCCCGGGTCGGACCGCTAGGGTCAAATGGGGAAGAATTTCCCGTTAGTTTAGTATATGGCCAAGTAGAGGTGGCTGCTAGATACTCCCAACAGGATTGTAAATTAGACCGCCTGTTGGACGGTATAAAGGAGGAAGTTTTTGAGTCCTAAGTTACTATGTATTTTCCTTCTAGCTAGATTGTAAAACGATTGTCATGGCCGACCTTTTTGTTCGATCTCTCGACCCGATGGTGCGGAGTGCTTCCGAATACCTGTGCGGCAAAATAAACTGGGGTATGCATGGAAACCAGGCGTAGGGGTCATAGGTGCTTGAACAGACAAGTTGTATCCGACTAGTTATGTTATATTACATTGAAATTGTAAGAAACATCTTCCAGAGAGAATAGTTTTGTTAAGGGTTCCTTTCCCTGGGTGTGCATGCATCTATGTGCATGTCCGGACTGTGATGAAAAAATCACAGCGTGTATAACTTCTGGGGGTTCATAATGGAGCGAGTGCAAAAACATCTTTAGTTCACCGACCGAATATTCCCTTAAGAACGCTAGCTTTCGGCTTCACCCAGTCCGAGGTACACATCCGGATGACCCGGCAGTAACAATCGCAGAGGTGCTCCCTTTATGCCCTAGCCGGACTAACGGGAACGTAGGGCATAAGTACAGGAGCCAGGCAACCCAGCTTGGCCAAAACTTAAGTCATATTGATGCATATATGTAACGCCCCGGATACAACTTTCCATATTCGTAACTCCAACTCTTGCCTTTTCCGGAGATGTGATATGTTTTTCCTTCGTGGTTGCGTTTTTGTCTTTTGTTTTGCATTTTGTTCATGTCATGCATCTCATCTCATAGCATCATGCGCATTGCATCTGCATGTTTTCATAAAGCTTGCACCCGTTCGTAGTTGCCGTGTCCCCCCTTGCTTTATTTGACCGTTCCGAGACCAATCGGGTTTTCGCTTCCCTCTTGACCGTGACCACCTAACCTCTCTTGCCACCTCGCAGCCCCCTCGCGTGCGTCCGAAACTTACCCGAACCAAACCCGCTCATTCATCACCGTTGCATTCGGTTCATCCCCAAACATCTCTAAAACATCTCCGTTTTCGTATTTGGACCTCCCTAACCTATTTTTCTCAACCGTCCGATTTCGATCGGAGGGACTAGATAGCCCCTAAGCTAACCCTTCCTATAAATAGATGCCTAACCATAGATCCTACGGGCTTGTCCCATCCATTCCCCTCCTTGCGCCGCCACTAGCTCCACCTGGTCTCCCCCTTCCTCGGGATCCCCGATCCAATCCATCCACCCCACCCGGGCGAACCAACCACCTCCTCGTTTTTCAGCCCCGAGCCAGCCAGCAGCTCCTTCTCGTCCCCGTGGAGCAACCAACCAGTGCCTGACCCCGCCTCGTCTCCGTGCCGCCGACGAGCTTCGTTCAAGATGAGCCACGCGCCCTCTTCTTTTCCTTTCTCTCCCTTCCCCTGGTTCTTCTCTCCCCTGACCGCACTGTCTTCTTCTTCTCTGGTTCATAGGAAGGCCATGGCCTTGGAGCTTCACCCACGCCCAACTCCGGCCTCCCTCGCCTTTCCCCGCGTCACCGGAGCCCCGCATCCAAGCTCCGCAAGTCCCGCGCCTTCAGCAGCGAGCACCTACGCCTTGGCTGCCTTTGCCCCTTGCCGCCGCGAGATCCGGCAAGTCCAGTGCTTCCCCGACCTCGTCGCGTCTCCAACCTCATGCCCCGTCGTGCCGTCTGTCTTCTTCATCGACGAACAGCGCCGCCATCCTCTGTGTTAGGAGGACGCTCGAACCTTCTCTGCTTCCCGCTCGCCCACACGCGACCGCATCGATCTCCCCTGCTCCGTTCATCACCGTCTCTGCCAGATCCGGCGAGTCCCTGCACCCCGGCCTCGTCCCCGGCTCCAGGTCGCCGCGCCGCCCCACCGGAGACCCCAAGTCCCCGCGCCAAGTCCCGCTGCCGCCGTCTTCTGCATCGCCATGGGTGTGTTGTTGTTTTTGTTCTTCAGAAACGAGCAGAGCAGCTCGCCCGACCCCTCGCTCGCCCGTTGACCGATCCGGCTGGGTCACGGCCACCCGAGGCCCGGCGCCCCTTCCGGCCTCAACTCCCGCACCGCATCGGTCCAAGATCTGCCAGCTCCCTGGAACCCAATGTGAGCAGCCCAGATCCATCTATCTCGGCCCGTAGTATTTTTTTCCCTGCGCTGTGATTTTCGCATTTATCCAGAAAACTGCATATTTACAGATTGACCCCTGTTGTTCATGCATATAATAACTCCACAACCATGCATCGGATTAAAATGTTTCAAACATGTAAAATGCTTAGAATTTTGTCTAGTTTCATAATATGTTGCTTTCATCCATGTTTGAAATGTTTAAAATGTTGTTTGATTAAATTTGCTCAAATGCCTTGCTAAAATGGTTTATTTCATAACTAAACAACCGTAGCTCGGTTTTACATAAACTTTATATGTAAATGGGGTGGAAAAATGCCTAGTTTAACATGTTGCACTTTATTTTCCTGTTTAACAACAATAAAATATGCTTTAGAACAGAACATTAGCAAATTTGAAATATGCACATGAGGATTTTCTGGAATTGTTGTTTCTTATTTCCGGCCTCATTTAAATTTGCCTAAATAGTTAGTTTACTTATGCTTCACCCCTTGCCTTGTTTAATAACATTTAATTTTGTTGGGTACATAACTGAGAGAGAACTAAATAATTGAATGTGGTGTTCCGTCAATATGCAACTCGTGGCATATTGAGCTCCACTTAACTTGTAGCATTGTTTGTTGCACTCTGTCATGCCATGCCTCATTAAACCGGACATGCATCATACTTGGTTCAGCATCATGCCATTTTTATGCTTGTGTGTTTACTATGTTGTTTGCTTCTTTCCGGTTGTGCTTCTTCTCGATAGTTCCTGTTTCATTGCGATCGTGAGGATTCGTTCGTCTACACTTGGTTCGTCTTCGTGGCCACATCTTCTTCATGGACTCGTTCTTCTTCCTTGCGGGATTTCAGGCAAGATGACCGTCACCTTGGATCACATTAATATCATTGCTATGCTAGTTGCTTCGCTCGACCGCTATGCTGCGTTACCTATCACCTGTTTATCAAGCCTCCCAAATTTCCATGTCAGCCTCTAACCTTTTCACCCTTCCTAGCAAACCGTTGTTTGGCTATGTTACCACTTTTGCCCAGCCCCCTCTTATAGCGTTGCTAGTTGCAGGTGAAGATGAAGATTGCTCCATGTTGGATTATGTTTATGTTGGGATATCACAATATCTCTTATATTATTAATGCATCTATATACTTGGTTAAGGGTGGAAGGATCGGCCTTATGCAGTGTTTTGTTCGATCTTGCCGCCTAGTTTCCGTCATATCGGTATTATGTTCCCGGATTTTGCGTCCCTAACGCGGTTGGGTGATTTATGGGACCCCCTTGTTAGTTCGCTTTGAATAAAACTCCTCCAGCAAGGCCCAACCTTGGTTTTACATTTGCCTCACCTAGGCTTTTTCCCTTGGGAGTCACGCTCCCGAGGGTCATCTTTATTTTACCCCGCCCCCCCGGGCCAGTGCTTCTCCAAGTGCTGGCCCAAACCTAGCGATGTCCGGCGCCCCCTGGGAAATCAGGGTCTATGCCAACCCGACGTCTGGCTCATCCGGTGTGCCCTGAGAACAAGATATGTGCAGCTCCTATCGGGATTTGTCGGCACATCCGGGTGGTCTTGCTGGTCTTGTTTTACCATTGTCGAAATGTCTTGTAAATCGGGATTCCGGGACTGATCGGGTCTTCCCGGGAGAAGGAATATCCTTCGTTGATCGCGAGAGCTTATCATGGGCTTAGTTGGGACACCCCTGCAGGGTTTGAACTTTCGAAAGCCGTGCCTGCGGTTATGTGGCAGATGGGAATTTGTTGATATCCCGTTGTAGTAAACTTGAAGTAAACTCCTCTAAAAGACACCAACCGTGTGCGTAACCGTGAGTGTCACTTTTCGAGGTTGCTCGAGAGGAGAACACGGTTTCTGGGTTATGTCTGACATAAGTAGGAGTTCAGGATCACTTCTTGATAATTACTAGTTGACGACCGTTCCATTGCTTCTCTTCTCGCTCTTGTTTTCGTAAGTTAGCCACCATACATGCTTAGTCGCTGCTGCAACCTCACCACTTTATCCCTTCCTTACCCATTAAGCTTTGCTAGTCTTGATACCCATGGTAATGGGATTGCTGAATCCTCGTGGCTCACAGATTACTACACCACCAGTTGCAAGTACAGGTTTGCGATGATCATGACGCGAGAGCGATGTTACTTGTTTTGGAGTTCTTCTTCTGCTTCTTCTTCGATCAGGGGATAGATTCCTGGTCGGCAGCCTGGGCTAGCAGGGTGGATATTGTTTGAGTTTCTGTTTATGTTTCATCCGTAGTCGGATGTTGATCTCTTGTATGATGTTGATGTATTCGTGTGGCATTGTATGCCTTTTGTATGTATCCCCGTCTATTATGTAATGTTGATGTAATGATATCCACCTTGAAAAAGCGTATCAATATGCAGTTCTATCCTTGGTGGGACCTTCGAGTCTCTTTAGGATAGTATCGCATATTGGGCGTGACAAGTTGGTATCAGAGCCTCGACCGACCATAGGAGCCCCCTTGATTGTTGGCTGTTGTTGAGTCTAGAAGAAACTATTTTGAGTCTTAGGATTATATATATCGGAGGGTAGGATTCATTTTACTCCTCAGTCCCTTCGTCGCTCTGGTGAGGCCTCCTGACGTAGATGTTTTGTCTTTAATCTCCTCAAATTTCATGAAAAAAAATTTAGGATCACGCGGGTATCTTGGGATCGTTCCGATAGTCTTGTGACGAGAACATTGTTCTTGGTGCCTCCTGACATTTAGGGGTTGTGGCAGTGTCCCGGGGAGTTGAGCTCCGAGGTGTTGTCGTCACAATTTTATCGTTGCAGTTCTGGAATACGTGAGTTTTGCCGACATAGAAAATCTCTTTTATGCAGTTGCTGGTGAGATAACCTCGACGCCACCCAGTACTTGGGAGTTCGGGAGTATTGCCATAGCTTGTATAACGGATGCTTTTTGAAGGTTGAGGTACATGATTTCCGAAGGTTTCTTGGTTATGTGTTGAAGGATGGATACAGATGGATCTAGGTATTGTTAGTTTGGGTGATATATTTTGTGTCCCCTGTATCCCCAACACCAGATTGCATAACCAGAAAAGTTTTGGGAGTTTATAGGTGGGCATTCAAGTAGCTCCTAGAATATCTTTCCGACAGATGCATGATATGGGATTGGGTAAATCTCTATCATATGTATTTGTTCCGGCTTATTCTGCAAGCCAAATCCTTTGTTTTTGTTTTGTTTTGTGGTATTCGAGTTGCTTCAATGCCAAGCGTTGATCCCATACCTTCCCTAAACGGTGTTCTCATATTTCTATGTGAATACTAATCCTTCTTGGTCATCGATGTTGCCATGTTAATTCTTTTCAACTGGTGTGCTTCTCTTCAAGTGGATCCGATCATTGCAACATTCGCAAGATCATTACTCAGTTTTTTCCCAACGGTGTTTGTTTCATCCGTCCCAAGTTGTCTTTGTTTTCCCGCCCTCCCACCCTTTTCTGCAAGGAATTATATATTTTAATCAAGTTTCCATTTATTCATGTGAAGTCTCTTCACTCTTTTCAATCAATGTTCTGATCCAGTGATCCCTCATGAAGATGCTCAACAGCTCCAAGTTCATCATTCTTCATTCTCGTATTCTTTTCCGGTGGATTTAACTCAAGCTTTCAGTGTTGATCATATCCCTTTCCTTGTTGCAAATGCTTTCTCTTGCCGATGCACCTCTTAATCATTCACTTCTTGCTATTCATTTGTTCTGGAGTGTTGAAGATATCTCAGAAGGCTCGTCTTTTCATTCCAGATCCGTTCAAGTTATTTTGAGGTTGTTATATCATTCAAGTCATTTAATTCTACCGGTGCAACCTTTATTTCAAGCAATCCTTCAACAATGTTTCTTTCGAGTGGGCCCTAACCCACAGGTCTTTTCCCAGGATCTTACCTGACTCTTCTAATTTTCCTGGAACTATTCTCAAATTCATTTCAAAGTTTGACGTAAGAATGAATTTCATCGGTCATATACCTTTATCCAAGATCTTCCAAATTCTTTTCATCATTGGTTCAACCTTTCTAATTTTCATCCCGGAATATCTCAACAATTCATGGTGATGTTTCTCATCGTCATTCTCAACATTTGAAGACCGAAGAAGAGTTTCTCTTAAATCTTGCTCCATTCTCTTCAAGATTCATGGTTCTAGCTTGATGTCATCCTCTCATAATTGTTTTCGATTGTGGGAATTCTTTTCACCCATCCGGAGTATTTCATGAGTTGTTTCCATTTCTTTCCTCCGAAGGCCATCATGTCATAATTCTTCATTCTCAGCGTGTAGCTACCGTTCTCCAAATCTTACCGGTGAATCGTTCAAATATCCTCTAATCAGTTCATGATCTCTTCATTCTCTTGTATCTAAATCCCCTCAAGTATCTTCATTCATTTTCCAATTCTTCCCGGTGATTTGTGCCTTTGCTACGTTCATTTTTAATTCTTACGCTGGTTCATTCAAGAGTTCTCTTCCTTCGTTATCATATAGACTCATTCGTTCTTTCCAATCCTATCGGTGGATTGTTGAAGACCTCCCCAAGTTTGCGCCATATCTATCTTAATCCTTTCTACGAGAATAAGTAGTATGCCAAATCCATCGCTTGTCATCAATTTAATTGGTGAAGGATGAGCATAATGTAGTTCTTATTTTTGTTTCATTGAGTAAATTCAATTCCTTATTCCGGAGTTGTTCATGATATCATTTCTCGGTTCTAAGTTGCTCATCTTTTCTTTTCCGGAGTTCCAAGTTTTTTCCGCTTTATCTCGTCACAAAGCTCCTTCTAAATCATCGCAAGTCTTCACCCTGTGTTTTCAACTTCTATTTCTTTTTATCATCCTTTTATTATCGGAGTTCTTCATGGAGGCTCTACATGGTGGTTCGTCAAGGATTCTTTTCATTCTTAAATTGTTCTTCAAGATTTCTCTCGAAGTTATGATCCGCCAAGCTATACTATAAAATAAACATGGTGTTCAACACATGTTTTGCTTTGAGGAGCTCAAGTATTCTTCATCTTGCATTCCAAAGTGCAATTCTTTCTACCTTATCTTTTGAGGTGGTGTTATGTCACTCTTGACAATTTCCTTCATGTTTCATGATTCATATGTTGTCAAGAATGAAGTATTTTAAATCCATCATTTTCTCTTCGTTCAAGAGATCTTTTCTACCAATCAATCTTTTGTTGGAGTTATATTGGGTTATATTTCATCTACAGCCTTCCCTAAGGAATGTAGCTATTTGTGGTGCTTATCAATGATCCAATTTTCTCCTTCTCATCTCGGTGAAGAAGTTTTTCATCTCTTTGGTGCTCTCAATCAAATCAATGGTTTCCATTAGTGGTCGGTTGTCACCTCATAGTCTCGAGATGTTTTCCATAAGCCCACTACAAGCTTATTCGATTTGTTGTGGGTTTTCCAACAACCCCGTTGTAACATTCTTGGAAGGGTGCTTTCCAAGCTCATTTGTGGCAGAAGTTGGCATTTTCTTCTCCATTCTTTTATTTAAATGATCTATCTTCTATTCTTTCTTCCGGAGGCATGGTGATGTTGCTCTCTTCACTCATCATCTCGAATTGTGAGGACCGTGTTATTTTCATGCTTATCCATTTAACCGGAGTGTTGTGTCATCTCTTCAAGTTTTTTTCATCTTATCAAGTTTTCCTTCTTCTTTTAGTCGGAGTACTGCCCAAATTATATCAATCTTATTCCTTCTCTATCTAGTTTTAACCGGAGTGGTTTCAATATCTATCTTATCACTAAACCTCTTGGTTCTCGTCGTATCCCTTGTTCCTCTTTTCTAACGGAGTGTTTTCAACTTTGCTCATCTTCGTTGTTTTCTTTCTTTCATTTTGCTCAACATCTCAAGGTTCATGGTTTCACTCGTTTGTCGAAGAAGCAACTTAGTTTTACCTCTTATCTTCCTCTTTCTTTTCCCTCCGGTGCCATCCTAGATCTCGGGATGAGATCCTCTCGTAGTGGTGGAGTGTTGTAACGCCCCGGATACAACTTTCCATATTCGTAACTCCAACTCTTGCCTTTTCCAGAGATGTGATATGTTTTTCCTTCGTGGTTGAGTTTTTGTCTTTTGTTTTGCATTTTGTTCATGTCATGCATCTCATCTCATAGCATCATGCGCATTGCATCTGCATGTTTTCATAAAGCTTGCACCCGTTCGTAGTTGCCGTGTCCACCCTTGCTTTCGTTGACCGTTCCGAGACCAATCGGGTTTTCGCTTCCCTCTTGGCCGTGACCACCTAACCTCTCTTGCCAGCTTGCAGCCCCCTTGCGTGCGTCCGAAACTTACCCGAACACAACCCGCTCAGTCATCACCATTGCATCTGGTTCATCCCCAAACATCTCTAAAACATCTCCGTTTTCGTATTTGGACCTCCCTAACCTATTTTTCTCAACCGTCTGATTTCGATCGGAGGGACTAGATAGCCCCTAACCTAACCCTTCCTATAAATAGACGCCTAACCCTAGATCCTAGGGGCTTGTCCCATCCATTCCCCTCCTTGCGCCGCCACTAGCTCCACCTGGTCTCCCCCTTCCTCGGGATCCCCGATCCAATCCATCCACCCCACCCGGGCGAACCAACCACCTCCTCGTTTTTCAGCCCTGAGCCAGCCAGTAGCTCCTTCTCGTCCCCGTGGAGCAACCAACTAGTGCCTAACCCCGCCTCGTCTCTGCGCCGCCGACGAACTTCGTTCAAGATGAGCCACGCGCCCTCTTCTTTTCCTTTCTCTCCCTTCCCCTGGTTCTTCTCTCCCCTGACCGCACTGTCTTCTTCTTCTCTGGTTCACAGGAAGGCCATGGCCTTGGAGCTTCACCCACGCCCAACTCCAGCCTCCCTCACCTTTCCCCGCGTCACCGGAGCCCCGCGTCCAAGCTCCGCAAGTCTCGCGCCTTCAGCAGCGAGCACCTGCGCCTTGGCTGCCTTCGCCCCTTGCCGTCGCGAGATCCGGCAAGTCCAGTGCTTCCCCGACCTCGTCGCGTCTCCAACCTCATCCCCGTCGTGCCGTCTGTCTTCTTCATCGATGATCAGCGCCGCCATCCTCTGCGTCAGGAGGACGCTCGAACCTCCTCTGCTTCCCGCTCGCCCGCACGCGACCGCATCGACCTCCCCTGCTCCGTTCATCACCGTCTCTGCCAGATCCGGCGAGTCCCTGCACCCTGGCCTTGTCCCCGGCTCCAGGTCGCCGCGCCGCCCCACCGGAGACCCATGTCCCCGCGCCAAGTCCCGCTGCCGCCGTCTTCTGCATCGCCATGGGTGTGCTGCTGTTTTTGTTCTTCAGAAACGAGCAGAGCAGCTCGCCCGACCCCTCGCTCGCCCGTTGACCGATCCGGCTGGGTCACAGCCACACCAGGCCCAGCGCCCCTTCCGGCCTCACCTCCCGCACCGCATCGGGCCCAGATCTACCAGCTCCCTGGAGCCCAATGTGAGCAGCCCAGATCCATCTACCTCGGCCCATAGTATTTTTTTCCCGCGCTGTGATTTTCGCATTTATCCAGAAAACTGCATATTTACAGATTGACCCCTGTTGTTCATGCATATAATAAATCCACAACCGTGCATCGGATTAAAATGTTTCAAACATGTAAAATGCTTAGAATTTTGTCTAGTTTCATAATATGCTGCTTTCGTCCATGTTTGAAATGTTTAAAATGTTGTTTTATTAAATTTGCTCAAATGCCATGCTAAAATGGTTTATTTCATAACTAAAGAACCATCGCTCGGTTTTACATAAACTTTATATGTAAATGGGGTGGGAAAATGCCTAGTTTAACATGTTGCACTTTATTTTCCTGTTTAACAACAATAAAATATGCTTTAGGACAGAACATACCAAATTCGAAATATGCACATGAGGATTTTCCGGAATTGTTGTTTCTTATTTCCGGCCTCATTTAAATTTGCCTAAATAGTTAGTTTACTTATGCTTCACCCCTTGCCTTGTTTAATAACATTTAATTTTGTTGGGCACATAACCGAGAGAGAACTAAATAATTGAATGTGGTGTTCCGTCAATATGCAACTCGTGGCATATTGAGCTCCACTTAACTTGTAGCATTGTTTGTTGCACTTTGCCATACCATGCCTCATTAAACCGGACATGCATCATACTTGGTTGAGCATCATGCCATGTTTATGCTTGTGTGTTTACTATGATGTTTGCTTCTTTCCAGTTGTGCTTCTTCTCGATAGTTCCTGTTTCGTTGCGATCGTGAGGATTCGTTCGTCTACACTTGGTTCGTCTTCATGGCCACATCTTCTTCATGGACTCGTTCTTCTTCCTTGCGGGATTTCAGGCAAGATGACCGTCACCTTGGATCTCATTACTATCATTGCTATGCTAGTTGCTTCGCTCTACCGCTATGCTGTGTTACCTATCACATGTTTATCAAGCCTCCCAAATTTCCATGTCAGCCTCTAACCTTTTCACCCTTCCTAGCAAACCGTTGTTTGGCTATGTTACCGCTTTTGCTCAGCCCCCTCTTATACCGTTGCTAGTTGCAGGTGAAGATGAAGATTGCTCCATGTTGGATTATGTTTATGTTGGGATATCACAATATCTCTTATATTAATGCATCTATATACTTGGTTAAGGGTGGAAGGCTCGGCCTTATGCCTGGTGTTTTGTTCCACTCTTTCCGCCCTAGTTTCCGTCATATCGGTATTATGTTCTCGGATTTTGCGTCCCTAACGCGGTTGGGTGATTTATGGGACCCCCTTGACAGTTCGCTTTGAATAAAACTCCTCCAGCAAGGCCCAACCTTGGTTTTACATTGGCCTCACCTAGCCTTTTTCCCTTGGGAGTCACGCTCCCGAGGGTCATCTTTATTTTACCCCCCCCCCCCCTCCCCCGGGGCCAGTGCTTCTCCAAGTGCTGGCCCAAACAGAGCGATGTCCGGCGCCCCCTGGGCAATCAGGGTCTATGCTAACCCGACGTCTGCATCATCCGGCGTGCCCTGAGAACGAGATATGTGCAGATCCTATCGGGATTTGTCGGCACATCCGGGTGGTCTTGCTGGTCTTGTTTTACCATTGTCAAAATGTCTTGTAAACCGGGATTCCGAGACTGATCGGGTCTTCCCGGGAGAAGGAATATCCTTCGTTGATCGCGAGAGCTTATCATGGGATAAGTTGGGACACCCCTGCAGGGTTTGAACTTTTGAAAGCCGTGCCCGCGGTTATGTGGCAGATGGGAATTTGTTGATATCCGGTTGTAGTAAACTTGGAGTAAACTCCTCTAAAATACACCAACCGTGTGCGTAACCGTGAGTGTCTCTTTTCAGGGTTGATCGAGAGGAGAACACAGTTTCTGGGTTATGTCTGACGTAAGTAGGAGTTCAGGATCACTTCTTGATAATTACTAGTTGACGACTGTTCCATTGCTTCTCTTCTCGCTCTTGTTTTTGTAAGTTAGCCACCATACATGCTTAGTCGCTGCTGCAACCTCACCACTTTACTCCTTCCTTACCCATTAAGCTTTGCTAGTCTTGATACCCATGGTAATGGGATTGCTGAGTCCTCGTGGCTCACGAATACTACACCACCAGTTGCAGGTACAGGTTTGCGATGATCATGACGCGAGAGCGATGTTACTTGTTTTGGAGTTCTTCTTCTGCTTCTTCTTTGATCAGGGGATAGGTTCCAGGTCGGCAGCCTGGGCTAGCAGGGTGGATATTGTTTGAGTTTCTATTTATGTTTCATCCGTAGTCGGATGTTGATCTCTTGTATGATGTTGATGTATTCGTGTGGCATTATATGCCTTTTGTATGTATCCCCATCTATTATGTAATGTTGATGTAATGATATCCACCTTGCAAAAGCGTATCAATATGCGGTTCTATCCTTGGTGGGACCTTCGAGTCTCTTTAGGATAGTATCGCATATTGGGCGTGACAATATACTGGCAAAGAAAAGATACATATGGGAGAAAACGCATATGTGATGAGCTTTATGCTCAGAAAATAGAAATAGCAAGCTTCTGTCCAAGAAGCCCCCAGGTATGATAGACGTACATACTTGAAGATGTGTGCGTCGGGGGTGCACGGTCTAACCGCACGAAAGCCTTTAAGGCTAAAAAGAAAAAACGAAAAGAGAGAAGAAATAATGAAGACAATAAGAGGAAGGAGACGAACAAAGAGTTCGGCGCTAGGCATAGAATCTTCGGAGTCGGGCCGCGTTCCAGGGATTCGGCTCTAGTCGATTGTCTGACGCATCACGCAAGCGCTACGCTCCTCCGGTGAGAACTTCGTCGATGATGAAGGGGCCCTCCCACTTGGGCTTGAGTTTGTTCTTTTTCTTCTCCAGCAGGCGTAGAACGAGTTCGCCGACGTTGTAAGTTTTGGCCCGCACTTCTCTGCTTTGATACCTGCGAGCCTGCTGTTGATAAAATGCAGAACAGGCTTTTGCGACGTCGCGCTCCTCCTCCAGGGCATCTAGGCTGTCCTGCCGATCGAGCTTGGCCTCCCTCTCTCTCTTCGTACATGCGCACTCGAGGTGAGTCATGAATAATGCCGCAGGATAATATTGCCTCTACGCCGTACACCATGAAAAAAGGTGTGTATCTGGTAGTGCAATTGGGAGTGGTCCGCAACCCCCAGAGTACGGAGTCGAGCTCCTCAACCCAGTGCTTGTCTGATTCCTTCAAAGACCGCACTAGTCTAGGCTTAATGCCGCTCATAATAAGACCATTGGCTCGTTCGACTTGGCCGTTTGTCTGTGGATGATAGACATAGGCATAATCGAGCTTGATGCCCACATTAGCACACCAGGTTTTCACTTCGTCGGCTATGAAATTGGAGCCGTTATCAGTGATGACGCTGTGCGGAACACCAAAACGGTGTACGACGCCGGATATAAAGTCTATTACTGGCCCAGACTCGGCCGTTTTAACTTTTTTGGCCTCTATCCACTTGGTGAATTTATCCACCATGACCAGCAGATATTTTTTCTTATGGCTTCCTCCTTTAAGGGGTCCAACCATATCCAGTCCCCAGACCACAAAAGGCCAAGTGATGGGGATTGTTTGTAGGGCGATGGGGGCATATGACTTTGGTTGGCGAAGAGTTGGCATCCCACGCAATGTTGGACAAGGTCCTGTGCATCCGCTCGGGCCGTAGGCCAATAGAACCCTTTACGGAAGGCCTTGCTAACAAGGGACCGAGCTGCGGCATGGTGCCCGCCGAGACCGGCATGAATCTCAGCCAGGAGCTGCCGCCCCTCCTCCTAGGAGATACATCTTTGAAGGACTCCGGTAGCGCTTTTCTTATAGAGCTCTCCTCGTGAACCTTGTAGGCCTTCGAAAGCCGGACAATGCAGCGGGCCTCATTTTGGTCCTCGGGAAGCTCCTTCCTGTTAAGGTAAGCCAGGAAGGGTTCGGTCCATGGGGCAATGACTGCCATGATGAGATGCGTCGATGGTGTTGTTTCGGTGGCAGAGCCTCCGACGATGTCGGTGTTTTCGGAATCTGGGGTTATGTTCGGATCCGGACTAGTGTTGCTGTTTTCCCCTGCCACACCACGGATGGCTTAAAAAGCCTTTCCATAAAGATATTAGGTGGGACGGGGTCGCGCTTAGCGCCGATACGAGCAAGAAAGTCCGCCGCTTGATTACTTTGTCGAGCCACATGATGGAACTCGAGCCCCTCGAACTGGGCCGACATGTTTATGACGGCATTACGATAAGCTGCCATCTTCGGATCTCTGGCGTTGAAGTCTCCATTTATTTGAGATATTGCAAGATTTGAGTCCCCGTGCACTTCTAGGTTTTGTATGCCCATGGAGACAGCCATCCGGAGACCATGCAATAAGGCCTCGTATTCGGCTGCATTGTTGGAGTCTGTGTCTAGTATTTGGAGTACGTACTGAACGACGTCTCTAGTAGGTGACGTTAAAACGACGCCCGCCCCTAGCCCTGCTAACATTTTGGAGCCATCGAAATACATAAACCAATTGGAATATGTTCCATACTCTTTAGGGAGTTCGGCCTCTGTCCATTCGGCGACGAAGTCAGCCAATACTTGGGATTTAATAGCTCGACGTGGTTTGTATGTAATATCAAATGGAAGGATCTCAATGGCCCATTTGGCAATCCGGCCCGTGGCATCGCGGTTGTTTATAATCTCATTGAGTGGTACTTCGGAAGCCACCGTGATCGAACACTCCTGGAAGTAGTGATGGAGCTTTCGGGATGGCATGAAGACCGCGTATGCTATCTTTTGATAATGGGGGTACCAGGATTTGCATGGTGCAAGGATAGTGGATACGTGGTATACTGGCTTCTGAAGCGGGAATTTGTGTCCGTCCTGTTCTTGTTCAACGATGAGCACGGCGCTCACCACCTGACGTGTTGTCGATATGTATAATAACATCGGTTCGCTGACGTTTGGTGCAGCCAGGATTGGGTTGCTCGCAAGAAGGGTTTTTATATCCTCCAGTCTGGCTGTTGCCGCGTCCGTCCACTCGAAGTGATCGGTTCGCCGTAGAAGGCGATAGAGTGGCAGTGCCTTTTCTCCCAATCTGGAGATAAAGCGGCTTAGAGCTGCCACGCAACCCGCGAGTTTTTGGACTTGTTTAAGGTCTGTTGGCGTAGCCAATTGTGACAGAGCTCAGATTTTGGCTGGATTTGCTTCAATTCCTCTGTTGGAAACGATGAAGCCCAGTAGTTTTCCAGCAGGGACGCCGAAAACGCACTTTTCCGGATTCAGCTTAATGTCATACGTGCGGAGGCTATCAAATGTGAGACGTAAATCATCTATTAGTGTTTCGACATGCCTAGTTTTGATGATGACGTCGTCCTCATAAGCTTCAACTGTCTTGCCGATCTGCTTCTCCAGGCATGTTTGAATCATGCGTTGGTATGTGGCGTCGGCGTTCTTGAGTCCGAAGGGCATGGTGTTGAAGCAGAATGGCCCGTATGGGGTGATGAATGTTGTTGCAGCTTGATCGGACTCCTTCATTTTGATTTGATGGTATCCGGAATATGCATCAAGGAAACACAGTGAGTCGTGTCCTGCGGTAGCATCAATGATTTGATCGATACGGGGGAGGGGAAGGGATCCTTACGGCAAGCCTTATTGAGGTCTTTAAAATCGACGCACAGGCGCCAGGATTTGTCCTTCTTTGGTACCATCACCAGGTTTGCTAGCCAGTCCGGATGTTTTATTTCTCTAATAAATCTGGCCTCAATTAGCTTGGCCAGCTCCTCCCCCATAGCTTGGCGTTTCGGTTCAGAAAAGCGCCGCAGTGCTTGTTTGACTGGTTTGTATCCCTTTAATATATTGAGGCTATGTTCGGCCAGTTTGCGTGGGATTCCAGGCATGTCAGAAGGGTGTTAGGCGAATATATCCCAGTTTTCACGAAGAAAATCCCGTAGAGCAGCGTCGACCATTGGGTCTAGTTGTGCCCCAATAGATGTTGTCTTCTTGGGGTCCGTTGGGTGGACCTGGAATTTGACTATTTCTTCTGCCGGTTTGAAGGAGGTAGATTTGGGTCATTTTTCTAAGATCACATCGTCCCTATCCACCGTGGAGCGTAGTGCGGTTAATTCCTCAGCCGTGAGGGCTTTAGATAATGCCTCAAGGGCTAGGGATGTGGTTTTGTTTTTGGTGCGGAGTGCAATGTCCGGATCACTCACGAGAGTGATTATGCCATTGGGCCCGGGCATTTAGAGCTTCATGTAACTGTAATGAGGTATAGCTTGGAAGCGTGTAAAAGCGTCTCGCCCCAACAGGGCGTGATATCCACTGCTGAAAGGGGCCACTTGGAAGGTTATTTCTTCGGACCAATAATTCTCCGGCGTGTCGAATACCACGTCAAGTGTGATTTTTCCCGCGCACCGTGCCTCCCGACTGGGAATGATTCCTCGGAAGGTCGTGCTGCTTTGCTTGATGCGGCTCCTGTCTATTTCAATTTTATGGAGTGTATCCTCGTAGATGAGGTTTAGTCCGCTGCTGTCGTCCATGAGGACCTTGGTGAGTCTAAAGCTGTCCATGATGGGACTAAGGACTAATGCGGCTGGAGCTCGGACTGTCTTGTATTTCGGTTCGTCACCGGCATTGAAGGTTATAGTCGTGTCGTGCCACGGGTTTATCGTGACGATTTGACAGACTTTGGCGAGGTCGCGGAGTGCCCTTTTGCGCTTATTGTTTGAGGTGAATGTCTCGAAGATCGTCAGTACTCTGGGGTCATCGTCTTCCCGGGGGTGTTGTTCTGGGATATTCTTGGTGAGGATATTCTCGCCACTCTTGGCCACTTGCCGGAGTATCCAACATGCTCTAAGGTTGTGTGTTGGTATGTTGTCCGGTGTTGCGTGTATTTTGCATGACCCATCGAGCCATCCTTCCAGAACGGTTCCGCGCCCCGTAATGGACTTATATTTCTTGGATATTGGATTGGGCGTGTCACGGGGATGCGCCCTTTTCGCCTGGACGAGCGGTTGAGTTGGGATCGATGGCTCCCAACAAGCTGCCTGATCTTTCAGGCGCTTTGCATTGCGATGTACTTCTGTACGATAGTTGCCAAGTCCGCGGAGTGTAGTATACGGCGGCGATTAATGGCGTTGAGGATTCCTTCATCCATGCAATTGTTGCAGAATGCAGATATCGCGTCATCGTCCCGGCAATCTTTAACCTTGTCCTTGACAAGGAGGAATCTGGCCCAGAAGTGGTGGACCATTTCTTGAGACTGTTGTTGTATGCTCATAAGAGCGCTTAAATTTGGATGGGTGGGTGGAATTGAATCCGGACCCTGACCCGATCGATGATCCGGAGTCTGAAGATTTTCCAAACTTAACAGTCTGGACTCTAGAGTATCTTCGGATTGCTTATTTCCGCCATCCGATTCTATGTTCGGAAGGCTGGTCACATCCTTTCGCTGGTGGGTATCCGGCTCTGCAGGGTCGGCGACCCGAACATAGTCCGTCTTTAGTATAGGGGAAGAGTTGTCATCTTGCTCCTCGACTACCGCTATCTGGTGGGTGACCGGTGGAGATTTGATTTCTCTTTGGTCGGTTTTAAGCTCGATTTGATCGTAATCTGTGGCGAATCCCAGGGCGGTGATGCGATCAAGGAGCTTGTTTAAAGAGAAAACTCCACCGGATCCATCTGCTTGGAGTGTTTGGGGTTGATACAAAGGGGATTTTCGATGGCCCGAGAGGTCATCGTCGGCTTAACGGCCTAACGGACGGTCATGGTAAAGCCGCCCAGCCGGAGGGTTTGGCCTGGGGCCAGTTCTCCTCCGGTGGTGATATTGTCTTTAAGGATGAGGCGAGTCATCGACCCTATCGTCGACGGCACAGTGGAACTCTCATTGAAAGCACCAATGTCGGTGTCAAAACCGGCGGATCTCGGGTAGGGGGTCTCGAACTGTGCGTCTAAGGTCGATGGTAACAGGAGACAGGGGACACCATGTTTACCCAGGTTCAGGCCCTCTTTATGGAGGTAATACCCTACTTCCTGCTTGATTGATCTTGATGGATATGGGTATTACAAGAGTCGATCTACCACGAGATCGTAATGGCTAAAACCCTAGAAGTCTAGCCTGTATGACTATGGTAATGAGTATCCCCCTTTCCGGACTAAGTTCTCCGGTTTATATAGACACCGGGAGGATCTAGTTACACAAGGTTGGTTATAAAGAAAGGAATCTACATATCCGGTCGCCAAGCTTGCCTTCCACGCCAAGGAGAGTCCCGTCCGGACACGGGTGCAGTCTTCGGTCTTCGTATCTTCACAGCCCATCAGTCCGGCCATGGCTAACAGGCCGGACGCCGGAGGACCCCTTAATCCAGGACTCCCTCAAAGCCCCCCCCCCCCAAGCCCAATCCTAATTGGGTGGGGGGGCCGGCCCCCTTTCCTTCTCCCTCTCTCCCCCTTCCTTCCTCTCCTAGTCCAACCAGGGAAGGGGGGAATCCTACTCCCGGTGGGAGTAGGACTCCTCCAAGGCGCGCCATAAAGGGTCGGCCTCCCCCTCCTCCACTCCTTTATATATACGGGAGGGGCACCCATAGACACACAAGTTTACATTGTCTTAGCTGCAGCGTGCCCCCTCCACCATAATCCACTTCGGTCATATCATTGCAGTGCTTAGGCGAAGCCCTGCACCGGTAGCTTCATCATCACCGTCATCACGCCGTCATGCTGACAAAGCTCTCCCTCGACACTCAGCTGGATCAAGAGTTCGTGGGACGTCGTCGAGCCAAACGTGGGAAGATCACGGGGGTGCCGTACTTTCGGCACTAGAATCGGTCGGATCATGAAGACGTACGACTACATCAACCATGTTGTCGTAACGCTTCCACTTACGGTCTACGAGGGTACGTAGACAACACTCTACCCTCTCGTTGCTATGCATCACCATGATAGATCTTGCGTGTGCGTAGGAATTTTTTTGAAATTACTGCGTTCCCCAACAGTGGCATCTGAGCCAGGTCTATGCGTAGATGTTATATGCACGAGTAGAACACAAAGAGTTGTGGGCGATGATAGTCATACTGCTTACCAGCATGTCATATTTTGATTCGGCGGTATTGTTGGATGAAGCGGCCCGGACCGACATTACGCGTACGCTTACGCGAGACTAGTTCTACCGACGCGTGCTTCGCACACAGGTGGCTGGGGTGTCAGTTTCTCCAACTTTAGTTGAATCGAGTGTGACTACGCCTGGTCCTTGTTGAAGGTTAAAACAACACACTTTGCGTAAAATCGTTGTGGTTTTGATACGTAGGTAAGAACAGTTCTTGCTCGGCCCGTAGCAGCCACGTAAAACTTGAAACAACAAAGTAGAGGATGTCTAACTTGTTTTTACAGGGCATGTTGTGATGTGATATGGTCAAGACATGATGCTAAATTTTATTGTATGAGATGATCATGTTTTGTAACAGAGTTATCGGCAACCAGCAGGAGCCATATGGTTGTCGCTTTATTGTATGAAATGCAATCTCCATGTAATTGCTTTACTTTATCACTAAGCGGTAGCGATAGTCGTAGAAGCAATAGTTGGCGAGATGACAATGATGCTTCGATGGAGATCAAGGTGTCAAGCCGGTGACGATGGTGATCAAGACGGTGCTTTAGAGATGGAGATCAAAGGCACAAAATGATGATGGCCATATCATATCACTTATATTGATTGCATGTGATGTTTATCCTTTATGCATCTTATTTTGCTTAGTTCGACGGTAGCATTATAAGATGATCTCTCACTAAATTTCAAGCTACAAGTGTTCTCCCTAAGTATGCACCGTTGCTACAGTTCGTCGTGCTGAGACACCACGTGATGATCGGGTGTGATAAGCTCTACGTTCACATACAATGGGTGCAAGCCAGTTGTGCACATGCAGAATACTCGGGTTAAACTTGACGAGCCTAGCATATGCAGATATGGCCTCGAACACCGAGACCGAAGGTCGGCGTGAATCATATAGTAGATATGATCAACATAGTGATGTTCACCATTGAAAACTACTCCATCTCACGTGATGATCGGACATGGTTTAGTTGATATGGATCATGTGATCACTTAGATGATTAGAGGGATGTCTATCTAAGTGGTAGTTCTTAAGTAATATGATTAATTGAACTTTAATTTATCATGAACTTAATACCTGATAGTATTTTGCATGTCTATTGTTGTAGATAGATGGCCCGTGCTATTGTTCCGTTGAATTTTAATGTGTTCCTAGAGAAAGCTAAGTTGAAAGATGATGGTAGCAATTACACGGACTGGGTCCATAACTTGAGGATTATCCTCATTGCTGCACAGAAGAATTGCATCCTGGAAGCACCGCTAGATGACAAACCCGCTATAGGAGTAACACCACATGTTATGAACGTTTGGCAGAGCAAAGCTGATGACTACTCGATAGTTCAGTGTGCCATGCTTTACGGCTTAGAACCGGGACTTCAACGATGTTTTGAACGTCATGGAGCATATGAGATGTTCCAGGAGTTGAAGTTAATATTTCAAGCAAATGCCCGGATTGAGAGATATGAAGTCTCCAATAAGTTGTACAGCTGCAAAATGGAGGAGAATAGTTCTTTCAGTGAACATATACTCAGAATGTCTGGGTACCACAACCACTTGACTCAACTGGGAGTTCATCTTCCTGATGATAGTGTCATTGACAGAGTTGTTCAATCACTGCCACCAAGCTACAAGAGCTTTGTGATGAACTATAATATGCAAGGGACAGATAAGACAATTCCTGAGCTCTTCGCAATGCTAAGATGCAGAGGTAAAAATCAATAAGGAGCATCAAGTGTTGATGGTAAACAAGACCACCAGTTTCAAGAAAAAGGGTGAAGGAAAGAAGGGGAACTTCAAGAAGAACGGCAAGCAAGTTGGTGCTCAAGTGAAGAAGCCCAAGTCTAGACCTAAGCCTGAGACTGAGTGCTTCTACTGCAAAGGGACTGGTCATTGGAAGTGGAACTGCCCCAAGTATTTGGCGGAGAAGAAGGATGGCAAAGTGAAAGGTATATTTAATATACATGTTATTGATGTGTACTTAATTAATGCCCCCAGTAGCGCCTGGGTATTTGATACTAGTTATGTTGCTAATATTTGCAACTCGAAACAGGGGCTACGGATTAAACGAAGATTGGCTAAGGACGAGGTGACGATGCATGTGGGAAATGGTTCCAAAGTCGATGTGATCGTCATCGGCACGCTACCTCTACATCTAGCTACGGGATTAGTTTTAGACCTAAATAATTGTTATTTGGTGCTAGCGTTGAGCATGAACATTATATCTGGATCTTGTGTGATGCGAGACGGTTATTCATTTAAATCAGAAAATAATGGTTGTTCTATTTATATGAGTAATATCTTTTATGGTCATGCACCCTTGATGAGTGGTCTATTTTTACTAAATCTTGATAGTAGTGATACACATGTTCATAGTATTGAAGCCAAAAGATATAAGTTTAATAATGATAGTGCAACTTATTTGTGGCATTGCCGTTTAGGTCATATTGGTGTAAAGCGCATGAAGAAACTCCATGCTGATGGGCTTTTGGAATCACTTGACTATGAATCACTTGATGCTTGTGAACCATGCCTCATGGGCAAGATGACTAAGACTCCATTCTCCGGAACAATGGAGCGAGCAATAGACTTGCTGAAAATAATACATACTGATGTATGCGGTCCAATGAGTGTTGATGCTCGCGGCGAGTATCGTTATTTTCTTACCTTCATAGATGATTTGAGCAGACATGGGTATATCTACTTGATGAAAAATAAGTCTGAAACATTTGAAAAGTTCAAAGAATTTTAGAGTGAAGTGGAAAATCATCGTAATAAGAAAATAAAGTTTCTACGATCTGATCATGGAGGAGAATATTTGAGTTATGAGTTTGGTCTTCATTTGAAACAATGCGGAATAGTTTCACAACTCACACCATCTGGAACACCACAGCGTAATGGTGTGTCCGAACGTCGTAATCGTACTTTACTAGATATGGTGCGATCTATGATGTCTCTCACTAATTTACCGCTGTCATTTTGGGGTTATGCTTTAGAGACGGTTGCATTCACGTTAAATAGGGCACCATCTAAATCCATTGAGACGACACCTTATGAACTATGGTTTGGCAAGAAACCCAAGTTGTCGTTTCTTAAAGTTTGGGGCTGCGATGCTTATGTGAAAAAGCTTCAACCTGATAAGCTCGAACCCAAATCGGAGAAATGTGCCTTCATAGGATACCTAAAGGAGACTGTTGGGTACACCTTCTATCATAGATCCAAAGGCAAGATATTCGTTGCTAAGAATGGATCCTTTCTATAGAAGGAGTTTCTTTCGAAAGAAGTGAGTGGGAGGAAAGTAGAACTTGATGAGTTAACAGTACCTGCTCCCTTATTTGAAAGTAGTTCATCACATAAATCAGTTCTAGTGATTCCTACACCATAAATGAGGAAGCTAATGATGATGACCATGAAACTTCTGATCAAGTTACTACCGAACCTCATAGGTCAACCACAGAAAGAGCCGCACCAGAGTGGTACGGTAATCTTGTTCTCGAAGTCATGTTACTTGACAATAACGAACCTATGAACTATGAGGAAGCAATGATGAGCCCAGATTCCGCAAAATGGCTTGAGGCCATGAAATCTGAGATGGGATCCATGTATGAGAACAAAGTGTGGACTTTGGTTGACTTGCCCGATGATCGGCAAGCCATAGAGAATAAATGGATCTTCAAAAAGAAGACTGACACTGACAGTAACATTACTGTCTACAAAGCTCTACTTGTTGCGAAAGGTTTTTGACAAGTTCAAGGAGTTGACTACGATGAGAATTTATCACCCATAGCGATGATTAAGTCCGTCTGAATCATGTTAGCAATTGCCGCATTTTATGATTATGAAATTTGGCAAATGGATGTCAAAACTGCATTCCTTAATGGATATCTTAAATAAGAGTTGTATATGATGCAACCAGAAGGTTTTGTCGATCCAAAAGGTGATACCAAAGTGTGTAAGCTCTAGCGATCTATTTATGGACTGGTGTAAGCATCTCGGAGTTGGAATATACGCTTTCATAGTGTGATCAAAGCATATGGTTTTATACAGACTTTTGGAGAAATCTGTATTTACAAGAAAGTGAGTGGGAGCTCTGTAGCATTCTGATATTATATGTGGATGACATATTACTGATCGGAAATAATACTAAATTTCTGAATAGCATAAAAGGATACTTGAATAAGAATTTTTCAATGAAAGACCTCGGTGAAGCTGCTTATATATTGGGCATCAAGATCTATAGAGATAGATCAAGATGCTTAATAGGACTTTCACAAAGCACATACCTTGATAAAGTTTTGAAGAAGTTCAAAATGGATCAGGCAAAGAAAGGGTTCTTGCTTCTATTACAAGGTGTGAAGTTGAGTCAGACTCAATGCTCGACCACTGTAGAAGATAGAGAGAAAATGAAAGTTATTCCCTATGCTTCAGCCACAGGTTCTATCATGTATGCAATGTTGTGTACCAGACCTGATGTGTGCCTTGCTATTAGTTTAGCAGGGAGGTACCAAAGTAATCCAGGAGTGGATTACTGGACAACGATCAAGAACATCCTAAAATACCTGAAAAGGACTAAGGATATGTTTCTTGTTTATGGAGGTGACAAAGAGCTCGTCGTAAACGGTTACGTCGATGGAAGCTTTGACACTGATCCGGGTGACTCTAAGTCACAAACCGGATACGTATTTTTATTAAATGGTGAGCTGTCAGTTGGTGCAGTTCCAAGGAGAGCGTTGTGGCGGGATCTACGTGTGAAGAGGAGTACATAGCTGCTTCGGAAGTAGCAAATGAAGGAGTCTGGATTAAGGAGTTCATATCCGATCTAGGTGTCATACCTAGTGCATCGGGACCAATGAAAATCTTTTGTGACAATACTGGTGCAATTTCCTTGGCAAAGGAATCCAGATTTCACAAGAGAACCAAACACATCAAGAGACGCTTCAATTCCATCTGCAACCAAGTCAAGGAGGGAGACATAGAGATTTGCAAGATACATATGGATCTGAATGTTGCACACCCATTGACTAAGCCTCTCTCATGAGCAAAACATGATCAGCACCAGGACTCCATGGGTGTTAGAATCATCACAATGTAATCTAGATTATTGACTCTAGTGCAAGTGGGAGACTGAAGGAAATATGCCCTGGAGGCAATAATAAAGTTGTTATTTACATATCCTTATATCATGATAAATGTTTATTATTCATGCTAGAATTGTATTAATCGGAAACTTAGTACATGTGTGAATACATAGACAAACTGAGTGTCACTAGTATGCCTCTACTTGACTAGCTCATTAATCAAAGATGGTTAAGTTTCCTAGCCATGGACAAACAGTTGTCATTTGATAAACGGGATCACATCATTATAGAATGATGTGATTGACTTGACCCATCTGTTAGCTTAGCTCTATGATTGTTTAGTTTATTGCTATTGCTTTCTCCATAACTTATACATGTTCCTATGACTATGAGATTATGCAACTCCCGAATACCTGAGGAACTTAGTGTGCTATCAAACGTCACAACGTAACTGGGTGACTATAAAGATGCTCTACAGGTGTCTCCGATGGTGTTTGTTGAGTTGGCATAGATCGAGATTAGGATTTGTCACTCCATGTATCGGAGAGGTATCTCTGGGCCCTCTCGGTAATGCACATCCCTGTAAGCCTTGCAAGCAATGTGACTAATGAGTTAGTTACGGGATGTTGCATTATGGAACGAGTAAAGAGACTTTCCGGTAACGAGATTGAACTAGGTATTGAGATATCGACGATCGAATCTCGGGCAAGTAACAAACCGATGACAAAAGGAACTATGTATATTATTGTGCGGTTTGACCGATAAAGATCTACGTAGAATATGTAGGAACCAATATGAGCATCCAGGTTCCGCTATTGGTTATTGACCGGAGATCAGTCTCGGTCATGTCTACATAGTTCTCAAACCCGTAGGGTACGCACGCTTAATGTTTGGTGACGATCGGTATTATGAATTTATGTGTTTTGATGTACCGAAGGTAGTTCAGAGTCCCGGATATGATCACGGACATGACGAGGAGTCTCCAAATGGTCAAGACATAAAGATCGATATATTGGATGACTATGTTTGGACATCCGAATGGTTCCGGGTGAGTTCGGGCATTTACCGCAGTACCGGGGGGTCACCGGAACCCCCTGGGGAGTATATGGGCCCTAATGGGCCTTAGTGGAGAGAGGAGGAGGCGGCCAGGTGGAGGCCGCGCCCCCCTCCCAAGCCCAATCCGAATTGGGTGGGGGGTCGGCCTCCCTTTCCTTCTCCCTCTCTCCCCCGTCCTTACTCTCCTAGTCCAATATGGAAGGGGGGAATCCTACTCCCGGTGGGAGTAGGACTTCTCCAGGGCGCGCCATAGAGGGCCGGCCCTCCCCCCTCCTCCACTCCTTTATATACGGGGGAGGGGGCACCCCATAGACACACAAGTTGACATTGTCTTAGCCGTGTGCGGTGCCCCCTCCACCATAATCCACCTCGGTCATATCGTTGTAGTGCTTAGGCAAAGCCCTGCACCGGTAGCTTCATCATCAACGTCATCACGCCGTCGTGCTGACGAAGCTCTCTCTCGACACTCAGCTGGATCGAGTGTTCGTGGGACGTCACCGAGCCGAACGTGTGAACATCGCGGAGGTGCCGTACTTTCGGTACTAGGATTGGTCGGATTGTGAAGACGTACGACTACATCAACCGCGTTGTCATAATGCTTCCGCTTACGGTCTACGAGGGTACGTAGACAACACTGTCCCCTCTCGTTTCTATGCATCACCATGATCGATCTTGCGTGTGCGTAGGAATTTTTTTGAAATTACTGCGTTCCCCAACAGCTTCATCCAACAATACCGCCGAATGAAAGAAAGACGTTGCTGGTAAGCAGTATGACTATTATCGCCTAGAACTCTTTGTGTTCTAGTCGTGCATATAACATCTACGCATATACCTGGCTCGGATACCACTATTGGGGAACGTAGTATTTCAAAAAAATCCTATGATCACGCAAGATCTATCTAGGAGAAGCATAGCAACGAGCGGGAAGAGTGTGTCCATGTACCCTCATAGACCGAAAGCGGAAGCGTTTAGTAACGCGGCTGATGTAGTTGAACGTCTTCGCGATCCAACCGATCCAAGCATCGAACGTACGGCACCTCCGCGTTTAGCACACTTCATCTCGATGACGTCCCTCGAGCTCTTGATCCAGTTGAGGCCGAGGGAGAGTTTCGTCGGCACGACGGCGTGGCGACGGTAATGATGAAGTTACCGGTGCAGGGCTTCGCCTGAGCACTACGACGATATGATCGAGGTGTGTAACTATGGAGGGGGGCACCGCACACGGCTAAGGGAAACTTGTGTGTCTATGGGGTGCCCCCCTCCCACATATATAAAGGAGGGGAGGAGGAGGGGTCCGGCCAAGGGGGGCACGCACCATGGGGAGTCCAACTATGATTCCCAATCCTAGTTGGAGTCCCCTTCCTTCCAAGAGAGGGAGAAAGAGGGAAGGAGGAAGAGGGGAGAAGGAAAGAGGCCTCCCCCTCCCCTAGTCCAATTCAGGCTGGCCATGGGGGGGCGGCCTCCCTTGTGGCCCTCCTCTCCTTTCCACTAAGGCCCATGAAGGCCCATGAACTTCCCAGGGGGTTCCGATAACCCCCAGTACTCCAAAACTTATTTGAAACGACCCGAACCATTCCGGTGTCCGAATGTAACCTTCCAGTATATGAATCTTTATGTCTCAACCATTTCAAGACTCCTCGTCATGTCCATGATCTCATACGGGACTCCGAACAAACTTCGGTCATCAAATCACACAACTCATAATACAAATCGTCATCGAATGTTAAACGTGCAGACCCTACGGGTTCGAGAACTATGTAGACATGACCAAGACACATCTCCAGTCAATAACCAATAGCGGAACCTGGATGCTCATATTGGCTCCTACATATTCTACAAAAATCTTTATCGGTCAAATCGCATAACAACCTACGTTGTTCCCTTTGTCATTGGTATGTTACTTGCCCGAGATTCGATCGTCGGTATCCTCATACCTAGTTCAATCTCGTTACCGGCAAGTCTCTTTACTCGTTCTGTAATGCTTCATCCCGAAACTAACTCATTAGTCACATTGCTTGCAAGGCTTATAGTGATGTGCATTACCGAGAGGGCCCAGAGATACCTCTCTGATACATAGAGTGACAAATCCTAATCTCGATCTATGCCAACTCAACAAACACCATCGGAGACATCTGTCACTACAAAAAAAAATACACTTCCGTGATGATACATGTTTGTCACAGTAGGTTGTGTTTTTTGTCATGCATGTACATCCATGACGATTTTATGACAGAATCAAGATAGTCATACCTATGCTGTCGTAGAAGTATTCCATGACATTACAAAAATTATCATCACGGAAGTGTCCACTTCCATGACGATAAATCACGCGTCACAGAAGTGCTTTCGTCAAGGGTGACCGACATGGCATCCACCGTAATGGAACGCCATTACGCTTATCGGTCGGGTTTTGGATCCGATAACCCGTTAATGCCCGACCAATGGGGATTTTCCACGGTAAAATCATCATTGGCGGAGGAAACACGTGTCGGCTCACCGCTGGGACAGATGTCATCCACTCATTGGATGAAGGCGCCTATGATACGCTGACACGCGGCATCGCCCAATAGAGGCCCATTCATGTGAAAAGGCTGGCCCGCTTGACTTGGTCAAAAGGTGGCGGGCCGCCCATGGAAAGCTCGTTAACGGTGCATTCGCATATAGCCCATTTACAGCCCGCTAACCCAAGGCCCGTTAAGCCCTATCCGAATTAGGCCCAGAGCGCCATATGGGCCATCCAATATGATTCCAAATTGCTTACTTTCGCCCATTTATGGCCCATGACGCCTTTCGCCCATATGAGGCCCTTTGTAACTCTTGGCCCATTAACGGCCCGAGGAAATCGCCCGTAATGGACGGTGTATCACTTTACACCCATTAACGGCCCGTGGTGAAACCGCCCATAATGAACAAAGGTATCACTTTATACCCATTAACGGCCCGTTATTCCGTAATGCTTCACCAAGTTATATTTCGGCCTTCTGAGGGCCCATTTATTCTTGGGCTCATTTGCAGCATTTGATTACTTATGGCCCATTACTGTTATTTTCTGCTTGTGGGCCAAATTCATCTCGTCGTTACGGTCGGCCCGTTTGTGGACCGTTAATCTGCTAGGCCATTTTCATAGCATCACCAAATACGGCCTATTAACGGCCCGTTATGGTCAGCCCATAAAACATACGATTTCCACTCTAGCCCGTCTACGGCCCATT
This sequence comes from Aegilops longissima, assembly GCA_021605205.1. NCBI lineage: Eukaryota > Viridiplantae > Streptophyta > Magnoliopsida > Poales > Poaceae > Aegilops > Aegilops longissima. The sequence goes on along the minus strand of CM038677.1, from coordinate 673,069,094 downwards.
AAAGGCCCGTACAAGACCCATAAATGAGTCAGCCCATACAAGGCCCATGGATCCTACGAGATGTAGAAGGCCCATGGATCTGACCGTCCACAGAAGGTTCATAGATCCGACGGCCCATTGAGGGCCCATGGATCCGACAGCCCATTGAAGGCCCATGGATCCGACGGCCCGTACATGGCCCATGGACCGTACGGCCCGTGGACGGCCATGGTCACTACAACGTTTGGGTGAGTTGGCCCCCGTTTGAACGATATAGCATATTCAAAGAATTATCCTACTCAATACTATCACCTCTAAAAAACATACACTATACAACAAAGAGACCAAGGCATATAAACGTAGAATAATCCTACACTATACAATAAAGAAATTACACCGATTATACCCATCGGGCATTATGGTTCGCACGGTGATAATAAAGCATACACAAACAAAGAAATTACATACACCGGGCAAATACATCTCATACATCATGGACGCGCATCAACTTAACTCCATTTGAACAATCTCTTCGTAAAATAGGATTGGCTGACTCAGATAGCACAAATTTCAGTCTCGCAAAATCTCCAATTCCTTCGTGGTTACCTCGGTGTCTTGTTTCATTTTTTGACTCCTGCATCTAATACCGCATGTCCAGCCTCAACTTGTTGATTATCGCTCACAATCATGTACACATTGTATTGCCACCTCTAGTTGATTCTCGAGAACATCAAGACATTCCAATTCCAATCCATAATCATGCGGTAACGGCCATGCCGCATCGCCGCAGATCTTTTGTGTTGATGTCACTTCATCCCGAAATGTTTCGTAAGTACACATGACTAGGGCAAAATATAGTTACAACAAAGGAAGCTTAGCAAGACACTATTCTGTACTAGATGGCAAAACAGGACTAACAATAATGTTACACGTCATGAAGCATAAGCGGTGATAATTTAAAATTATAAAAAGATAGTCTGTGCAGCCGTGCACATGTAAATCCTCTTAGCTCACCAGAGGAGCATGATGTTGGGGCCCAATCGAAAACACGCATAAGTTACAAATTTAGACAACACGCTATGATAAGTAAGCAAGCAGTTGGCCATTTCAGAGCTCAATTAAAGTCTTAGGGAGCATAATGAACATCAAAGAGTTTCATACAAACATACTACAGCAGGCAAAACTATGCAATCATTAGCATAGTATAAACTAGATTGTGAGCCTCATGCAATAATAGTTGGTTAATAGACTTCAAAGCTTCAGGCACACTTCGGCAGAGTAATTAAATGGTAAGGCCTTTAATTACGTCAACTAATAGTTAAACAAGTACTGAACATCAGGCATGATTATTTGGGCATCTCATAACTGAGGACAAATAAAGCAATTGAAAAGAGCAAATTAACTATGCCTGAAACAAACAAGGAATTGAATTATTGAGTTGCATAATGTGACTTACCTTAGCAGGTTGAAGAGGCTCAGCGCAGCTCCTACTTCTCTTGCAAGGCTCCTTCCTAACATCTTGTACTTGGGAATCCTCAATCTTATCTTCATTGCACCCCCTCTGCAAGGTGACACAAACTAGTTACTCATCTCCTTGGAAGATAAATATGCATACTTTCCAGTCTATGAACACCAAAGGATGAGATTATAACAAAACAACACCACATAATGAAACATGCCGCATCTCTTGCACTTGCACACAATGAAATGAGCATTTACTATGTCTGCACTATGTAAAAACTAGGTATACCTTCGAACTGGATCTCGAGGTACTCTTGGAGAGCCTACTATAGTGTATGGCCAAACCTTTATGTCACCTATGAGTTAGACAAGGCCCCACTACAGCAGCCCTTAGTGTTTAAATCGTTGACAAGCTCTTTTAGAGTGTTAGGTCAAGAATAGCAAGTAATCAAACCAAACAGTCCTAGTATGGCTGGCTGATGCAAACAAGCAATTGAACAGATGTGTGGGAAAATCTTACATATCAAGAAAAGAAGCAAAGAAGGAGGCTTAAAGACCATCACTTGACTGACCAAATTTAAGGGGCATTTAAACATCATGTGCAACGTATGAACTAACATAAACATTGCATATTCCAGATTCTACAATGGAATGCACATGTATTAGGTTATGCCATGTATGATGATGCCTAAATGTACGAGATAGCGGCAGGAGGATTCATCATTGCACGCACAATTGAATTGCAGGTTAGGGCCGCTCGATTCCGCTTTTCGTGGCATATTGTCAAAATAAGCCATAAAAGATGTAAAGAAGTCATTTTTGAGTTATGGGCTTGGGCTTAACTAATTTCGCTTTGAGGGGGGATTTTGGGCAGAACCTCACTAAAATTAAAGGAAGGGAATAGTGAAATGACTCGTTGTTCACCTATATTACACTCAAAATGCAATCACGACGCCGCGTGTCATACCGAACCTCAAGTAAAAGAAACACGCAAGCGCTCATTGCCCTGCTCGCTTGCATCTCCTCTCCCTTTCCTCTACCTCGATCCCTACCGCAGACTAGGGTTCCTCCAGTGAGCCGTCGCCATCGGGTCCCATCCGCCCGGTCCTCGATGATGCTATGTCCAGCTAGGCTACATGGCGGCGGTAGGGGCAAATCTCCCGGCTGCTCCTCCTCTGCCGCCGCCCTCATTCTCATGGTCTCCAGCAGCTGCTCCACTGTGGTTCGTCCAACGACTACTTCGGGCGGACGCCGCACAACCACGGCCGATGCCACATCGCGAAGGCCCTTATTCCCCTCCTCCTCCCGTGCCATGGCCTTGAGGTTTGTTGAAGGATGAGCTCATCCAACAAGGTGAGGATCTCTCGATTTTTGCCAAATTTTCATTCTGATCTACTATACGATGAATTGCTATGAGCTGCTTCTGCTGCTGCTATATGATGCATTGCTACGAGCTGCACCTGCTGCTGCTATATGATGAATTGCTATGAGCTGCTGCTGCTACATGATGAATTGCTATGAGCTGCTGCTGCTATATGATGAATTGCAATAAGCTGCTGCTGCTGCTATATGATGAGTTGCTATAAGCTGCTCACGCTACTGCTATATGATGAATTGCTATGAGTTGCTCCTGTTGCTGCTATATGATGAATTGCTATGAGCTGCTCCTACTGCTGCTATATGATGAATTGCTATGAGCTGCTGGTGGTATATGATAAATTGCAGACTGCTGCTGCTGTATGATGAGTTGCTATGAGCTGCTATTGCTGCTATATGATGCTTTCAGGTGGTGCTGCTATATGATAATAACCAGCCACTTGGACCATCGAATTTCAATAAATAATTGTTCTTCATTTAAATGTGGGTCATGCGTTCTTCTTTTAAATTAGGCAATGTGATCTCTATGGAAAACATTGACCAAAGTAGATTGTGCCAAGTAGATGGTATCTTTGTATTTGCATTTTGAGCAAATAGTGATGGTCTTTTTTCCTATCATATTAATTACTGCACTGGGTTCAATTTGTGATGTTTGCAAGTCAAATTAATTTCCATATGGGCAGCAAAATGAAAAAAATATAATGCAATCTAGACTTTCCACTGATCAATACCAAAGATAAGCTGAAAACGCAATGAAAAGAACTGGTTGGCTTATTACATGGAGCTTATATTCACAGTGCTTATTTTCTTAGGATAACTCGTAATAACTGTCCCTAAGAAACTTGGCTGATAGAACTGCATACAAATAACATGTCATGATGATTGCAATGGAGGAGTGACGTACCATAGCACATCGTATAGGCTCACCGCTGCCTCTCCTTTTTTGATGTTCCATGAAATTGCCACATACATCTTGTACTTTTTCATTGTGTAACCCTATCCGCAAGTTGATACGGCTAATTTCGTACATTTCTACATGATACTACATTGCATATCCCTTGCACATATTTAAACCACCAATTAACGATTGTGTGCGTATCATAAACTAGCCATGACTCAGATGTCGGACTAGCAGCACTCTAAGGGAGCCTAATGTAGTGCAATCGGAATTCCTACATGCCACCTATGATTTTGTGTAATGTATCGCTTGCTCCTAAATATATGTATTTGTAGAGATTCCAAGATGGACCACATACAGATGTATATAGATGCATTTTCGAGTGTAGATTCACCATTTTGCTCAGATGTAGCCTATAGTGGAATCTCTAGAAAGACTTATATTTAGGAACGGAGCTACGAGGTAGTATCATGTATGACATCTACATATCTAATTTAGCAGCCAGAGTAGAAATCATTGTCCGCACAAAGGGATTACTTGGTGAAAATCCTAGCAAAGCACGCTAAGGTGCACGAGAACAATACAAGAGATAGAGACGCGCTTACAAGATCATAGCAATGCCTCATCCCAGGATCTTGGTTGGCAAGCTGTTAGATCCGTAAGAAACATCGTCCTTAGTAGTTTTGCCACCTGCATAACATGTAACAAATAACCGATTAGTATATTTGAAGTACATTGGGCAGGTAATGCTGGACGGGTTTAAAGGTGACAAGTACCTAGGTCGTGGTGAGTGCTTGGCATCTCTCCAGACGGTGGGAATCATGTTAGAAACGTCAAGGGTGATGACACTGCGCTGGCTGTCGGGGTCCGATAAGGAGATCTAGAACCGTCGAGTAGGGTGTTTGTGGAGCGGCTCCAGTAGGGTGGACTATGGTGTGGGCGAAGCGGATCTGTGGCCGTGGACGAGGGCGTAGGTGAAGCTGCTCCGGAGGTTGGGTTAAGTATTGTGTCGACGACGCGGATCTGCGGCCGTGGACGGGGCGTCAGAAGCTGCTCTGGTGGTTGGGTTAAGGATGGTGTCGACGATGCGGATCTGCGGCCGTGGACGGGCGCCGGTTGCCCGTGGTTTGGTTAAGGGTGGTGTCGACGATGCGGATCTGCGGCCGTGGACGGGCGCCGGTTGCTCCGTAGGTTGGATGAGGGTGCGAGGAAGCGGATCCGAGGCCGTGGACTTGTGAGTTGGAAAAGCGGCCTCGGTAGGGTTGAGAATGGTATAGGCGGCTAATCCGTAGGGTTGACGATGGTGTCAACGAAGCGGCTCGGTAGGGTTGAGGAAGGTGTCGCGGCGGCCCGTAGGGTTGAGGAAGGTGTCGGCAAAGAGGATCAGAGGTTGCCGACGGGATGTCGGTGGGCCGACTCCGGGTGTGGACGGCGTCCCGATGGGGAATCTGAATGAGCCGCTGCAGATGCGCGGCGGTTGACGATAGTACTGGCGAAGCAGATCCGGCGCCGTGGACAAGGCCGGCACTGAATGGGTTGTGGTACAGTGGTGGATGAGCAGTCTACTTGTTTCTAGGGGAGGTGGGAGGGGTAGATGCGGCCGCAGAAGCAGATCCGGCGAGGTGGACGCCGCTGGCAGTGAATGGGCTATGGTATGCCGGTGGATGAGCAGTCTAGGGTTTCGAGAGGGGAGGGGAGAAAGGGCGATGAAGTACAGACAGCGTGATGTAAGATGCTCTAGTGATGTGGAGTTAGTCATTTTTGCGGGAGGGGGAGAGGAAATGGGGGTGGCATGTAGTGGGGGGAACCGAAGATAACAAAGCAGCCCCGACCTATCATGTAGATGAGGGCGGTATTGTAACTGTTGGTCTCCATGCACCAAGGACAAAAGGGGATTTCGCATGCTAAAGACTAAGGTGGCGGAAATTTTAGAAGGAGGCGGAGATTTTGCCGCCCATGGATCGCTCAGATCCAGTTTCAACTAATTTTGGACCGTGCTAGCGGGAAGGTCATGCTAGACTGTGTACACGGGCACGCGTCGTGATTAATAATCGTGTGAAGTCCACCCGTAAAAAAGACAATAACTCGGGATGATGCGCCGATAACTTCATGCTCACACGGGCGCCACTAATCATATGGGTGTAGTGGCGCTGCTCACAAATAAAGGGATCAAACGCCAGCATATGTATTTCTCGTAAATAGATAATTTAGTGCCATTGGTTATTTACTTTAAACATAATGCATTGATGTGTTAGTGTAGAGGCGCACAAAAAGAAATGGATATTGTAGTCAGCTACTTAAAAGTGTTACCTCATATGATTACATAGCCTCCATTTCATAAATTGTATACCGCTGAATTCATATATGAATATTACATATATTACTTCAAAATAGAAACTTAAATCATCCAAGACTAATGAATTTGAATGCAAGAGTAACAATGGTGCATGTACATGATAGCTACATTGGTTGTTTGAAGAAACATCACTGTAACTTTGGCATGCACAACTGAAAAGGTTTATTTAAATAGAAAAAATGTGATATGTGAGTGTCCAATCTTTATAGCGTTGAATCGATATTTTACCTTTGGCCACGATACGAAGTAGATATTGACTTATGTTCAAGCGATGCACGCCCACGATCGCTAGATAGTGATACGTGAATGAATTGTGCAATCTCTCTCACACGCATACATATCTCATTTCCCTGTGGACATCGGAATCACACGCACAGCACTTCGTGTATTTCTCTCCTCCGTCGTGGTTAAATTCATCTTTCTACCCCGCCCTACAAGTCTCTCACACGTAAACACACACGCCTCTATGTCTAACACGCCCACCCCTTTAATTCCGCTCACCCACAGCCACTAATGTCTCAAAGTATAATAATGTCTCTCACACATATGCTATCTACCTATCCCTTAATATAGCTAGATATGTGTCACACAAACTCCTTCTCCCTACTAGCAAGATGCCCATGCGTTGCAAGGAACATCAAGATGCATTTGTATGAGAAATTTGTCTTGTGGGAGAAAAGGATGAACGAGGGAATGCCTTATTTGCAAATGCGGAGAGGGGTGTGGGTATCTTTTTGCAAAATTGCCATAGTTTCCTTCCTATCCGTCGGATATAAATCGGATGGCCTATATTGCAGGATGGCAGGAACACCATCATCACCAACTCTTTTTTTTTATAAGAGTAGAGATATGTGAGTGTCACTGCCCCCCACACACCCACACTTCCCAACACCAAGGAGTAGGGTGACACTCGATCTTGATACTAATCTATCGACCGGCTTCTCTCTCAAACATACACACACACACTACTACCCGCACCAAGGAGTAGGGTGGCACATCGATCTTGATAATAATCTATCTACTCCTCTTTCACACACACACACACACACACACTCGCTAGTTGTGCCTCCGTGCCTACCGCAAGACACTCGACACGCCTTTCTCTCCTCCCCCCCCAACAATGACAAGAGAAGGGTGACAACTCGATCCGATCATAATCTATCAATTGGTTTCTCTCTCAAACATTGTGTCTCGGTGCCTCGCCGGTAGCCCCTCGATATGTAGATTCTCTTGCGCCAAGACAGCTGTAGTGACGATGACGCTGAACCCAGTGTGCCTTGTTTTTACCGGTCTCATGTGATAGTTTTCACCCTGTTTTCGTTAATTAACAAGGCAACCTTTTCTTTGTTACTACTAGTGAATCTGAAATCATTCGGGATGATATAAAATATATCACTTCAACCCAATTATCGCAGCAACTATTTTAAAAGAAATTAGCTAGTTGCCCATGCGTTGCACGGAACGTCAAGATGCATTTGTATGAGTAGTTTATCTTGTGAGAGAAAAGGCTGAACGAGGGAAGGCCTTATTTGCGTAACATGCGAGACGCAGGGTATATTTTTGCAAAATTGCCATAGTTTCTTTCCTATCCATTAGATATAAATCCGACGGCCTATATTGCAGGATGGCACGCACACCATCATCACCAACTCTGTTTTCTACTCCCTCCCTCTCCGCTCCCATAGCACCACTCCATCTCCATCTCCTTCTCCTTCTCCGTCTCCATCTCACTGTGCCCCCGTGTACCGTCGCCTCACTCGACTCCCCAAGACCACTATTCCTCGCTAGCCGCTCCAAAGACCGATAGCCTTCTCCCCGTAAATCAAGCCCCCAAAAAACCCCACCTTCCAAACTCCACCATGGCTGAACGCGAACCAAGCAAGATCCATATGAGCCACGATTGAGCAATCTCCCCAAGTGACATCCTCGACCTCTCGTTGTCCGTGTATGGATATGTTGAGCGCCATGCGGCTGGCTGCATGCTCGAGGGATATGCACACCACCATCGCCAAGCGAGGTCTAAGCTTTTCAAGACACCCGCTTGCTGCTATCTGGTCTTGCGAGATTGGCTCACCATGATTCGGAGGCGCATATGATGCCCCTCGACTTCAATCCGATCTCCATTAGCCAAACTTCTTTGCGTGTATGTAGTGGGTCGCCGACATCATTTCCTCGACATCGATCCGATCACCATCGCCCAAACTTCTTGGCAGGTATGTACTGGTCGGCATGAACTCCCACCGGATGGCTGCCTTCAGAGAAGATGGTGAAAAGTTGGTGCTCGTGAACTTCCGCACCTCCCATGAGATTATCCTTCCTCTGTTGGATTATATAGAGTATTACCATCACGGTCCAAGTCATCTAGATTACCACGCCGCTTGGACGGACCTTGTTTTGCGTAAGATTGTAATCTGCCAAGTGCCCACACGACATGCGTAATTATGCAAACTTCAAGCTAATTGCCTTGTTCGACCGCTGACTCGCCTATCTTTACGCCGATGCCTTCTTTAGTGGAGACAACTCAGCTCGCAGTGGATCATCGCCAAAGCTGATACACACTTCGTGATGGTATTGAACACAATGGCATCATCTACGTGATCGACAAAGCAGATGGCACCATGTATTACGGGACATAAGCGTGTAAGTTGTTTCGCCTCATGTTAATGATGACGCCATGACACTGCTTTGAACTTTTGTGATGATTGGCATATCCCTGTTTGAGCAGAATTTGAGTAGAACTATTGCAATGTATTAGAGACGCCATAAATCAGCTATATTTGGAATGAGTTAATTCATGCGATTGTGACCTTGTCATTACAGCCAATTTGTACCCTGAATAATCAAACGGTTAGGAATATATGGATATTATCCTTATTTTACAGTAATCTATATACTACTACTAAATATGAGTGTGTATCAATGGTCGTGTTAGTTTCCTCATTTTCATGATGTAGAAACATGCACCACACTATTGGTTCCATCTAACCATACATTAGGGAAGTAAATGTGCATATGGAGAACTCTCTATTTGGAAGTAGTGAAATCCGGCAATGCTTACCACGTGTACATACCTATATTCGCCCTTCAGCAATCAATGGCTAGAATGATATCCTCACAAAAAATTTGCCCACGGAACACGAGTATATAACAATGCATGGTCTGTTAGTTACCTTGAAGAATTTGTTTGTGAGGATGTAACATGATTACATAACATGCATGACATGGTAGTTTTCGTGAAGAATCGATTGCGAGATAACATGAGTATAATCATGCATGGCACTTCTATATTTTTGAACCCAGATACATTTCCTGTATTTTCCTCTCGGCCCAATAGGGACATATCAATGTTGTTTCTTGCATTATCCTACTCATACTCCGAACAATGCTGATCTTACATTAACAATGCTCGTCCTTTTGATATGATGCAGTGTCCCTACAAGCATCGGCCTTTGTAATCACACCACCTTTGCCAAAAACAGGAAGCACAACCGTTCCTCGCTCGATCGATGACGGCAAAAGACCGATGATCATTCAACACATGAGCCGGAAAAGTTATATTGCAAAACCCCATCGTATACAAGCACCGTGTAATATGTGAGTATCCGTCATGGTTGTTACGCCTATGAGCAGGATACCAGCTTGTTGGGGCCTTTAGGATTTTTTAGTTGAGGCGGTAAACAGCCTTGGTTCACACTCTGCTTTCTCGGACTCAATTATCCAATTAACCAAGAGATCACCGCTGGCAAGGACCTTGATGGCGAGAGGCTCTGCTTGCTATGGAAAACTCAGGTCTACACGGCGAGCCCTAGGAGTTCGGGAGCAAACTCCCCGATTGTCAACGATACAGCCTCGCAGCCAAAAGAAGGTGAGAATGACAAAGGCATCCGGATTAACTTTGATCCTTGGATGCCTCAATTACGACAAAGTGATGTGGTTCAAGCCTTCAGTTGATAGGTAATTGGGCTGTTGCATCGAAGGGTGGAGTCTTGGTGTCTCCGGATCTTTGGTCGTCAAGCGGGCTGCAAATTATGATTTTGTTGGATCATCTCTTCAATGACTTTGTTGTCTTTGCTGTTGGTTCTGGATGGGTAGTTCTTTCTTTTGTTATGCATATTCCTTGTCATTTGGTCATCCTCGTCTATGTCACTCCTACTATGTAATAGTTGCTTCTGTTTAGAATGTCATTCTCGTCTGGATCACGAGAGTCTGAGCGCTGCAGATGGGTGCGTTTTGGTGGTGTAGCAAGACTTCTTATGAACTATCATGTCTTGCTATTTATGTCAGTAGTAGTCACTAGTCAGTGTTTGAATGTTGAATATCTCGTTGTTTTGAATTGTTTATTGTCTCGAACTCATCGGTGGGCTAAATGAGGGCATCACCATTCTCCAAAGGTTCGTAGTATATCTCCTTTTTCAAGTTATATAATTTGAGCTCAAGATCTTTTCGTTGATGTACACTTGTTTGGGCCGGTGAGGTGTCGTTGAATATGGGCCGAGTAGTAATGCAATGCCAAACAGTCAATTAAGACTCTCGTGACGGGCTCTCAAAAGATCCTCAAGAAAAAAAGGCCGGCTCTCCAAAAAGAAAGAATAAGGACTCTTAGGCCGACATGTGGGCGCCACCGGTGTTTTCGTGTGCTTGCGCCGAGAGCATATTACGCGTGCTCAAATTCATGCTACCTTTTCATCCCCGCCTCCCGCCTCCCCACCTCTAGAATCTCGATTCCTACTCAGTTCCCCAAATCCCCTCCTGTACTCCTTGTACTCAAGCGCACTATCATGTTGCGGTCAACGCGGATCTCCGAGTCGGAGATCCCGAGGTCCGCCCTGCCTTCGGTCGCAGGTTGTCGTCAATCAGCTTGTATGGCGGCGCTTGACGCACCAGTTTGCCGGCAAAGTGTCGATGGTAACCATCAACGGCGACCGACCTCCCGTCTCGTCGGACGACCTTGTCAAAGCTCTTGGCATTGCGCACGGCATCCAAATAAGTGACTTGCTCGTCGAAGTCTGTCCGCCACCGGCTGATTTCTTTGTCAAGTTCCGGACAACTTTCGACTGCAGTCATGTGTTCGAATCTTCCCCGCGTTTGTTCTGCGATGGCGCGCTGGTGAGCTTTGATCGGTGGCACCCAGGATGGGGCTCGGTGCCCTCTGAGCTTGAGTTTTTAACAAAGCTTACCTTCCACGGCATGCCTCGACGTGCTTGGAACAGCAAGTCCATGAACGAGCTTATCAACGACCTTGGAGGTGCGCTCGTAAGTATGTTTGTTCCTCCAGACAGCTGGGCTTTGACGATTATGGCAAGGATGAAGAAGCCGTCCACCATACCGAAGGTGATTGGTGTTGAGATACCGGTGTAGGAACCGGGGTTATACTATTCGTCGCCACCAAGGCTGCCGCGGACCACATTAGGGATGTACCTATATCGAGTGTTCGTGCATGTCGAAGAAGTGGTCAATCCATCAATCGAAGTCCTGCCGCCGCCGCTGGTGCCAGGGTCCGTTGACGATGTCCGTTATAGGAGTCAACGTCAGACTTTCCCCGTGTTGCTCGGAACGATGGATGGCACAGGGCCTACTCCATCGCGCGGCGGAGGCCACTGCTTCTTTGGGAGAAGAGGCAGGGTTGGCTGCCTGGATGTGCTCTAATTGGAGGTAACAACTGAATCTTGTCAGATATTAGTTAAATCCGAGCTATGGGTGTGAAGCACTATATGCCAGTACATTTGATTGTGACCTGTTTAATTTTGTACCTGAACATTTTTTAGAAAGGGATGTACGTCAACTTAATGTGCTGGTAGAACTTATTGTGTTGTCTGTCTGTTTTCTTTGCACGGCATTCAAGATATTTCCCCGTCATTGATAAAGACGATGAACCGTTATGTACGACTTTGTTGGTTTCAACATAGCCCTACCCGTAGCGATCCACTGCTTCCATCCTGATTGTGCCGCCTGCGTGAAATTTTCGTATGCAAGTTCAGTGTGCTATGATGTTCTATATGATTGTGTCAACTATATAAGTTTTTAGTGAGCATCAGCAATGCATATGGCTGAAAGATGTATTTACGAGCATCGACCGATGGGTCTCTCTCTCTATCTCTCTCTCTCTCACACACACACACACACGCGCGCGCGCGCGCGTGCACACGCACAAGTGGGACCCATTGAATTATTTATTTGCTCGTGACAGCTTTTAATTAGGTTCCACTGTCTTAAGTTAATAATTGAGCTCAGTGACTTCAAAAAGTTGTATAGAAGCCTTGTTTAGGCCTTTCCGGCGTCGCTGAATGTGAGCTGAGTAGCCATGTTAGGTTATACTGTACTACACAGGCCTTTTTTTCAACATCAGCAATGCAACTGGGCCGACAGTTGTACACAATATCCGGGTCAACTTGTTATTCTCCGCCCCGCTGGGCTGCAAACTTTCCTAGGAGGTTTACATTAGGCTTAACAAGAAAATGGACTTTAAGAAATAATAAATGGGATGTAATTATAATAACTGGCCAGTAACAATGCACCAAACGCGTAATTAGTTTAAAAATATATTATTTTTGGAATTTGAAAATTTTAATTTCATTACTTGTTGCGCGCGCAATATTTCGTTGGACTTTAACGTAATACAACTTTGTTTTGAAATTATATTTAACCTGGCTAGAAATTTCGGATAAAAATATTTCGGATCCCATCAAAATGTGGAATTTTTTTTGAATTCTGTTTTGAGTGGTTGTTTGAAATTATTAATCGTTGTCCTAGCTAGACGTTGGGTTGTACTTTTAACAAACTGTAAATGGGTTGTAGTAAATTCCATTAGAATTAAAAAATGGGTTGTACATTCTTACAAATCGCAAATGGGCTATATGTTCTCTGCCAAATCCGAGCTGTGGGCCTACTAAGTTGACGCGCACCAAGGGCTTTGTCAACTTAGTCAATATAAACGACTCTAGCTGCAGTGATCGTACGATGTCCATCCAACGGCCGTAGTGCTTCTTCAACCTCTGGTCTTCTTGCTCCAACCGCCCAAAGCAGCGCCCGGTCGTCGTGCTGCTGCTCCTGCCTCCCGTGGCGGTCTGTGATGCCGCAGAGGCCTCACCGCCTGCATTACTCCCACCACCTGGCCAGCCATCCTCTACTCACCCACACCCCTATTATTCAAGGGCGACGGCAGCCTCACACCGCAGCCGAACCAGTGAACCCTTGTACTCCTCTCTGCATGGGCTTCCAGTGCTGCCTCTTCCCCGGCTCCGCGTCGTCCTGTTCCTAGGCCTCGTTGTCGTCCACCGCCCTGGTGCTCTCGGTGCGGCGTGGTCAACATGGTCAACGACCGACTTCCATCAGAAGAGTACTATACGTGGAGAGGCTGACAGCTGGGTCCAGGCGGCCGCAAGGAAGTGCCTCCTTATTACGCGCAAAATAATTATTCCTCCACCTGACAGTAGGGACCCACCGGACGGGCCACCTTATTTCGCTGAAAAAACATTTCCTCGATCGCTGGGACCCACCGGACGGGCCACCGATTTCGTGAGAAAAGGTTCCCCTGCTGTCACTCGGACCCACCAAAGTGCCTCCTTATTACGCACAAAAAATGAATACTCCCCGCTAGTTGGGACCCACCATGGTGGAGGCTGACTTATGGGCCTACTAAGTTGATCGACGGGGCCTTTATCAACTTTAGTCAATATGAACGATCTAGCTCCCCGTGACCGTGACGATGTCCATCCAACGGCCGATCGCTTCTTCAACCTCTGGTCTTCTTGCTCCGGCTACCAAAGCAGCGCCGGTCATGCCGCATGCTCCCGCCTCCCGTGGCGGGTGTCCGCCGCCGGAGGCCTCACCGCCTACTATTCCCACCGCTGGCCAGTTCTCGCGGCGACGACAAGCCTCACACCGCAGCCGAACCGGTGAACCTCGTACTCCTCTCCGCTGGCTTCCACCGCCGTCTTCCCTGCCCGAAGTCGCCCCTTCCTAGGCTCGCCGTCGCCCACCGCCGTGGTGCTCTCGGTGCGGCGTGGTCAATATGGTCAAGGAACGACTTCCATCGACATGGATCAGACGTGGAGAGGTCGACAATTGGGTCCATGGCCGCAACAAGGAAGTGCCTCCTTATTACGCTGAAAATAATGATTCCTCCACCGACAAATAGGGACCCACCGGACGGGCCACCGATTTTCCAAAAACGTTTTCGATTGCTGGGACCCATCAGCTACATCTTCGCACGCAAGGAAGTGCGTCCGGCAAAAATGATTCACTGCTGGGACCCACCAGCTACATCTTCGCACGCAAGGAAGTGCTTCCAAAAAAACAATTCACCCCCGTGACTGCTGGGACCCACCAGCTACACCTTCGCACGCAAGGAAGTGCGTCCGGGCAAAAAAAACGATTCACCCGATTGCTGGGACCCAAGAGCTACATCTTCGCACGCAAGGAAGTGCTCGATACCGGACCCACCTGGTCGAAGCGCACGAAGCGTTGTCATTCTAGTCGCGAACGGTACGCATATATATATCCGGTGGATGTAGAGGCGCACACGTGTCGTAGTAGAGGTGTGCATGTAGCATGTACACGCACGCATGTACGCCGTGGTGCAAGAAAGAAAATACGCCACGTATGTGTACATACGGGCGGGTCTCAACGCCTACTCGCGCATACGCACGCCGTGGCTCGTGTACATGGCTGGGTCGGAACGGAGAAACAACGTCGTCGTCGTGTTCATGGGGAGCCAACCAGCTGGGTCGAAACGGAATGCGTCGTCGTGTTCATCGGGAGGTCTTGGACGGAACATGCGATGGAAACGAGGCCTGGCGTACCGCAGAACGGAGGAAACGGCCTTGTGTTCGACCGGCCACGTTCGAAACGGGATCCTGTTCATCGGGAGGGGTCTGGCGTACCGCAAAACGGAGGAAACTAACCTCCTACGGTCGAAACAGGGGTCCTGTTGATCGGGAGGGGTGTGGCGTACCGCAAAACGGACGAAACGGACTTGTGTTGGTGCGCTACGGTCAAAACGGTGGTCCTGTTGATCGGGAGGGTGTGACGTATCGCAAAACGGATTTAAACGGACTTGTGTTGGAGCGCCACGGTCAAACGGGGTCTTGCTCATCAGAGGGTGTGGCGATCGCA
Source organism: Aegilops longissima (assembly GCA_021605205.1). Classification (NCBI taxonomy): domain Eukaryota; kingdom Viridiplantae; phylum Streptophyta; class Magnoliopsida; order Poales; family Poaceae; genus Aegilops; species Aegilops longissima. The sequence continues at coordinate 673,053,909 of CM038677.1, read as the reverse complement.
GAACGGGACTCCACGGATACCGTTCATCTCCACCGTCGACCTCCTCCGGCCTCCACGAGCTACCGTCGACCTCCTCCAGCCTCCACGGGCTCCCTGCCCATCCAGCCTCCACCGCGGCGCTACTCCATCGCTATCGCTCAACCACCCTCCACGGGCACCCCTCCACCGTCTACTATTCATCTAGCCCTCCACGGGGTCGTCCTGTTCATCCAGCCCTCCACACCACAGGGTCCTGTTCATCCAGAGGCAATGCCACCGCTCACTGTTCATCCAACCCCCTTCCCCGCAACGCCACTGCTCATCCGAGAGGCAGCATCCATCGGCTTCAGATTAGCAGCAGAGCGAAGAAATCGCTTGATCGGGTTCGATTAACAGCCATCGATCGATCGCCGGGTTCGATGAACGCGTAGCTCGCAAAGGCAATCGCCGGGTTGATTAGAGCCCAACGCCGCCAGTTCATTAGAGCCAACGCCGCACACACGCAGCAGACGCGTGTACGAGAAACGCGCATCACTCGGCCCCGACCTCCCACCGTAACAGGGAACTCCCCAAAATTTTCCTCGCCCTCGCTTCTACCACGGTTTTTTCCATCATGGACGGCCCAAAGAATGTCATGGAGCTGCGTCTCCGGCCCGCCCAGGACGAAAAGCCCATTTTCTGTCATGATTTTTTGTCATAGAAGTAGGAGCCCACCACATCTATGATGATACCGGATTTTGTCACAATTATCATTATAGAAGTGTCATATGTATGACAGAAAAAAAATTCGTTCAGCCCAAAATGTCACGGATGTGTCTTTTTTTTGTAGTGTGTAGAACATCTTTATAATCACCCACTTATGTTGTGACGTTTGATAGCACACCAAGTGTTCCTCCGGTATTTGGGAGTTGCATAATCTCATAGTCATAGGAACATGTATAAGTCATGAAGAAAGCAATAGCAATAAACTAAATGATCATAGTGCTAAGCTAACAGATGGGTCTTGTCCATCACATCATTCTCTAATGATGTGACCCCGTTCATCAAATGACAACACATGTCCATGGCTAGGAAACTTAACCATCTTTGATTAACGAGCTAGCCAAGTAGAGGCATACTAGGGATACTTTGTTTGTCTATATATCCACACATGTACTAAGTTTCCGGTTAATACAATTCTAGCATGAATAATAAACATTTATCATAATATAAGGAAATATAAATAACAATTTTATTATTGCCTCTAGGGCATATTTCCTTCACATTGTCTTCAATGTCTTCACACATTGTTAGGGGTCATCTCTGGTAGGTAAACCGAATCAATAAGGGACTACTACCTTTGTTATCCTACAATTCTCACAAACACATCAGTCCCTCAACCAAGTTTGCCGTCAATACTCCAAAACCAACTAGGGGTGGCACTAGATGCACTTACAGGGCCGCCCTCCATCGCTGAGTCCTGTGGGTCCTTAGGCAGGTCTTCTGCCAGGCCACCCTCAGTGAGCCACCCCCGGTGTATGACACCGTCAAGAACCAAGTCTGTATGCTTAATAGGACCTTCATCAGCCACCCCCCATGTGCACGCAAAAGTGCCACATACGTGAAACCAAGACACATATGCTCTTTATATCGTCAAACTGCGAAAGCAAACTAACTGCACCAGTCATCTGCACCTGTAGGATTTGTCGCCGGCCGAAATAGAAACAACGACCATATAAGCGAATGAACCAAAACTCCTTTAGAGCTAAATCAGCCGTCACAAAGGATAGCCCCTGGCCTTTCTCAACAGACACAAGGGTTGTAGGTCGTCTTTACCGGTTGGTCCAACTCAGACAAGGAGGGAGCCTTCGCTAACCAGCCTTGTCACATCGTTTTTCTTGGATGGCTACCATTTATTGGATAACTGCACAACTCGTGGGAGCTGTTGGGTCTGGTCGGCCTCGAACCCCCTTTTGTCGCGTCATTCCGGATAAGGTTGGGCTGCCTACAAGTTTTCCTCAACAACCCACATGTATGAGTCCAAACAATAATGAAAAGACAAAACACCACACACGGTATGGACAATATACGAAGGAAAAGACATAACGATATGACAAAGAAAAAACAAGGTTGCAACTAAACAAAAAAGAGGCAACAAAAGAAAAGAAGAAAAGGCTGGAAAAAATCATAACCGGGTTCATTCAAAAAAAACATAACCGGGCCACATGCAATAAACAGTTCAAACCACACACAACCAAGCTGAGATGAGACCACACATCCACACGGCAAACGACGATCATCCGCCCACCACCAATCGTCCGACCATCCAACAACAATCCCCAAACACACGGTCACGATACGTTCTGACCAACACAAGTAGTCTCCACGTCGAAACGTCTGTGACCGTCTCAGGCCCCTACCCGGCGAACACAACCGTGTCGTCTCTACACGAGACTGTCCAACTAAAAACACGTCGTCTGCTAGCAAGCGACTTACCCGGCTCTTCCGACTAAAAACATGTCGTCTGACGAATGCAATTGTGACTAATAAGCTCTGGCATACAATGTTAGTGTCGACAACGCCGTGGCGGCTATCAAAAGGATTAGTGTGTGCTTCCTCGGCGGGCAGAGCGACGATCATTGAAAAACATTGACAGTCAAAGACAGCAGGCCGTTTGGCCTCTTACGTGTAGGGGGCGCATCTAGTGGCTAGTGGTTCCTACGGGGAGGGTAGACAAGCAAATAAGTTTTCTGCGGGGTCATGAATGTGCTTAAATTCAAAATAAGTCCGAAAAAATAATAATACAAACAACATGAGGTAAAGCCTCACCATTTGCCATCCAAATCACATCAGGATAGGAATAGCAACGATGACATGTTGCTGTGTAGGTTGAAATTTTTTTTGTAGGTTGATTCTATTTTCCACCATATAGACTATAGATGTAGCGACCAGACCCGAATGGATCAAGTCTCTGTGCTCAGTGTCATCCCTGGATTAGTAATGCTGACACCACACAAGATTTCAAGGATTTATAGCGAGTAGCAATCACACACTTATTACAACATTGTCCACAAGGGAACTTATTACAATAATATGGCTTAAGGCCATCTAATAATAACAGCGGAAGGCTTGGAAGATAAGTGAGTCCATCAACTCCATCGGCATCACCGAGTATAGAACCACGACCTAACACCTTACTGTCGTTCGAAAAGTCCGCAACATGAAAGTTGCAGCACAAAACGGGTCAAGACATGGAATATGCTTGGCAATGTAACATAGAGAGCAATGAAGGAATAAGCCTATACTACATGCATGTATGGCTGGTGGAAAAGCTCTACGGTTACATTTTTGCATAAAGCTAATTTTTCCTACAACAAAGGAATAATTTTATTTAACTATCATGGTGGTTGTTAAACATTGAGAATGGTTGACAAGATCCTCAATCCCAATTAAAAAGTACTCATCAAAACCCAATAACATTTATTAGAAGTAACATCTTGAGATTCACATGATATTCAAGTACTAGATACTCAAAACGTCCATAACCGGGGACACGGCTAATCATGATTAGTTTATACACTCTGCAGAGGTTTATGACTTTTCCCCATTAAGACTCGATCGCCTCCGCTTGGTTCTCGTGACTACATGGTGTTTGAGAAACGGATGACCGAGACACAGTCTTCGTAAGCACTAGCACCTTACATGTGGGTAGACCGTATAACCTACATCCCCTACATCAGCTAGTCCGCCTGTAAGAGTTCGCACAACTTACTTAACTATGCCAGAGCCCATAATTGGCTTGTGGCTGCACACGGAAGTTTCCAGCTTGAATAATCTTATGATCCCTTAGAGCCCGGGTGGCGGTCCAAGAAATACAGCAAGTCTCGATAGAAACCAGGTGCCTCAATCCACCCAGATGTGTGTTTAGGTTGCCACCTTAGATAAACCATTAATTAACAATCTCACATCTGTCATGGATATTCACTCACCCAATCCACGTCTACTAGCATAGCATGGCATAATAAAAGCAAACGTAGAAGTAACTCCCAAGGTTTCATAAGTAAACAGGTAATAGGTACTACCTCAATCTACTTCCCATCCCACAATTTAAGCTGATCCTAAACATGCAAGTGTTTGAGGGTTTGATCTAATGCAATAAAACTGGGTAGTAGAAAAGGTATGATCAAGTGTTACTTGCCTTGCTGATGATCCGCGAGACCTAGAGATTCGAAGTAACAAGCGGCGCACTCCGGGTGATCTAACGCAGCCAAACAACAAGCATACAATAAGTACTCATCTAATGCACAGGGAAATCTCGAATAAAAGATCTAACCAAAGAGTTCAACTTAAGAACCCTGGTTGCAAAAGAATCAAATCAAAATAAGCAACGAAAATCGAAAGTCGAGAGAGAACGACTCGGTTTTTGCAATTTGAAACTAGGTCAAAATCTTACAGTAGCAAAACTTTGTTTAAGTAGGTTAGTCGGAACGGCGGTTTCGTAACGAAACTCCAGGCGCTTGAATCACCTGATTCCGATAAACGAGCGAGAAAATAAACAGATTTGAAAATTGAATCGGAAATCGAAATCGGAAAATAACGGATTAAATCCGATTAAAAGAAAAACGACGAACAGTTAAAACAACGGACGTCCGTTAACAGATCTAATCCGACGAACACGTTCATTAAAACGAACGGGTCGGTGAACGTTCACTAAATAACAAAACCGAAAAAAATAACCAATCTAGGGTTTTTTTTATAAAAAAAACCGAACAACGCGAGAAAAACCGGATCGGGTTTTGACAAAACCGGACCGGGGCGGCGAGGGTCGGCTACCTCCGGCGAGTCGCCGGGGCTCGCGGGTCGGGCGTCGGGCGGGTGGCGAGGGCGAGGGCGGCGGCAGAAGCGGCGGCGGGCGGCCTTGGCGCAAGGCGGCGGCTCGGGTGGAGGGCGGCGGCGGGCGGGATGAGGAGAGAGGGGGCGGGGTTATAAAGGAGGGGGGCCCGGCTGCCTTGGGAGGGGCAACGGCGGGGGCGGGCGGGTCCGAGCCGGACTCGGCGGCGTCTTGGTGAGGCTCCTCCATGGCCATGAGGGGAGGGAGGGCGGCTGGGCGGCGGTTGGGTGGGCCCTTGGCCCAAAGTGCGCGATTTTTTTAAACAAAACTTAAACGAATTTAAAATAAAACCAAACGAACTCCAATTTAAATAAAATTAATTTTCCCCGACTCCTAAAAATGAGTCGAACAAAATGAACTTTAAAACGGGGCAAAATGCATATTTTTAAAATACTCATTTTTTTTTGCCTAAAGCAAATAAATTTTCAAAAACCAAAATTGATTTATTTATTAAATCTTCATTTTTCCTAAATGTTGGGAAAGTCATATTATTCCTCTCTTAATTTTTTTATCGGAAAACTTTTGAAGATAAATAAATAAACCCAAATGATCCTATTTTCAAAATTTGAGAAATCCCAAATATGAAAATAATGAAATCTCCAACTCTCTTCGAGGGTCCTTGAGTTGCGTGAAATTTTCTAGGATCGGAAAAATGCGAGAAAATATGATATGCATGATGACCTAATGTATAACATTCCAAATTGAAAATTTGGGATGTTACAAACCTACCCCTTAAGATGAATCTCGCCTCGAGATTCGGGTTGGCTAGAAAATAGGTGAGGTGGTCCTTGAGCAAAACTTCCTCTCTTTCCTGTGTGGCTTCATCTTGAGGTGGTGGCTCCATCGAACCTTGCAAAACTTGATAACCTTGCTGAGTAACTCACTGGCATAGTCGAGAATCTTGACCGGTTTTTCCTCATATGTTAAATCATCCTTCAACTGAATTGCTTCCGGTGGCACTTGTGTCTCTTAACGGTATCTCTGCTATCTCGGGGTGACATTTCTTCAACTGAGAAACATGGAATACATCATGAACTCCTGACAGTCCTTCTGGCAATTCCAACTTATAAGCAACTTCTCCCATGCGTTGCAAAATCTTATACGATCCAACGAAACGTGGTGCTAACTTTCCTTTAACTCCAAAACGCTTAACTCCTCGAAGCGGGGATACTCTAAGATATACCCTGTCTCCAACTTCATACTCAATCGCTGGCGCTTTGAATCTGCATAGCTCTTCCGTTCGACTGGGCTACCTTGAGCTTATCTCGAATCAATTTAACCTTCGCCGCACTCCTTAATCAAATCTGGTCCAAACAATCGACGATCTCGGGCCATTCCCATGACAACGGTGTCCTGCATCTTCTTCCATACTGAGCCTCGAAGGTGCCATCTTCAAGCTGGTTTGGTAACTGTTGTTATAAGAAAATTCTGCATACGGCAAATTATCATCCCAACTAGATCCATAATCTAGTGCACAAGCTCTCAAAGATATCCTCCGTAATCTGATTGACTCTCTCACCGTCCATCGGTCGTGGGTGGAAAGTTGTATCAATTCCAATCGGTTCCCAATGTTTCGTGTAACCGGTTCCAAAATTTCGAGGTAAATTGGGTTCCTCTATCGATACAATGCTCCTCGAACTCCGTGTAAACACACAATTCTGGTCATGTATATCTTTGCCAACTTAGCATCGCTATAGGTAGTCTTGATGGAATGAAATGAGCTACCTTCGTCAAGCGGTCGACTATAACCCAAATCGAGTCATATCTCGAACGGGTCTTTGGCAAACCTGTGATGAAATCCATGCCTAGTTTATCCCACTTCCATTCGGTATCGGCAATGGTTGTAACAATCGCTGGCTTCGATGCTCGCCTTTACTTTCGACATACATCGCAAACTGCTACATACTCCGCAATATCCTTCTTCATTCCGGTCCACCGTAAAGTATTCTTCAAATCCAAATACATCTTGGTATTTCCGGTGAATCGAATAGGTGAATCATGAGCTTCTTGCAAAATCAACTTACTTATCTCTCGGGTTATTGGGCACATAAACACGGTCTTCAAACCATAGGGTATCGTGCTCATCCTCACGAAATCCTTTAGCCTTTCCTTTGCTCATTTTCTCCTTTATAGAGGTAACTTCCTTATCCGCCTTTTGGGCTTCTCGATTTTGTCCATCGTGTTGACTGAATCTCCAATGCTGCTACATAGCCTCTCGGAACTATTTCCAAACATAGCTCTCGAAGGTCCTCGGCTAACTCATTGGGTATCCCTCCCATCATTAGGGTATTGACGTGGCTCTTACGGCTCAATGCGTCTGCTACGACATTAGCCTTTCCGGGGTGGTAATGCAATCTCATATCATAATCCTTGATAAGCTCTAACCATCTCCTCTGTCTGAGATTTAATTCCTTCTGTGTGAAAATGTATTTCAAACTCTTATGATCCGTATATACTTCACAATGATTTCCAATGAGAAAATGTCTCCATGTCTTCAAGGCATGCACAACGGCTGCTAACTCCAAATCATGTGTGGCATAATTTAACTCATGGGGCTTAAGTTGTCGTGAAGCATACTGAAACAACTCTTCCTTCCTGCATAAGCACCGCTCCAAGTCCTCGACGTGAAGCGCCGCAATACACCTCATAATCCTTGGTCCGATCCGCAATATTAAAACGGTGAGGTAACCAATCTTTTCTTCAACTCCTGAAAACTTGCCTCACAGTCCTCGGTCCATATGAATTTGTTATCCTTCTTCAACAATTCAGTCATAGGCTTGGCAATCCTTGAGAAATTCTCAATGAATCTTGGTAGTATCCTGCGAGTCCAAGGAAACTCGAATCTCTCCAACTGTCGTTGGTGCTTCCCATTTGGTTACGGTCTCAACCTTTGTGGGGTCAACTGCTATTCCTTCTCCGGATATAGCATGTCCGAGAAATCCAACTTCCTTTAACCAAAACTCACATTTGCTGAACTTGGCATATAACCGGTGTTCCCTTAGTTTCTCCAAAACCAATCATAAATGTTCCTTGTGTTCCTCTTCATTCTTCGAGAAAATCAAAATGTCATCAATGAACACCACGATTTAACTTATCCAAAACTCCATAAACACTTTGTTCATCAGGTTCATGAAATAGGCTGGTGCGTTAGTCATCCAAATGACATAACGGTATACTCATACAGATCCATATCTCGTGGTAAACGCTGTCTTGGGTATGTCCCGCTCCCGAATCTTCAATCGATGGTACCACGATCGCAAATCGATCTTGGAAAACACTTTAGCTCCTTGCAAGCGATCAAACAGATCATTTATCATTGGTAGTGGGTACTTGTTCTTGATTGTTACTTCATTCAATCCACGATAATCAACAACCATTCTCAAAGATCCATCATTCTTCTCCACTAACAGTACGGGTGATCCCCAAGGTGAAGAACTTGGGCGAATAAAACCTTTATCCAATAGTTCCTTAATCGCTTCTTGATTTCCGCCAAATCGTGCGGGCATCCTGTGACGGTCGGTTCGATATCGGGCCTGTTCTCGCAACAGCTCAATCAAAACTCAATGTCTCTATCCGGTGGCATTCCGTGCAACTCTTCCGAAATACATCAGAAAATCCTTCACCATCGGTACTTCTTCCCGCACCACTCCCGATAAGCAATTTACTTGCGCTCTCCTCGGCTCGTGCCGTGATACATACTTGATCCTTCTTCCTTCCGTGTGGTGAGCAAAATTGACTTTGTGGTGCAATCTATGTTCCTCCATACTTTGATAACCAATCCATTCCTAATATCACATCCAATCCTTGGGATTCCGTAACTATTAGGTCCGAGGGGAAAACATAGTGTCCAATCCTTAATGGCAATCGATCACACCATTTACTAGCCATGTATTCTGCTCCCGTGAGGTTACTAGCATGGGTGACCTAAGGGCTTGGGTCGGTAATTTGTACTTATCCACAAATCCCTTGATATGTATGAATGCGATGCACCAAGATCGAAAAGAACAACCGCAGAAATGACTTAACCAAAAACTTACCGACATCGTGATCGGGCTGATCTTCAACCTCCTCCACATCAATGTGGTTCACCCGTCCCCTGTTGAAAGGGTTGGGCTTCTTTCCGAGCTTCCATTGCCATTTCCATTCGCCTTCGGATAGTCATTGGCATAATGCCCATCTTGCGGCACTTAAAACAAGCGATGTGACTCAGTCTACCTTGGATGGTGTTGACAGGTTGGTGCGGTTCTGTCCATTGCTTCCTCCATTCCGCTCCCATTCTTAGTGCCATTATGGTTATGCGAATTACCTCCTCCATGGGTATGCTGAAACCGAATTCTGATTTAGGGGTATAACGAGGCTTCACTGAGCTCCAGAGTTATACTTTCCTGTCCATACTTCCTCTTGCGGTTCTCAATTTGTCGCTGCTTTCCTTCAATCATGAGGGCTCGGTCTACCAACTCCTGGTAGTTATTGAAACTTGCTACCATCAACGGCATGTGAACTCATCATTCAGTCCTTCTAGAAACTTCTCCTGCTTAGCGTCATTCAGAGTAACGCTATCCGGGGCATAACGTGCTAACTTATCAAATCATCTACGATCGCCAACAGTCCTTCCTCCTTGGCGTAAGTTGCTAAACTCACGCTTCTTCATGGCCATAGCTCCTGCGCCAAACATGGGCAAGGGAAGCTTGTCAAACCGATCCTGTGATGGTGTTCACGGGTAAGTGGCTGTAAAATTCTCCCACCATCTGTCTGCGGGTCCTTCAAGTCGATGTGCCGCAAACTTCACTCTTTCTCCATCTGCATCCCGCAGTGGTCAACTCCTTCCTATCTTATGGAGCCAATCATCCGCTACAATCGGCTCGGTGCTTACCGGAATACACCGCGGATTCATCTAAGGAAACGAGTCAAGTGGTCCGGGTAGTGGTGGTGGTGGGTTGTTGTTGTTGTTGTTGTTGCCCTGGTTCTGCACCAATGTTTGAATCAAGGTATTCTGCTGCTGAATCAACTGAGTGATCTCTGGCGGGAAAACAAATTCGGGGTCGCGTCTCGGAGGCATCTGAGGGTTTTAAGAAAAGACGAGAATTTAGAATAGAATGGGGTCTAAGGAGAATCACTACCCAATTGCACATGAGCAAATGCACACAAAATCACTTCATTCAATCAAACAAAGGGCTTACAACGATCTACCTATCGCAAAAAGTGCGTGTACTATAATGTTTACATGGAGGAATACTACTAATATGTGGGGACTTCTACTAATTTGAACCGTGGAAGACTCCATGATGTCTGCTCCACTTCGCCTTCAAAGTCGGGTTCACTTGGATCCGAATCGGTGTCGCCGATGTTGATGTAGTCGCTGGGCAACCGACATCTTGGTCTTCATTCTGAGCGCCAACTTCTTCTTGAGTTCTTCGATCTCGTACTTAAGATCGTTATTGTGTCTTGCTAGAGCTACGATCTCGTCCATGTAGTCCTTGCGGGTAGACTTTAATTCTTATTCAAGTTCGATGATCCTTCCCTTTGCACTCTGCAACTCCAACATATCATTGCACATCTGGTTTTCTGGCCGAATGTGCTGGTTTAACTCTGGATGAAAGCTGCAATGGATCTATCCTTCTTGGTGCCGACTATGTCCCATTGGTCATCTCGGCCCACAAATCTGGTAGATAGTGTCCTTGAGGTCTTCTTGATAAACTTCTCCAATGCGCCCCATGGTGATGTGAGCTGCCATGCTCTTTCCTGCACTCCATGTTTGTGCAATCGAAAACACTATCTATAGGCTTGGTGATTGGGGCGAATGTCCTTCCCGAACGTGAGCTTGAATCTTCAGCGCTCCTCTTGAGCAGAGTGGCGTTGAAAGTTCCGGTGAAGCTTGGTAGTCCAATGTTCAGGTACTTGGTGACTTCCTTCAAGTGAAATCCAAAAGGTGTGCCTTCATCTGGTTGGGTGTACTTGATCTTCGCGTCCGTCATCCTAAGAGTAGAAAAGATGAGGAGTTAGAAAATGGGAAGAGAGTAGTGATCTATGGCTTTAACTTAGTGGTCGTGTCCTACAGTCAACGTGTGCTCGATACCATCTCTCAGAGCGACCAGACCGAATGGATCAAGTCTCGTGCTCGTTGTCATCCTCGGATCAAGAATGCCGACACCACACAAGATTTCAAGGATTTATAGCAGAGTAGCAATCACACACTTATTACAACGTTGTCCACAAGGGAACTTATTACAATAATATGGCTTAAGGCCATCTAATAATAACAGCGGAAGGCTTGGAAGATAAGTGAGTCCATCAACTCCATCGGCATCATCGAGTATAGAACCACGACCTAACACCTTACTGTCATTCGAAAAGTCTCGCAACATGAAAGTTGCAGCCCAAAACGGGTCAAGACATGGAATATGCTCGCAATGTAACACATAGAGAGCAATGAAGGAATAAGCCTATACTACATGCATGTATGGCTGGTGGAAAAGCTCTACGGTTACATTTTTGCATAAAGCTAATTTTTCCCTACAACAAAGGAATAATTTTATTTAACTATCATGGTGGTTGTTAAACATTGAGAATGGTTGACAAGATCCTCAATCCCAATTAAAAAGTACTCATCAAAACCCAATAACATTTATTAGAAGTAACATGTTGAGATTCACATGATATTCAAGTACTAGATACTCAAAACGCCCATAACCGGGGACACGGCTAATCATGATTAGTTTATACACTCTGCAGAGGTTTATGACTTTTCCCCACAAGACTCGATCGCCTCCGCTTGGTTCTCGTGACTACATGGTGTTTGAGAAACGGATGACCGAGACATAGTCTTTCGTAAGCACTAGCACCTTACATGTGGGTAGACCGTACCAACCTACATCCCCTACATCAGCTAGTCTCGCCTGTAAGAGTTCGCACAACTTACTTAACTATGCCAGAGCCCATAATTGGCTTGTGGCTGCACACGGAAGTTTCCAGCTTGAATAATCTTATGACCCCTTAGAGCCCGGGTGGCGGTCCAAGAAATACAGTAAGTCCTCGATAGAAACCAGTGCCTCAATCCACCCAGATGTGTGTTTAGGTTGCCACCTTAGATAAACCATTAATTAACAATCTCACATCTGTCATGGATATTCACTCACCCAATCCACGTCTACTAGCATAGCATGGCATAATAAAAGCAAACGTATAAGTAACTCCCAAGGTTTCATAAGTAAACAGGTAATAGGTACTACCTCAATCTACTTCCCATCCCACAATTTAAGCTGATCCTAAACATGCAAGTGTTTGAGGGTTTGATCTAATGCAATAAAACTGGGTAGTAGAAAAGGTATGATCAAGTGTTACTTGCCTTGTCGATGATCCGCGAGACCTAGAGATTCAAGTAACAAGCGGCGACCGGTGATCTAACGCAGCCAAACAACAAGCATACAATAAGTACTCATCTAATGCACAGGAAATCTCGAATAAAAGATCTAACCAAAGAGTTCAACTTAAGAACCCTGGTTGCAAAAGAATCAAATCAAAATAAGCAACGAAAATCGAAAGTCGAGGAGAACGACTCGGTTTTGCAATTTGAAACTAGGTCAAAATCTTACAGTAGCAAAACTTTGTTTAAGTAGGTTAGTCGAACGGCGGTTTCAGAACTAAACTCCAGCGCTTGAATCACCGATTCCGATAAACGAGCGAGAAAATAAACAGATTTGAAAATTGAATCGAAATCGAATCGGAAAATAACGGATTAAATCCGATTAAAAGAAAAACGACGAACAGTTAAAACAACGGACGTCTGCTAACAGATCTAATCCGACGAACACGTTCATTAAAACGAACGGTCGGTGAACGCTCACTAAATAACAAAACCGAATAACGCGAGAAAACCGGATCGGGTTTTGACAAAACCGACCGGGCGGCGAGGTCGGCTACCTCCCATGAAGTCGCCATGGGGCTCGGCTGGGTCGGGCGACGGGCGGTGGTGGCGAGGGGCGGCGGCTGGCGACGGCAGGGCGGCGGCGGCTTCTTCAAGGGCGGCGGCTCGGGTGGAGGCGGCGGCGGGATGGGATGAGAGAGAGGAGGCGGGGTTATAAAGGAGGGGGCTCGGTTGCCTTGGGGGGGGGCACGGCGGCGGGGGGGCGGGTCCGAGCCGGACTCGGTGGCGGGCTCTCTGGGCGCGCATGAGGGAGGAGGCTACTGGTCTGGGCGGTTGGGCTAGGCCCTTGGCCCAGGCGGGCGGCGCGTTTTTTTTTTTACAAAACTTAAACGAATTTAAAATAAAACCAAACGAACTCCAATTTAAATAAAATTAATTTTCCCCGACTCCTAAAAATGAGTCGAACAAAATGAACTTTAAAACGGGGCAAAATGCATATTTTTGAAATACTCATTTTTTTTTGCCTAAAGCAAATAAATTTTCAAAAACCAAAATTGATTTATTTATTAAATCTTCATTTTTTCCTAAATGTTGGGAAAGTCATATTATTCCCTCTCTTAATTTTTTTATCGGAAAAACTTTTGAAGATAAATAAATAAACCCAAATGATCCTATTTTCAAAATTTGAGAAATCCCAAATATGAAAATAATGAAATCTCCAACTCTCTCCGAGGGTCCTTGAGTTGCGTGAAATTTTCTAGGATCGGAAAAATGCGAGAAAATATGATATGCATGATGACCTAATGTATAACATTCCAAATTGAAAATTTGGGATGTTACAATAGACATCTATGGTAGTAATAGTCAAAGAAAGCAAGCCGTTTGGCCTCTTACATGTAGGGGGCGCGTCTAGTGGTTCCTATGGGGAGGGTAGACAAGCAAATAAGTTTTCCGCAGGGTCATGAATGTGCTTAAATTCAAAATAAGTGAAAAAATAATAATACAAACAACATGAGGTAAAGCCTCACCATTTGCCATCCAAATCACATCAGGATAGGAATAGCAACGATGACATGTTGCTGTGTAGGTTGATTTTTTTTAGATTGATTCTATTTTCCACCGTATAGACTATAGACATCTACGATAGTAATAATAAAGAAATATACTTCGGCAGAGGGAATACACTGAGGATAGTGAGAATAGGAGGCCGGTACCTATCCCGAGCGACTGAGATAACGTCACACTAACTTTTTAGTAGAGAGTAGATCTTGCGCCCGTCACGAACTCACGGTCCGCTGCCCTGCCACACAGTGCTCAAAATGTGACTATGACGGCAAATTTGACAAATTTGACCATAAACGAAATCAAATCATAGAATAAACTATCCGTGAAACTAATTCACGCGGCTGACCTTTTTGTTTGACCTATAGACGAAATCAAATCATAGAATGAACTATCCGTGAAACTAATTCACGCGGCCGACCTTTTGTGTGACGCCCGACACGGCGCCGCTTACACTATACCGCGTAACGCCCGTAGATAGCGCTACACGGCCAACGCCGCACCCAGATGTTCGTAAAATTACTAAGTCAATACAGTAGCGCCGAGAGCTAGGCGACACAACAGTAGCGCCTAGCTCCCAGCGTTGACTAGTGCAGCGCTCGAGAGCTAAAGCGCCATGGTCAGCGTGAAATAGTTTTACGGACGATTCATTCTCGCTATTCGATTTCGTCTATAGGTCAAATTTGTCAAATTTGCCGACTACGACCCCTACAGTCTGTCAGTCCCCAAACCACCACCCACCCCACTCCATTCTCCTCCGCCCTTCGCCTCACTTTCTGTAGCGTAGGAGGAACATGGGATACTGTCATGGTTCAGCCGTTCAGCTTGTGCTTTCTCCGGCGGCGGTTCGTTCGTTGCTTGGCTCGTCGTCGCCGGCCTGTATGCCGGCGATTCTGTTGGTCGCTGCCGCTGTCAGGTGAGCTCAAATTGACTGGTTCTCAGATCTGGTTTTGGGTTTTGCACTTCTTCTCTCCTGCTGGTTGCTGTTGCGGACACAACACAGGCGTTACGGCGGCTTGAAAGTTGGACGAATCCAGATCTGAATCACCAAGCTCCATAGCACCGTTTTGGTTCCCGTCATGCGGCGTCCCAGGCGGGCGAAGGAGCCAAACTATCAGGGCCGGGCCCATAGTGGTGCAAACTGTGCAGCCCGCACAGGGCCCATAAATTTGAGGGGCCCCGAAAAATTATAAAGGCCTAGGGGCACTGGGCCGCTGTCGCGTACTCGCCCGTTCGCTGGGCGCCTAGGCTGCTGTGGCGTTCGCTCGCGTCCGTGGATCATTCCCTCAAAAAATAGAAAGATCCATCGGTTGTTGGTGCGCGTGTGCGTCGCTCGTGATTCCCATCCAGGATGCCAGCGGTTTCGGACTTCCAGTCCAGCGCCGCCTGACTCGCGTCGTGAGTCAACACGATCGCATCCCGCCGTCCCCGACTCCCGTCCCGAACGCAGGTACCAAGCCGGACCTGCCTTACGGCTCCAGATTCCAGAACAATCTGAAGCGGCGAACAAAAAATCGATCCTCTATTCGTCTGCCTTCCAACCCAACGCATATGCGATCTTTCTTCAGTCCAGTGCCTGGTGAGTCGATCCTCCTTTTGTCTTTTGACTACTAATTACTATATCCTAACTAAATTTTTGATCGATTTTGGCTATTTAATCCTAACTAAATTTTGGCATGGATCTTTAGGCTAGGCCTAGTGATCGCTTCTTGACTCCTCGATCAACGATTGCTGTATAGACTAGGTGAGTTAGAATTAGTAATTTTGTATATTTTCAATAGTCCAATTTTATTTTATTCATCCCTGTTCAGTTGCATAGGCAGAACGGAGCTTTTCCTAATTTGAAGCTATTGAAGTCCTATATGTGTACTACTACGACACAACAAATACTTAGTATTCGGCTACAATAGCACTTGAAAGCGAAGTGTTGGAGAGGATGATTATGAAGATATCATTGAAGATTTCATTTTAAAGAATACTAAAAGAATGATGATGTTTAAATAAACACTATGCAACCTGGAGTTGAATAGGTATGATTTTTATATATCCAATTGTGTTATGTACGTCATTATACCATATACATTACAATTACTTGTTAGTTTTTTTTCTAGTAGTAAGATAGGGCCCCGTTTATAGTTTCGCACAGGGCCCCGGATTTTGCCGGCCCGGCCCTGCAAATTATACCAGGTGGTTAAACGAATCCCATGGTTACAAGTACTTCCTACTCTATAGAACTCTTTTCTAGATGCCCTAAAACCATTTTTTTGGGATGCACTAAAACCATTGTTGGCAGCGCCATGAGAGGAGCTCCACAGCTCTGCTTTCTCAGAGGACAAAGACGACGGGTCCTTTCAGGTGGGCCGTGTTGGGCCCTTTTTTTCCTTCTGTCAAGTGGTAAGTGTGCAAGGGTTAGGCCGAGTTTATATGCTCAAAGATGATTAGACCGAATCAGAGTCCAGATTAGGCGCACAAGTCGACGGCCAGAATACAGAGCGTGCCAAGCATCAAGCGCAACGGATTAATGCCCAAACCGGGTGGTGTGACGAGAGAGGGGCTAAGCGGCGCGCGAGGCGGACTAGCTACTGGGATTCTTGAATTTATTTAATTTCGTTTATGTGGTATTGCACACGCAAGATTCGGTTCTTGTTTTGGCCGGGATTTAATTCGCGTCTCCTCAGATCTGAAATGTTTCAACTTGGATTGATTCGTTTGTGCTATCATTTTGCAGGTCAAAGCCGTGGATCCGTGCACGGTGCGACCTTGGAAAGCGACCACTATGAGCATCAAGACGATGAGAACTCCGGCGCGATGCCGCTGCCAAAACAGCTGCTGCTGCAGCTCATAGTCCATTCACGCCAAAAGTACGCGTAACCTCTTGCAAATATTTTCCAGATTAAGTTGATTTGAATCATCTTCAGTACTCGAAACTAAATTTTACTAAGTAACATTTGTCAAACCCATCCTGTCGATCGACACACCAAAGGTTCAGTCTGTGCGCTGCGGCTGCAAATTCCTTTCTTGCTTAAAAAGAACGAAGAACTCATTTGGCCCCTTTGTAGTGGCTGGTTGCACGGTTGCGCACCTCTCCATCGGAGAAGCCTGTGGCTCCCAGCCTAGGGAGTACTAGTGCCTATGTAACCGTATAGTACTACTAGTAGTACCTCCGCTCTGGCCATGTCAGGGCAGCTGGAAGGAAGTTAGTTTATCATATTTTCCCTTTTTGATTTGAGGAACTCTAGGCCGGGTCACAGTGCCTCTTGGGACTTGGGTCATTGTACCCCTCATCAGTCTGCACCCTCTGCGTCTTGGTGATCGGACGACAAGCTATAGCAGCCATCGATCAGTTGAGTTCACGTGGGCCGCAGCCATCGATCACCAGGTCGTCTGAGAATCGTCCAGCGCATTGTCGTCTGCATAGTAATTTCGTGCGTCTTGAGCCAACGTGGTCTTTTCTGCTGCTTCATGTGTCCTGTCGAGTAAATTAAAACCCTGCCAAAACTGAGGCTTAGTGCACGGTTAATAATACAGTCAACTGTTACCTATAGCATGTTGTCATGTTATTCATACTCAATCGCTACGCTCGTATCTCCCTTCCCTCTCTGAGAAGGAAAGGTTAGAGCTATTCGCTACGTTGTAGTAATATCCAACATGTATAATACTCCCTTCAATCCTTTTTAGTCTACATATAAGTTTTTGTCCGAAAACAAAATATCTCTACTTTGATCAAACTTATAGAAAAAGAGCATCAACATTCACAATGTTAAATCAATATGGGTAGAATCATTATGAAATGTAGTTTCATAGTATATATGTTTTATATTATAGATGTTAAATTTTTTTAATATGAATTTTGTCAAACTTTGCAAAGTTTGACTTGATACAAATCTAATACGCGGAGTAAAATGGACAGTGCTATTTTATTACCGTATGACCCACCTTACATTGTTACACTCTCATAAAATTTCTAGTAGCCTGTGCTACAACCAGATGCAAATCTACAACCCGCTCCTCATCTGTCTCTCTTCTCTCTCCTCCACTCAACAAAAATATAATACTTAAAGTCTTATAGTCTGCCTATGTCACTTTATTATACTTGCTCTTAGAGTAAGGACGCCAGAATGCAGCCTTGCGTTAAAAAAATTGAAAATGCTATTTGTAAGTTTCAAAAGAAAAGAAATGATTTTATTTTTGCACGGATACATATAGGTGATCTTCATATGTCTGTAAAGTTTCATTGTTCACTAAGTTGATTTGTAGCCTATGCAAAAAAGACAAAAAACTAGCCCAACAACAACAGTAGAAAGGCCTACTTTTATGCACGTATTCATCCTTTTTTTGTGTACACCACACATAAAAATATTTTCATGACACTTCATACATACGAACTATACATGTATATGTATAAGTGCACCTTTTGACTGTTTTATGAATTAGAAATAGAGTTTTCGGAAGAAAAAAAACCTGGAGCCCAGCCTCTAGAGCGCATTATTGTAGAATGCCATTAGATCCGCCCGTTATTAGAAAACATCGATTCACGTTTATTACGTTGTACCCTTTGCAATGTTTGTTTGTGAGAGTTGTGTGACAAATTTCATACATGCTAACTATACACTGTGCAGGAAACGCTAGTGTTGGCGTTGCAAAAAGTGCCTTGTTGGGCATTCAACGCCACCAACAAGGCGTCACTAATAAAAATATAGTGGTAGCGTTGGATGCCCATAAGCAGTAACATATATATTGATGGCGTAACACCTAATTGCACTCCAGCAGTGTCATGGAAAGTTAGAGGCGTTGCATTTTGTCCACACGCCATTAACCAAGGCAACAAAATAAAATGCCTGCGTAGCAGCGGAATACACGCTGTCATGACAACGTTTATGAGACGTTTGCATGCCATAATTAGGAAACTATTAACGTTAATTAAAAGACATCAACAAAAATTATGTAACCGAATACTTAATTAAAATAGCCAGGCAAGTTTTGAAGTACGTTAATACAGAACGACAATGTAGCTGAGTACTCTATAGAGCCACACATAGTTGTCACTCTCTGTTTACAATATATTACCGTAATAAGGATCGTTTAGGTTCTTCATCGGATCCGCAAGAGAGGTCGGACCGTTAGCATCAAAACCCTGTTGCTTAAGGTGAGTTTATATCTCCTCCAGGGTGGCTGATTCGCCGTTGTAGAAAACCCTGGTATGTTCGATGACATCCTTGTTGATTTCTTAGTAGAACAGGGTTCTATCCCTGCAGCTCACCCCTTTTACAGTTATACTTTTGTATTTATTTTAACCGTACCGTGTGACTGGGCCCACCCGAACTGCAAATGATTTGGCGAGATACATCTTAATGTCTCGTTGAATGCGATATATAGTCATTGCGGTCATGGAGAAGTGGCGGGGTGGCGGCTGCAGGCCTTTGAGCCGCGGTCAATTTAGGGAATTAGTGTTGGGCAGTAGTGATTGGATGATGACCCTATATGTCATAGGAATTATGTTTGTGTGTATTAGTTTTGGATATTTATTGGTTTATAGGCATGGGTGGATTTTATTTTTTCTGACAACATATGGATGGAATTTCTCACTTGTGCCCTACTATCCTTGTTTTTTGTGGGTACAGCTACTATTATCCGGCCGTGGGTATAAAGTCTCGCCTATGCCCGCGGTACCCATACCATGGGCAAAAGCAATTAGTATCGCATGGTAAAAAAAACCCAAGATCTCGCGGTATTTGATGTTACCCGCACCCGTCAAGCCTCAGCAATATAGGAGTACCAGTAGTACACGCGTACGCACGTCGGCATGTGTCGTGTAGCCTGCTGCAATTTTAGGTGCCCACTAACAAGGGAGGGCGTGGATCCTCGTGGCATGTGACGATTAGACCGCTTAGTCTCCGATCTCTGCAATCCTGGAAAACAATGTAATAATATAATCTTTAAATAAATACAAATAATACTGTATACGGTAGGTGAAGCACTAGTACTGTAGTATATATATATCTCTTCTCTACTACCTAAAAGAACCGTAAGGTTCCCTCCCCCCTCTTACGTCAATCTCTTCGGCCAACCCCCTCCGTTCCGTCGTACGTAGTCCCCCTCCCATCTCGATTTTTTGCACCTTCCTTTCAACCTTTTCTCTGAAAACCAGCCTTAATTACAGGCTTTAATCTGTTTCCGTGATCTCCTCCACGATCAGTTTTTTCTCCAGCGTTGGTACCCTGATGCTCAGGCGCCCTCCCCATCTGTGACCGCGACGCGCCTCCCCGATCTAGGAGCGGGACACGCACCCCCATCAACAATCCCCCAACACTACCGGATTGCTTGAATTGCGCCGCCACCAGCCCGATCTCCCGTCTGGTCACCTCCGCTTCTCGCCATCTATCTCGTCATGTCATCACAGACGAGCTGCATGGAATACAATCACGTTGGATCTCCACAAACCCCACAGATCCGTCCAAGAACAGCCCCCTCTGGATCCACATCACTTCGGAAGCGAGGACGATCCCGCAACCACCGCACCCTGGCACTCAGCGGCCGGGGCAGGAGCCTACCCCCGTACCACGCCCAGAAGGCAAGGGGCTCCCCGCAACTGCAACTCCATTACGTTCCTCAATTGAGGTATTTGTTCTTCGGCTTGCCAAATTTTGTTCAGCTCCTGTCCATATGTCCATTTTTGATTCACTGACAGACAGCTCTTGTACATTAGCACATGATTAGGTGAACATGGAACACACAGGAACATGCGTGGATGGACCATGCATGCCCAAAATCACCTCATTCCTTATCCATGAGTATGTCACCATGACCCTGTGTATCAGCTCTAAGATGTACTACAATGGTTACACTAACGGTGCTACTCCATTCACCAATATGAGGATCAATTTAATGTTTTTCCCTTTCTCTTGACTGTATTGCAAGTCATTTTCTACACTAAAAGATCACAGATTTGATGATGCACCGTACAGTACGTGAAACAATTCAGCCATGGTTTCGTAGTTTGCCGAACTGCCGAATGACTACCAGTATTATTCTTCATGTTTGTTGGAATATTTGAATGAGACAACACTTTGTATCCCAATTAAAAATGTAACTAAAGTGAGATGATTTTAGTTTGTTTGATCCTGGAAAGTGCAGCAAGCCATAAGGCCATGATGCGCAATGAAGGATCTAATTGCGGAGCTACATCAGTTTTCTGTAAGGTGCTTGCTTGCTTCAAGTGTCTACAGGAATTAATGTTCCACTGTATCTGTTTCGTAGATTGTATAAATGCAGAAGCTAAATATCGGATCACCTTTAGCATTAGAGAAAAAGGTTAGGTGTAGATACAACACATTCATTCATGAGAACTAAATATGTTTATGCTGTTGTTAAAAATGTATTATTTTTTGTTATTTGTTTTGTGTTATAAAACATATTTGAAAAAATGGATGTTGATTTTCTACCTTATTTCTTATATTAGGAATAATTTAATCACTTAACTAAAATGTGAGGTATTACAATGATGAACAGATGGATTTGATAGTTTCATATAAAATTAATAAGCAAGATAATGAAATATAGTTGTTTGGGGTGTTGCTGGAGTATAGATTCCATTGTACTACTGCATCCATCTGTGTGTTGTTCTATTACTTTCTCTCACCAGATTCTTGTTATCACTATTGTTCTGTTATAGATGAAATAAAATTAGTAGTTCTATTATTTTCTCTCACCCGATTCTTGTTGTTTTCAGTATTGTTTTGAAAGACAAGGATATAGTTTCCATTGTACTACTCCATCCATCAATCAAAGAGTTTTGTCCCAGACATATTGTTCTATTATACATGAAATACAACAAAATGTTTGCCACATTTGAATCGACAGTACATGCAGGGCATTTCATTTGTCATAGAAACACACCATCATCAAGTTGGGTATTCTTATTATTCCAGATAAAAATAGAAACAAGTTGGGAGAGAGGGCCAAGAGGCATGACAAGGAACCATATTTGCAAATATGTCTGATTTGACCTCCGCCTTGACAGTGTTTTCCGGGACAACGTCGATAGGTAGGTGGCGTGTGGTTCTCGTGGATCGCTAGCTTGAGCAATGGAATTAGGGTTTCCGGGTGTGGCTGCCGTACCAGTAGTGACATAAGCATTGGACTATTGTGCTACGACTCCTACACATGTTTAGGTCTTTTTAGTTGACTTTCATCCTTTGAAGGATAATCTTAGAAAATGGCTTTCCTTTAGATTGTTAAATTATGATGTTCACATGGTTGCAATTGTTGTTGCTTTTATGTCCATTATTCGGATCCCATGTGTGGACCTCAAGCTCATTTGCTCGTGGATCCTCGTGGCATGTGACGATTAGACCGCTTAGTCTCCGATCTCTGCAATCCTGGAAAACAATGTAATAATATAATCTTTAAATAAATACAAATAATACTGTATACGGTAGGTGAAGCACTAGTACTGTAGTATATATATCTCTTCTCTACTACCTAAAAGAACCGTAAGGTTCCCTCCCCCCTCTTACGTCAATCTCTTCGTCAAACCCCCTCCGTTCCGTCGTACGTAGTCCCCCTCCCATCTCGATTTTTTGCACCTTCCTTTCAACCTTTTCTCTGAAAACCAGCCTTAATTACAGGCTTTAATCTGTTTCCGTGATCTCCTCCACGATCAGTTTTTTCTCCAGCGTTGGTACCACGATGCTCAGCGCCTCCCCATCTGTGATCGCGACGCCTCCCGATCTAGGAGCGGACACGCACCCCCCATCAACAATCCCCCAACACTACCGGATTGCTTGGATTGCGCCGCCACCGGCCCGATCTCCCGTCTGGTCACCTCCGCTTCTCGCCATCTATCTCGTCATGTCATCACAGACGAGCTGCATGGAATACAATCACGTTGGATCTCCACAAACCCCACAGATCCGTCCAAGAACAGCCCCCTCTGGATCCACATCACTTCGGAGGCGAGGACGACCCCGCAACCACCGCACCCTGGCACTCAGCGGCCGGGGCAGGAGCCTACCCCCGTACCACGCCCAGAAGGCAAGGGGCTCCCCGCAACTGCAACTCCATTACGTTCCTCAATTGAGGTATTTGTTCTTCGGCTTGCCAAATTTTGTTCAGCTCCTGTCCATATGTCCATTTTTGATTCACTGACAAACAGCTCTTGTACATTAGCACATGATTAGATGAACATGGAACACACAGGAACATGCGTGGATGGACCATGCATGCCCAAAATCACCTCATTCCTTATCCATGAGTATGTCACCATGACCCTGTGTATCAGCTCTAAGATGTACTACAATGGTTACACTAACGGTGCTACTCCATTCACCAATATGAGGATCAATTTAATGTTTTTCCCTTTCTCTTGACTGTATTGCAAGTCATTTTTCTACACTAAAAGATCACAGATTTGATGATGCACCGTACAGTACGTGAAACAATTCAGCCATGGTTTCGTAGTTTGCCGAACTGCCGAATGACTACCAGTATTATTCTTCATGTTTGTTGGAATATTTGAATGAGACAACACTTTGTATCCCAATTAAAAATGTAACTAAAGTGAGATGATTTTAGTTTGTTTGATCCTGGAAAGTGCAGCAAGCCATAAGGCCATGATGCGCAATGAAGGATCTAATTGCGGAGCTACATCAGTTTTCTGTAAGGTGCTTGCTTGCTTCAAGTGTCTACAGGAATTAATGTTCCACTGTATCTGTTTCGTAGATTGTATAAATGCAGAAGCTAAATATCGGATCACCTTTAGCATTAGAGAAAAAGGTTAGGTGTAGATACAACACATTCATTCATGAGAACTAAATATGTTTATGCTGTTGTTAAAAATGTATTATTTTTTGTTATTTGTTTTGTGTTATAAAACATATTTGAAAAAATGGATGTTGATTTTCTACCTTATTTCTTATATTAGGAATAATTTAATCACTTAACTAAAAATGTGAGGTATTACAATGATGAACAGATGGATTTGATAGCTTCATATAAAATTAATAAGCAAGATAATGAAACATAGTTGTTTGGGGTGTTGCTGGAGTATAGATTCCATTGTACTACTGCATCCATCTGTGTGTTGTTCTATTACTTTCTCTCACCAGATTCTTGTTATCACTATTGTTCTGTTATAGATGAAATAAAATTAGTAGTTCTATTATTTTCTCTCACCCGATTCTTGTTGTTTTCAGTATTGTTTTTGAAAGACAAGGATATAGTTTCCATTGTACTACTCCATCCATCAATCAAAGAGTTTTGTCCCAGACATATTGTTCTATTATACATGAAATACAACAAAATGTTTGCCACATTTGAATCGACAGTACATGCAGGGCATTTCATTTGTCATAGAAACACACCATCATCAAGTTGGGTATTCTTATTATTCCAGATAAAAATAGAAACAAGTTGGGAGAGAGGGCCAAGAGGCATGACAAGGAACCATATTTGCAAATATGTCTGATTTGACCTCCGCCTTGACAGTGTTTTCCGGGACAACGTCGATAGGTAGGTGGCGTGTGGTTCTCGTGGATCGCTAGCTTGAGCAATGGAATTAGGGTTTCCGGGTGTGGCTGCCGTACCAGTAGTGACATAAGCATTGGACTATTGTGCTACGACTCCTACACATGTTTAGGTCTTTTTAGTTGACTTTCATCCTCTGAAGGATAATCTTAGAAAATGGTTTTCCTTTAGATTGTTAAATTATGATGTTCACATGGTTGCAATTGTTGTTGCTTTTATGTCCATTCTTCGGATCCCATGCACGAGCAAATGAGCTTGAGGTCCACACATGGGCTGATAAAATATGTATGTCAAAATTACAATAGTAGGTATTAGTTTAACCTGCTCTACTATATTGTAAATGTAAACAAAATTTGCTCCCGTTGCAACGCACGGGCATTGACCTACATCCATGTTTTTTCTGACAACATATGGATGGAATTTCTCACTTGTGCCCTACTATCCATGTTTTTTGTGGGTACAGCTACTATTATCCGGCCGTGGGTATAAAGTCTCGCCTATGCCCGCGGTACCCATACCATGGGCAAAAGCAATTGGTATCGCACGGTAAAAAAAACCCAAGATCTCGCGGTATTTGATGTTACCCGCACCCGTCAGGCCTCAGCAATATAGGAGTACCAGTAGTACACGCGTACGCACGTCGGCATGTGTCGTGTAGCCTGCTGCAATTTTAGGTGCCCACTGACAAGGGAGGGCGTGGATCCTCGTGGCATGTGACGATTAGACCGCTTAGTCTCCGATCTCTGCAATCCTGGAAAACAATGTAATAATATAATCTTTAAATAAATACAAATAATATTGTATACGGTAGGTGAAGCACTAGTACTGTAGTATATATATAGACTAGTTAAATCTGGCCTGCCACGTTTTATCTGATCGTCCTCCCCACGCCACGCCTATTCTTTCCTCAACACCAGGCTCGCTTTCCCTACCAGGACCCGGCGCCGGCGGGAGGGGTGGAATCTCTCTCCGGGGACGGAAATTCACGGCGCATGCGTGCCGAGAGGGTGTACATACCGGAGTGCCACCTGGAGTTAGTTGTGCGATCCATGGATCCCTCGCTCACGGCGAATGCGTGCCGACAAGGTCTCGACTTATGCCTGCGATCCATGGATCCTCGCGGTGGATTCGTGCCGAGGACGAGAAGGTGTGCATATCTGGAGGCCGACCTCTATCGGATCTGCGTATATGAGCGCCTCGGCTGTTTAGGGTCCTTCTAGGGCATTGTTGCACGCCCGGCCGCCCCGCCCTGTCGTCAGCCCCAAGTCCTCCCGTGTATAAGGTTTAATTCTTCTACACATTTTGATATCCAAGTACTTACTTATACTGTTATTATGGGACGTTTCGCTTTGCGACTGCAGGTGTTGTGGTGGTCGGTGGCGGCTTGCTTGTGATGGCCCAGGGCAACCCCATCGTCGCAGGTTAGGCCTCCCTCCGCTCAGACCAACGGCCCCTGGCCCATGCTTAGCTCATCTCGTTTGTGCGTTCCTCTCATCGATGGTGTAGCCTGTTCTATCGCGTTTGAAGTGAATTTGTGTTGCTGCTAGCTCTGCTCCTGCTCCTGTAGGTTGATCGTTGTCCTCGTGCGCGCAGCCTATTTGTAGGCTTGCTGTATCCAGTTGGGTTGGTTTTCCCTCTTAAGGCTTTTGGATTAATCGGAATTGATGTATCGAAAAGAGCTCTGATTACTTGATATGATTTGTTTGGGCTCTGCGTACTTTATGTGTCTGTACAACATCCCTCTTATATATGTGATATAAGCTGTTGGTGTATTATGAGCTAAGTACTTTTTTCTCCTATCGATGAAATTTTTGTAATAAAATATGAAGATTTTATATTTATATAGGATGTGGAGTGTCCATAGTGAAATGTCTTAAAAGACTTGTATTTAGGAACAGAGGGAGTAGATATTTTTGCAGACAGTGCATCCATAGTGCAGGGCTTTCCCCTCTCCTGCTTATAACTCGATGTGTCATAGGAGCTTTCTGAAAGGATTGTTATTGTGATCTTTTTGCAGATGGTGCGTCACAACTGGACAACTGAAAGCATCCCGTTGGATCAATATTTGACTCAACAATTCTCCCCAGGTAACGTACTTACAATATAAGTATTCCTATCGACTGCTGCCCAACTGGACTATTTCTTTCACTCGTCAACAAAATATTAATAATTGGGCCGATCTACACCCAACTCTACCAACACGAACTTCAAAAAGTCTTGGCCATTGGTTGAATTTTTCCTTCATAAGTGCCAACAAATCAATTATTCTTGTGTGCTTGTGATGTTTTCCTAGATTTTGCGTATTTGTTTCTTTCTTTTGGCACTGGGTACTTGTTTACTTGATGTTATGTAGCATGCACACATAATTGAAATTCACAAATGAGATGCATGCGATTGTTGTCTTGAGCGGCGCTAACGGAGGGGTTGCCTGACTAGTTAAAAACGTCTCACTATGGGCATCTACAACGGCGATCTGCGAATTTCCTCTCGCATCCGTCCGCGGAAAAGGAAGGACCAGTCCACGAAAACGGATGCGGGAGATCCGGGTGCGGGAGATCGCCATCCATCACTTCCCGCATACATTTCAAACACTTTTTCAACAAACCAAATGAAATTCATGCAAACAGGCTAGATTTCATACAAACATAAGACTAGCCATAATGGGTAGTAACATAGAGTAGTGACATGCCCATGTTACTACTCTATGTTACTACCTCTATAGTGGGGAGTAACATATGTGTGGTAACATGCAACACTTCATTTATTAGGCTATAGACTGATCTTTTCTTGATATGTGTGATGTTACTCATACTAGTAGTAACTAGCTATGTTACCACATGCCTCTTTTTCTTCATTTATTGCTTGCCACATCATCTATTTTATCTAGATATGTGTGATGTTACTACCTATGTTACTCCCACTGTGGGTAGTCTAACGGATTTCATACAAAATGGACGAAAACGTTTACATTTTGGACATATTTTTAACTAAAAGATACCGGACTAAGATAAAACTAGTCTATGGCCGGTGCCAGTGGATATCCATTCCGACGATATGGATACCCTTGACTAGTCTACTGCCGGCCGCGGCGGATCTCTATTTGACGGCGCAAAATACTATCAATTCCCTCGGTTGGGTCCAAGGACAGCTGAAAGTCCTGGATCGGAGGTCACACAAGGGGTTTATCCAAATTAGGGCCTCCAGAGAGTAATACTCTACATTCTGCTAGTTCTCGTTATTCATGGTGAAGGGATACCTCGTGCAAGGGGTTATAATGGTGTATGATACTAGTACCGAGAGTTTTCTATCTATGTATAGATGATGAATGAGGACCCTAGACCTCCTTTTATATATGCAGTAGAGGTCTAGGATTTACACGGTAGATGCGATCTGCGGCGCTACCGCCCTCTAGTCTTGAGACCACGAAGGTTGTCTTCGCCTCCTAGGGTTTGCTCCTGGCATTGGGCCTAGTGGTCTCCTTGTAGTTGATGAGGTTGGGCTCCCTGGCGATAGCCACCCCCAGTACAGGACCCCGTCATCATTGTTGTCCCCATGTACAGTAGCCATGAGCCTCTGAGGTATATGCTTCATTGCAAAGGGTGACTCGCTTCCCCATCGCTCATCGGAGTGGAACCGACAGTTGATGCTTCAACTGGAGGGGAAGGGTCCCTACGCTGCACGAATCAAAGTTGGTTTTGGGTAACGGGACGACGGTGGCATGCAAGACACACCGATTGTATACTCCGGCATCGCCTCGGCGGTGGCCTTCATGGGACCTAAGCGACGGCGGCCTCCCGTGTTCTACTTCTCCTCAATGATGGTGGCGGCGACGGACGTGTCGGGTGCCACCTGTCTCTGTGTGCGTAGCTGGCATCTTTCTCTGCCGGCAGAGCACGGTTACGCGCCGCTGACGGCGGATGGCGCGGTACAATGCGGCGTGGTCCACAGCAGCGACAATGCCCATGTTGGCTTGGAGCAACTCGCCACACCTCTGCGAGCTGGCTTGAAGCGGCGAGTTGCTGAACCACGCGCCGGCTTGGTGTGGCAACTTGCTTTGTCGGTCTAGGTGATGGAGGTGGAGCAACGAGCTGCCTCTCTCGTATCTGGCGGGGGCTCGGCGGGCTATCCAACCGGCTTTTATGCCAAAGAACTGTTCTTTCCGCTAGTCGGATGCCATCGAAAGGGTGGAGAAAAGAGATGGGGAGCGACGGAGTGGTGCGATTCTTGGTCGGTGTCTGGCCTCCTTTAAATAGCAGGCGGATGGAAGGAGCTTGCCCGACATTGTGTTTAATGCTGGCCCGGTCGTGAACGGACGTGTGACTGGAGTAGGTTTCTCGGCTTTCATGCGGGTTTAATGGAGGCATTTGAATGCGGAGCGTGCAGCGGGCGGAGCCCTCGGTCGGTGTGCCGCTTCAATGGCGGAGGCAGTCGCGTCCGCCCTGAGCCATCTAAAATGTGGAGTGGGCGCACTCTACACCAGCATGCATGTGAGTAGCTAGCGCCGGCCAGGAACGAGTGCGGGCGATGGAGGAGGGGATTTGGGTGGACCAGGGTGGTCAGAAGCGGGCTTAGATGGTGTCCGGACGCCCACAAAGCCTTTAGATTGTTCCCGGTTTGGACTTTCGTGGTCCGCATAATACGATTCGGACGTATGCGGGTGATTTGAGTGTCGGAGATGCCGTAACACACTCCATTTTTTCATGGTCGTGAAGTTTACAAGTTAAAAAATGCCCCACCAACGCACTCCTCTTTTTGGCCGTGGTTGTGAAGTTTCCTAGAGTTTGTGTACTTAGGATCTTTTATTTTGCCCATTGTGCTACATGACTCAAGCTTTCGTGAGCGGTTTATCTTGGACTTTTCCATGCACGAATTCGTAAAAGAAATGTGTGCATTTTTATAGTAGGAGGGTGACTTGGGTTTGATCTAACCTTTGACACGAAAAAATATGAATCCTTTCAGAATCCATTACGTGTCCAAGGCCTTTTGTTCATCTTTGCATCCATTATCTTGCCCCAAGTTTTTTTGACCCAACTGCAAGAGTGATGCTATAGCAAATGGGCTATAACCCCCTTGAGCCAAGTGGTCGTCTTTTAAATATAAATTATTGCAATATTCAAATTAAAATATTAATGAATTACGACGAAAATTCATTTAGATCTTCTTTCTTCAATCTTGGATTAGGAAAGAATGAGATATTCACAATCATTGGTGGTTTCATTTTCTCATTATTAGTATTTGTTTATAGATTGGATAAGCGCTTGCGACATATAATAGAGATAAAAGCATTGCCAAATGCTCATTCATTGAAAATCAAAACCATAGACAGGAAAAGAAAAATGTAGAAAACAATGAATGATCAAGATTTATCTAAAATTCATGTGTTGGATCCGAACCACACATTAAGGCGTAGTTTTACTTATGACACAATTCTCCTCCTATAATTATTGTTGGTTTTTATTTTATTGTGTAGTCTACATTTTGTGTTTGTCATGCTTTTATCATTTTAGCATCAACTATAAAGCCCAAGGGTTGTGTGAATGTAGTCGTTAGGCTTCTGCTATCGTCGGCCCAAAGTGCACCGCCACCCAAGAGTAACGCGTTTGTGTGAGGCTTTTAGCGAAGGAAAATACTCGGCTTCAGCCAGCTGATTCCTCGATAGTAATCCACCACATCGGCTGGGTGCTACGCGTCCTGCTGTGGACCTTATCTCTTCGCTCTGTCTCCTACCTTTCTCTTTCACCTATATCTCCCCCCAATTGCCAAGCTCTTCGCTGCTACTCGGGGCGTACCTCGATTGGGGCCGCTGAAGGGGATATGAGGACACACGCGTTACTGTGATGGAGGCGTTGGGGATGGGGCAAGCGCCCTAGGTGTCACTGCCGTAGCCGCGTGCTTCATCGGTCCATCCTCGGATGCATCACACGAGCCGTTCACTAGGATTGCAACATAACCGGTGTTGCGGAAACATAGTCAGTGTTGGAGAAACGTAGCCGCTTCAAAAACATCTCGTGCTTCAACAACAACAGCGGAGCTGCAAGACAGAGGTAACCGCTATGGCGGGATGTTTCTGAAACATGTCCTATGTTGCAGAAGTCTATGAGACTACGAAAAAAATCCATAATATAATCTTTGTTGCAAATGTTTTCACAATACAAGCTCTTTTGCAAAGATACATATCACAATCTCTGTTTCTGCAACACGAGCTTTGTTGCAAAGCTTCTGCAACATTACCTTTGTTGTAATGATGGTACGGGGCTGGGCCATTGTTCTAGACCTAACGACCGCGGAGCCGGCGGATTTTCTAAAAAGATCCATCGGCCGACGCATAGCACGCCCCTTTAGCCAATTAGGCTTTTTTCTTTTTCTCTTTTTTATGGGTGAGACAGGATGTCGTAAGATTTTGCAGTCAAGTGCGCTCATGTGGTTGTGGTGAGTGATTCCACCAAACAAGTCATGTACACTTTGGATGCTCTAACACGGCTCAAGCTACCTAATAATTAATTCCTGCGGAAGCCTGCTGCTATCATGGACGGGAACGTCTCTTGGAGCATTTCCAACACCACTCCCAAAGCGACACACTATTGTCGTTCAACTCTGTCCTCTAAACGTCTGCTCCTGGTTTTTTTTTACTTAAGTCCACCACACTGAAAATAATAGTTTATCAAATCTTTGAGGAGTGAAAATATTAAAATGCGGCAATAGTTTAAATGTAAATATTATCACAATCCAACTCAGTTGAAGTAAAATAGTTGAAACTTGAATTAAACTCACACATATGTAACTGCGCACACATGCTCAATCAAATCTTCCTTAAGCTGCTTATGAGTTGCTCAATGCCGAATTTGTTGATGTTTGAACAAATTCATCAAATGTTGCCGGATTCTAATTTGGATCTTGGATACGATTTTGCGGACTTCTCGCGTGTGTGTGGTGTGTACTTCTATATGGATATTGTGGCTCAGGCGGTTTGCGTTATATATAAAGCGGGGCGAAAGCCTTTTTCGGTAACTTGGATATGATCACCCATCAACTTCCAGACCTCCGGCAGCATCTTCAACCTCATTCCATGATTATGTTGTGCATGATCACACATCATGTCATCACCTCCCACAAGGTCTTTGGATCCCATTGTTTAATAGGTCCATGAATAACTGCACAACGGGCTTGAGCACTCCAAATGCCCTCTCCACATCCTTTCTAGCCTCTTCTTGTCTTTGGGCAACTTCTTGTCTCTGGGCAAAGTGAGCTCTTTTCAGATTAACTGGCTCAGAAATGGTCTAGAGGATAGATACCGTCAACCAGATAGTAGACCATATTGTACTCATGCTCATTGCATTATTAGATCCGGGCATGCCAAAGAAAGCATGTTAAATCCAGAGATATTGTGATGCAATTGTTTCAAGAATGATGGTGTGCTTCTTAACATAGCCATGGTATTGCCTTCTAGAGCTTTTGATAAGTTCTTCCATCTCCGTTTCATGAAGTCAAGAGATCTGAGCATACCTAGCCACCCCCTTGCTTCGGACATTGTCATGAGCCTTTCCGTGTCTGCAACAGTTGGTTCTCTCAAGTACTGAGGTCTAAACATCTCGACCACCGCAGTAGCAAACCTCACAATAGCGTCTCCCCATGTGCTCTCAGACATCCGGGGGTACTCGTCCCACGAGCGGCCGTGCCATAGGCAAGCATCCGCAAAGAAGCAATGCACTTTTGGTAACCAGAGAATCCAATTCTTCCTATGACATCCTTCTTCAATTAGTCATTGTAGGACTGGACACCATTGTGGGCAGAAGTGCGGGTGAAAATTGTCTGTGAATAGGGCACCGGGGGCAAATTAGTCGTCAATGAGCGTCAAACGCTCCCATGCCCTGTTTCGATTGAGCATCCTATGACCCTTATAGATCCCTTAAAATTGAAAACATGATCTTTCGCACACTTCGTGTCTACAAGGACCTCCCACATCATCATCGTTTTATCCGCATAATCCTCCTCATCGGACGACTCAACGTTGCGCTCGCAGATGTACTTCATATCCGAATCCATTGCTTGAAAGAAGGGAGATAGATTGTCAAAATTTTAGCATGAGCATTTCACCAAAGACTTCCTGGGCATGGTGATCCCCACAGACGGCATCGTACCTGCATGGCGGGCAAACAAGATATGTGCAACTCCAGTGTAGGAAAAGCGGTGTGGCGATCGGGTGGCGGCGGATGTCACGGAAGTCTGGCAAGGGCTTGGCGGGCTCCCGAGGCGGTACAACGACGATGTCGCCCAGGGAGGAAGCTGATGCGGATAAAAGGGAAAGGGATGGATCCCCCGGTCCGGGTGTGGTTTTGGGTGGATGCGGCTAAAAGGGAAATGGAATCCCCTGGTTCGGGTGTGATTTTGGATGAGCCAGGGATGTCAGAGTCCTATGTGGCAAAGGTTCTGGACTCCTGCAAAGCCTCTAGTTTGCTTAGTTTTGCAGGAATACGGACGTACAGACTGTTCAACACACTGATGCCTGATGGCGTTGAATGGAAGCTATTTGAGGGGCCGCTTTGGAGATGCCCTTGTACTGCAATCTGAGCAGGGCAAAAACATTAGGGTGCCAAACTGGGAAGATTTGATATTACCTCTGCTTCCCTAATGTACAATAGGGTCCCTTATACTGCGTTTCATTATCTTATTATTATATTGCC
This sequence comes from Aegilops longissima, assembly GCA_021605205.1. Lineage (NCBI taxonomy): Eukaryota > Viridiplantae > Streptophyta > Magnoliopsida > Poales > Poaceae > Aegilops > Aegilops longissima. The sequence continues at coordinate 673,020,929 of CM038677.1, read as the reverse complement.
TCTGCTCCCGGACGCCCCCACCCCCATCTCCAAATCCCTGGACGCCCCCACCCCCGGCATCTCCAAAGTCCAAATCCCTAGCCTCCTTCCCCTCTCTCGCCGCCAGGAGCGCAGGAGGGAGTCGGTGAGCAGTGGCTGCACATCGGCAAGCAGGAGAGAGTCCGTGAGCCGTGGCTGCACATCGGCAAGCAGGGCAGGGGCCCGGGGATGGGGAAGAAGAAGGGAAGGAGGCAGCACAGAGCAGCTTCAAAGAAACCAGACCGCGGTGGGGATGAGTACTGGCAGGCCAGACGGAGGGCTGAGGTCAAGGCGGCAGCCAAAGCCCAAGCAGTGCGACCTCAGAAGTTCTCGGTAAGTTTGGGGTAGTGATGGAAGTCTTTTGTGTCGCTAGCTTACCGTGAAGTGATTGTTCATGTCCTGACCTATGGTTCTCTCCCTTCCGTACCGGTAGTTTTCTCAGGAGATAATAAATTTCCATTAGCAGTGCTCTTAATTCAACCAGTTTAGGGTAAATTGTTAAATTATTGGCTAGATTGATATGCTCTGCTGACTATGTTTCTGTTACAACCGAGAAAGCTTGAGATCTGATTCTCTTTTGTCAGTACCTATAAATAAATTTCTTTTTCTGTTGAAAGCTATGAACTCTCAAATCATCAAGTTTCCATTTCCATGTATCACAGTAAATGTCAGTATGCACTATCTTGCTTGCTGTACAACTTTTCAATACTTAATGGGATCTCACGGTTCCTTATCAAGTTCAATGGGCAATTTACTTGTGTATGGAGGTGATTTGGTGAACATGTCTTGGCCACCAAAATTGTATGTGTTTTGTCTTACTGTTCTCTTGTTGTCCTTAAACATGTTAAGATTATTGGCACAATCATTTTCCTCAAATGAATTTATACTTGAAACCAAACTGCTATCCTTGGCACTACAAGATCAGAAATTCCATTATGCAAGTTTGGTATGCTATGTGTGTTAATTTATACATGAATACTTGCTCCAGTGAACTAACTAACAAAAGAATAAAGGCAAGTCAAGAACGAAAATTCATATCTATCATCTAACACTGAAGCATGAATCTTCTTCTTAAGGTGCCTCCTTGTTATTTAATCTTTTCTAATTTTTGTTGTTGTATGGCCTTATAGGATATCCCCAGGTACGAAATCAAGACAGATCTGACCGTAAAACAGCTACAGGCATTCTTCACCAGAAGAAGGGGCCATTTTAGTGATGTTCGGTCGACTGCCTGTGGGACTGTTCCCGTCACCCCACCTCACCCAAAGAAACAAAAACCTAAGAATGATACTAAGGTTGATTCCTCAGATGATGATGACAGTGATGACGGTGATGAGGGTGGAGAACATCATTACTTATTATATCGTGGTCTTCATAAGTGTGAATGGTACACTTGAGTCTTTGGTAACAGATTATGATGGCTATGTGGTCGCGTTTAGGCCACAACCAAAGAAGGAAGATGACAATAGTGGTTGGTTCTATTTTGAGGACGTCGAGTTGCCTGCCCATCTTTTCGGTCAAGATAACATGAAGCTGACTTATGGCTCAGGCTATACAAACCAGTAAGTCCTCTCACCTAAATATTTGAGATTATACGCTCTCACCTAGATTATTTGAAATTAAGTCTAGTGTAAGGTCCAATGTTGGCTCTACTGTGATCTTTGCTTGGAGAATGCATTACATATTTTGTTGCTGTAGATACCTATATCAATTGATAGCTGTTGTACACTTCTATAAATATTCTCTCTAGTCAGTACTCTTTAGCATGTTGCCCAGGTAAGCTGACTTTACTCATGTAATGTGACTCTCATGGAGTATGTAGAGGATTTGCTAAATAAATATGGCATGGTTATCCAGCGTTGTGAATGGACAAAATTCAGTTTTGATGTTAATGTGTTGCTTAGTTTTAGACGCCAGTGAAACTAGACCATTTGCCTAAAACTGATCATGCATCTTTTTGTACTGCTCAACTAATTTTATATGTCTGTTTCTATATTTATTTCAATCTCTGATAAGTGTCCCTTACAGTTTGAGATCACATCCCTATCTCTTACCTTTTGCACTCGCTGATGTAGTTTTAAAAAGATTGTGCAGTGAGTAAGAAAAATATAGGTATTAACTTACTATGGTTTTCAGGGAAGCCGTGGAGGTTGGTGATGGTTTTTTGGACAGAATGGTCGAGGTCTTGTTGGGATTCAATCAACAGAACTTTGAGGAGCAGAGCAATGAGAGGCTAAGGATGATTGAGACGTTGATGGTGTTTCTGGGGGAGGCCCAACGGCTCCCGATCATTCTGAGATTTGTAATCATAAATTTCAAGGCTCAACCCTGGGTGGCTCTGGGATTAATTCTTGCAATGTGGACCAATAACTGGTCGAAAGGCGGTAATGCAACTCTGCACGTGATGCTTGCTTTGCTCGCGAAGGAGCTGCTGAAGGAGCTCGAAAGCAAAAAGGTCTCTGAGAGCAGGAAAGATGCTTTGAAAAAAGAGACTGGCCTTAGATTTGTAAAGGCCAAAAACTTCCTGTCAGCGTTTGTTGCAGAAAAGGTCCCAGTTACACAAGAAGAGCTTTTGAGAAGCATACCTGAGAGGTTTTTGGACTTGATGCCGGCATGCTTCTTGGGTGAGATGTGGAGGATGCCCAAGGGGCTTGTAGATGGTAAAATACCTGAAGAACCTGTGTTTGGTGCTAATGAAGCAAAGAACACATATTCTCTTCCACTTTTGATTTGCTATTTCCAATTGATGAAGTATGAGGTGAATCTGGTGCCTCAGCTCATTATGCGTCAGGATGGCTACAAGGAGGCACATGAAGGTAATACTCTTTGAATACGAAAACCTAATTCTCGATATTTAACTGAAGTCTTGACACATGTGTTCTTTTTTTCAGTGCTGAAGTAGTTCCTGGACATGGTCCGTTGGTTCCTTGGTGGAGGTGATTAAGAGAAGGAGAGTTGAAACTTTTTTCAGGCTTTAGTTGGTGATCTGAACCAGCGGAATTGCGACGTAATCTGGAGGCGTTTCTCTCTTAAGTTTTTATGCCTGGCAAAACCCATTTTTCCATGACAAATTGACAATACTGGAGCTGAACTTGACTTGAAAGCTTGTGAAGTTTTAGCCTTTGTTCCAGCACCTACCTACTGCTCTCATTTCTTAGTTTCTAGATTTGTGGAAACAAAGTCAAACCATCATATTTATCATTAGATCTTGTGGCGGCCACTTTTCTTCACATCAACTGTTAACTTACAAACGGAGTACTGACACTTTTTTGGATGTACAAATTTTTTGGGAGAAGCAGACGAGGGTCAGAATAACTCTTGCTTCCCTTCATGGCTTGGTCATTTATTTAAACAGCTCCTAGTTATTGATTTTAATTTAGTATTATTCATGGTTTGCATTGTACACTATGTTGTGCCTTTTGCAATGTTTGTTTGCCCCTTCATGATTTTGCATTGTATGCCTCATCTATTTGCTGCAGCTAATGATGCAATTGGTTTCCGCTGGGTTGGAAATGCACCTCAGCTGGGTTGGAATTGCTGAACCTTAGCTTCAATAAACACAGAGTCACACCAATTGATGCTCTACTGTCTGTAATATTGCACCCATCAATTTTCCCCAATTTGCACTAGGCAAATGAAGAGTCAGTTCTAACATGTGTTCCGTCGTCTTGCTTCAGTCTTTTTTACATGACACATTCTTCTTTTCCCCAATAATTAGAGGCCTTGACGGTATATTCTTGTTCTTTAATTAAAGGGCTAGCAGAAACAGACGACTACTACTGCTGCTGTCGCGTGTCTTTACTTCGGTAGTACAGACTTATGCGTGTTTTTTGTATTGGCAAGCCTTTTCCTCGTATGATTCTTGTTATATATTCCCTCCTTTTCTAACTATGAGCTGTTTTATATTGCAATATGCGCTACATCAAATTAAAATGAGTGAATATACACACTAAAATGCATTTAGATGCATACAAATCTGAAAAAAAGCTAAAACATCTTATATTTAGCACGCATAATATTTCCCTCCATTTCGAAATCTAGTGCGCATAATTTTTGGACAGAAAAACCCCCACTCCATCTCTCCGAGGCCAGGTCCAAGTAGTACTACAGAATACTATAGATTAGTACTGCACCCATCATCAGCGTCGCCGACGCTATGCTCCTCTTTCTTGCTCCCCGATCTTCTTCCTCCTCTACTCCCCCTCACCAGTCACCCCTTTCATCCTTCAGCCAGCGTCACCGTCTTCATTGTTGAGTATACTAGATGATACCTCGCGCGTTGTTGCGGGAACCGGTTGTAATATATTTCAATGCAATTTGATTGTATGAACATCAGTGTTTGGATTAATAATATATTGTATATCTTTGTAATATTTTTTAAAATATATAGACTATCAAAAATGAAAATTGGCAAGGCAAACATGGAGCAAGTGGTAAAACAATATATGAATAGCAAAAAATATAACAGGTTGAAAATCTGAAATATATAGGAATATTTTACATGATACTAATATAAAGACAAAAAAATTGAAAGGTAGGCATTGTTGAAATAATAATCTCGCATATACAAATAAACTAAAGGGAAAGTTGAGTATTGGTGTGTGTTAAGCACTTTTAGGACAACATGTGAAGTAAATCCTTTGTGCACTTCATTCTGTCTAAAAAAAATTCATAGATAAATTGAGAAGATTTTAGTACTACCTCGTGTTTTTTTACTGATGTCCGTCAGCACATTGAATTTGAATTCAGATCTGCCAAAAATGATATATTCCCGTGGTAATAACAACTATATGGAGACATGCACAAAGAGGAATCAATTCGATCCATATGTGTAGATTCTATCAGACGTGCAGGCACATAATTTTCCTAATAGATTTTTTATTAGACCATATAGAAGATTGGTTATGCCAAACCATTAGCAGCAATAGTTCAAATTTTGCACCAAATAAAACTATGTGAAAATCTTGACTTGCTCAGTGCATAGGCACTCATGGGATAACTTGGATAAAATCACCATGTGTCTTGTGTTTCTACATCCATCGAATAGCCAAACATAGCTAATGGTAGCTAAAGATTAAATGATAATAACTTCTAAGAAAATTCATCATAGATCTTAAGTACTCAGCTACATTAGTTTCAACGGTTTGGTTATTGCAAATATGAAGAACTAACATTAGGAAATTAATATATTGTACAATATAACTCACACTCATAAGCATTTTTGCTTTTTCTTAAGTAATGTCAATCTGAAGATGAAAATATAGAACTAATCACACGCATAGACACGCCCGCGTGCAATTACTAAGTCAGTTCATAGCATGTACTGTTGCCAAGTCATATGCCAAAATCAAGTGTCATTTTGTGAGCTATGTTTGGCTATTTGTTTTGCACCTAAAAATATCCCAGATCTTCAATGGAGGCCAACTGCAATAATATCACGAATTTCACGGAAGCTCAAAGTCATTTAGGAAATATTTGATCATAGCAGGGAAAATGCTTACATGAAAACAGAACCGACCATTCCCCATCTGGCTGGATAGGTGTGTATCGAGAGTCAATTGCAAGAAACCACCACATTTGTGGCTAGGTTTGCAGAAAACCACCAACTCGTTAATCCGTTGCAAAAAACACCGCAAAATCACTTAAGTCGTTTCAAAAAGCACTGATCGGGTGATTTAGCTCGTTTGATCGCTTTCTGACAAGTGGGGCCTAGCTGTCAAGAGCTAACTTGGCAAAACATTGACATACACACCCCTAGACCTTTTCAAAAGTGCAATCAGCCCCCTCGGTGTGGACAACCTCAGCGCACAGGCCCTGCTGTCCGGTAGGCACGGCGGCACCCTCGTCGGCGTCGGAGACGGGTACGGCCGCGGTAGAGGACAAGGAGGCGGCCGGGGTGTGCGCATTTTCGAGGTGTTGGCCTGCCGGTGCTGCAGCGATGTGGAGCACGCGTCGGGAGCCGAAGCGGAAGAGCGGCAGCCTCCTCTGATGTGGTCGACGAAGAGAGTGGAGGGGGAGGAGGTGACGAGCTCGACCTGCTCGACAAGCCGTTCCCGTCGCCCTCCTCCATTGAAGAGGATGAGCTCGAGCCGGAGGCCGCTCTGGCGCTGCCACGGCAGAAGCGCTCGCGGCGTCTGCGCCATCAAGGGAGGGCAGCGGGTGGGCTTCCGGCGGCGGCGGCGGGAGCCAGTGGGGGTGGCGCGCGACAGGAGCGAGGGGGGCGGCGCGGTGACGGGAGCCGCATGGTGGCGGCGACGGAGCCCGTGGGTGTGGCGCGGCGACGGGATCTAGCGGCGGCGACGGAGCCCGTGGGGCGGCGCGACAACGGAGCCGGTGGGAGGGCGACGGAGCCGGTGGGGGCGGCACGGCGACGGGATCCAGCGGCGGCAACGGGAGCCCGTGGGGGCGGCGCGGCGACGGGATCCAGCGGCGGCGAGGGGAGCCCGTGGGAGGGTTTGATTGCTTTTCATTTTTAGATACAGGGGTATATATGACATTTGGTTGCCAAGTCAGCACCTTACAACTCGGTCCTACCTGTCAGAAAGCGATCAAATGGGCTAAATCACTCGATCAGTGCTTTTTGCAACGACTTAAGTGATTTTGTGGTGTTTTTTGCAACGGATTAACAAGTTGGTGGTTTTTTGCAAACCTAGCCACAAATGTGGTGGTTTTTTACAATTGACTCGTGTATCGATGGTGCTTAAACTGGTATAAACCGGTAAAAGATCGTTCATGAGAAACTCAACCTGTATCATGGATTGCTCTCCATAATCTGAGTGATGGCAGTACCATACTCATGCATATGTGCATGCTATATAAAAAAATCAGCAATTCCAATAAGATACCATCGTCTCCAATGGTTCGTATCTAGGTGTTTCCCGTACTAAAACTTCTTGTCGGCTTGTCATCGGCAGCTTCATGTGCTACAAAATCCACACAAATAAAATTCAATTAATACAGGTTCGGTTATATGTGAATCAGTTGATGTCCGCATGTGGTGTAGAGCCTTGGGAGTCGACGCATGAATCGATAGATGGGTACCTTGGCAATCAACAGTGGAATCTGACTGGACATCAGCCCTAAGTAGAGAGATGGTTTCCTGCAAAAAAGATATTCTGTTAGTGCCTTCGACTGCAAGATGCAACTCTAGAAGGGAGCCCATCACGAGGGGCGAACTATGAATGAAAGATTGGAGGTTGAGGGCGACATGGACGACCACATGTGGAGAGAAACAATTGAGAAAAAAGAACTCCACCTGATCCCCTCCATCTACTCTTGCCGTAATGAAGACAGTAGGGGACGACGAAAGGCAAATTGACCGAGGTGCATCAGCGGTTTTTTCGGACCGGTAAATTCGTCGGAGATGGGAGACCGACGACCAGAGCCGGAGGAGTGAACAGCCGGAGAAAATCTCGAAGAGCCGTCGGAGGAGGACCGGTAGTCATGGCGGACCAGGAGACTCATTGTAGGAGAATCGGACCGGTGATCATACCTGAGCCGGAGAGACGACGCCGAGATGTGGAACCCCGGAGAATTGCAGAGGGTATCCGGGCCGGCGGTCCTGCCAGACGGCCGTAAATTGAGATCTCCACCGTCGTGACGAACGTAGAGCGGAGGCCGGCCATCGGTCCTGTGGGAGGGGTGTCACGTGTCAGACGGCAGCCTTTTCGCTGCGCTAAACGAAGAGGGGAGTCAGGATTGCAGTCCTGCCCAAGGAGCGTGAGATGGGAGCATGTCCGCCAAGCCGGACGGCCGCCGCGGGAGGCATGAGACGGCAGACCTGGCCGCTGCGCAGGATGTACAGAGGGGAAAGGAGACGATGGGTTTGGGCTGAATCAGGGAGATATATATGGCGTGGGCTTAATCAGGGAGATATATGACGTGGGCAGTGGGGAATTCTAAACGCTTCTTGTTTTTCTTTCAGGGAATTTTTTTTTGTCAAAATTGAAGAGGTGGGCTTGAGGGGGGCGTGGGCAGTGGGGGAATCCTAAACGCTTCAGTTTTTCATTTAGGGAAAATATTTGATCAGAATTGAAAGGTGGGCTTGAGTGGTACTACATGAGATGTGACATGGCAGGATGAGATGTGACATGGCAGGATATGATTGGATGTTGACATGTCTATGCTGCATGTCAAGTAGTGAGTATATAGGATGTGTTGTGCATATCTGTGTATTGGACCCACCTCCTAGTCCTTTGTATAGTTGAGGTTGTGGTCCACCTTTTGTACATCATATATACGTGCGTTTGCACCTGAGAAATACAACATGTAATTCCCACAACATACATGGTATCTGTTTTTTAGGTTTCTTTCCTCGCTTCCGCTCCGCCGCCGCCGCCCGCGCCCTCCTGTCGCGACCCGCCGCCGCCGCCGCTTTACCTTCAGGCGCTGCCGCCCTCGCCATCCGCCAACTGCAGACACTTTTCCCTGATCGCCAGGCGCCCGATTCCCGATCGCCAGCGCCGCCCGTTTTCCTCGATCGCCAGCGCCAGCACGCGCGCTTGCCCGCCGCCATCGGCGTTTTCCCGATCGCCAAGACGCTTCGCTAGCAACATCTCGCCTCCGCTAGCGTTTTCTTTTCTTTTCCACGCTCGCCCCCTGATCGCTGGCACGCCCCGCCTCGCTAGCCGCTCGCTAAGCCAGCATGTCGCTCGCTATCCAGCACGCCGCACGCCACTCGCTCGCCTTGCTGGCCTGACGGCGCTTGCCAGCACGCCTGCATGCGCGCTACCCCAGCCCGCCTGCACCATGCCGCACCACCCGCTGCATCATGCAGCAAGGCGCGTCGCCAGCAGGGCCTTACGACGCGTCGCCCACGGGAGTCGCAGGGGGGCACTACGCGGCTGCGCCTACAGCTTCGTGTAGTACGTTGTCTTCATACAGTGCCATGCATGGCTACGCATACAGCGCCATGCAGCCCGCGATGCAACCAGGCGCGTCGTCCATGGAGCCATACGCCTTGTCACCCGCGATGCAATCCGGCCAGTCCGTTGTCGCCCGCCCGCCGGCGCCCTTTGGCGCGGCTCCCCACGCGCCCGTTCCCACGTACGGGGCGTACGGAGCTCCGCCCGTGTATGGATCTCCCGGGTACTGGTGGGGGTCGTCAGCGGGCAGCACTACTTTCTTTGGGCAGCAGCGACGGCTCCCAAGACTGCTGCAGATCTGTCGGCGGGCGGCCAGGTCTTTCCGGCGGACCATCCGGCCTACCCGGCACTGCAGTTGCCGCCGGGGCTGCTATACATATCGTACGGGCCTCCCGCCCCTGCCGCGCCTCATGCGTACTACGCGTCTCCCCAACCATATGAAGAGTACCCACCGCCGACCCAGCTACCGGCGCCCTCGGACTCGATGCTCCTCACCGGGCTGCATGCCACTCCTACGCCGAACAACTACACTGGAGGTGGTGATTGATACATGGACACCGGTGCTACGGCTCACATGTTTGCTCATCCTGGTAACCTTGCCTCCTTCACTCCTGTCTCCACCGACCGCCGCATCATTGTCGGCGACGGTTCCACACTTCCTATCACACATGTTGGGCACACTTCTTTTCCTTCTACTTCTACGCCTTTTATCTTTGTCTAACATACTTGTGTCTCCTCATCTTATTAAGAAGCTTATCTCCGTTCGTTATTTCACTCGTGAAAATCCTGTCACTGTTGAATTTGACGAGTTTGGTTTTAGTGTCAAGGACACTCGAACCAGGATGGTACTTCACCGATGTGACAGCCCGAACAAGCTCTATCCGGTGCATTCGCCCTCATCCACCACCACCGCACCGGTCGCTCTCTCCGCTGGAGTTGATCTCTGGCATGCTCGCTTGGGTCACCCCAACCCCGTCACACTTCGTCATATTCTTAGGAGTTTCAGTTTCACTTGCAATAAGATCGAGAATCACACTTGTCATGCCTGTCGAGTCGGCAAACACGTTCGCCCGCCATTTAATAATTCCACCACCATTGCTTCTTTTCCTTTTCAGTTGATTCATAGCGATGTGTCGACCTCTCCGGTTCCTAGTAACTCGGGCTATTTATATTATCTGGTCATTCTTGATGATTATTCTCATTATGTGTGGACTTTTCCTTTGCGCAGAAAGTCGGATGCACTCTCTACCTTGACGGCTTTTTACTCCTATGTCCGCATGCAGTTTGAGCGTCCCATCCTTGCGCTTTAGACGGACAATGGAAAGGAGTTCGACAACCTCGCTTTCCGCACTTTTTTGGCGCATCACGACACCGTTTTTCGCCTCACATCTCCGTACACTTCACAGCAGAACGGTTGAGCCGAACGCGTCCTTCGCACTCTGAATGACTGCATTCGCACACTCCTGTTTCATGCCAACGTGCCGCCTCATTTCTGGCCGGACGCACTCGCCACTGCATCACTTCTTCTTGACCTTAGACCCTGCCGCCCGCGATGGAACTATGCACCTCACCATCTTCTCTTTGGTACGCCCCCGTCTTATGACGACTTGCGTATTTTTGGGTGCCTTTGTTATCCCAGCACTGCCGACACTGCTTCTCACAAGCTTGCACCTCGATCCATCGCTTGCATCTTTATCGGTTACCCCTCTAACTCCAAGGGATATCGGTGCTATGATCCCGTCTCCCACCGTGTGTTCACCTCCCGGCATGTTTACTTTGATGAGCATGTGTTTCCGTCTCAGCAGGTACCCCCGGCTGTTCCTCCCGCCACCGGTGGCGCGGGCTCCTCGACGCCTCTAAGGCTCGTTCTGCATTTTATCAACAACAGGCCAGGCGTTACCAAAGCAGAGAAGTGTGATCTAAAACATACAATGTCAGAGAACTTGTTTTACGCCTCCCGGAAAATAAAAAGGACAAGCTCAAACAAAAATGGGAGGGCCCCTTCATCATAGATGAAGTCCTTACTGGAGGATCCTATCTCCTTCGCAATGCAGCAGATAATCGCCTTGAGCCGAACCCATGGAACATTGCCCGGCTCCGAAGATTCTACGCGTAGTTCGGCCTTAGGCCCCACTTGGACTAGGTTTTTTTCCTTTTTTTCTCTCCTTTTTCGTTTTCCCTCTTCCTTCTCAATGTATGTTCGAATCAACCGCACTATTTAGGGTACACATCTTTAAATGTATACACCCCACCATACATGGGGGCTTCTCTAACGAAGCATATTATTAAAAGCTTATAGCTTCCATCGTCTATGTCAGTTATTTCTATACAACTTTTCCCATTATATGCACCTCTATGACTTAAGTTTTTGCCAAGCTGGGTTGCCTCGCTCTTATGCTTATTCCCTACGTTCCCGATTGTTCGGCTAAGGTGTAAAGGGAGCACCTCTGCGATTGTTACAACCGGGTTATCCAGATCTGTACCTCAGACGGGTGAAGCCGAAAGCTAGCGTTCTTAAGGGAATAATTGGTCGGCAAATAAACGACGGGCTGTTTTTTGGAGCAAATATGGAATCGGCTGCCGGTAATTCAGATACAAGCCTAGGCATGCATAATTTAGTATGCCAACCCAAGGAAAGGGACCCCTAACGGAACTATTTTTCTTGGAAGATGTTTCTTACATTAAATAGTAATATAACTTAACTCCCCGAACACATTTTGTCTGTTCGAGCAATATGACCGGATTGCCTGGTTTCCAAAGATACTAAATGTTTCTCATTTAACATATTATACAGAAACACTCCAACTTCTTTGTTCAGAGATAGAAGCTGAAGGTCTATGATGACAAAAAATTTACAAAGTTTGGCAGGAGATAAGTTCAGTCATAAAGTACATTGATACATAGAACTGAACTCCTACTCTCTTTCTACACCATTTATAAGGCTATCTAGCTTACAATCTTCTTGCGAATATTTTGCCGCTATCATTACTTGGAAATATACCAAGTTTACAGGAATTTCCTTCCCATCCGGTCCCTGGGGTCCAACTCGGGCCATATGATTCATATCTAGTCCGGTGTAGCGTGTCTTCACCATGGCCCATGCCTCTCGCGCACCTTCCCGGCATGCAGATGTTGGGTAACGTAGTAATTTCAAAAAAATTCCTACGCACACGCAAGACCATGGTGATGGCATAGCAACGAGAGGGGAGAGTGTCCGTCCACGCACTCGTGAGACCGAAAGCGAAGCGTTATAACAACGTGGTTGATGTAGTCGACGCCTTCACGATCCGACCGATCCAAGCACCGAACGACGGCACCTCCGAGTTCGCACACGCTCAGCTCGATGACGATCCCGGACCGATCCAGCAGAGTGTCGGGATGAGTTCGTCACAAGACGACGGCGCAGGACGATGATGATGCTCCACCGACGCAGGGCTTCGCCTAAGCTCCGCGACGATATGAATTCACCGGCGCGAGGGCTTCGCCTAAGCTCATGACGATATGAACGAAGTGGAATATGGTGGAGGGGGCACCGACACGGCTAAGGAACGATCCGTAGATCAACTTGTGTGTCCTGGGTGCCCCCTGCCTCGAGATATAAAGGAGCAAGGGGTGCGGCCAGCTCAAGGGGGGCGCCGAGGAGTCCTACTCCCACCGGAGTAGGACCCCCTTTCCTAGTTGGAATAGGATTGGGGAGGGAAGAGGGAAGGGCGCCCCCTCCTTGTCCTATTCGGACTAGAGGGGGGGGCGCGCCTGCCCCTGGCCGCCCTTCCTCTTCTCCCTATGGCCCATTAAGGCCCATTGACTTCGGGGTTCCGTAACCCCGGTGTTCCGTAACTTCCTGTTTTCATCCGAACCTTCCAAGTCCAAACATAGGCTTCCAATATATCAATCTTTATGTCTCGACCATTTCGAGACTCCTCGTCATGTCCGTGATCACATCCGGGACTCAACAACCTTCGTACATCAAAACTTATAAACTCATAATGAATCGTCATCGAAACGTTAAGCGTGCGGACCCTACGGGTTCGAGAACTATGTAGACATGACCTAGAACCATTCTCGGTCAATAACCAATAGCGGAACCTGGATGCCCATATTGGTTCCTACATATTCTACGAAGATCTTTATCGGTCAAACCGCATAACGATATCGTTGTTCCTTTTGTCATCGGTATGTTACTTACCCGAGATTCGATCGTCGGTATCCAATACCTAGTTCAATCTCGCATCGTAAGTCTCTTTACTCGTTCCGTAATACATCATCTCACAACTAACTCATTAGTTGTAATGCTTGCAAGGCTTATGTGATGTGTATTACCGAGAAGGCCCAGAGATACCTCTCCGACAATCGGAGTGACAAAACCTAATCTCAAATACGCCAACCCAACAAGTACCTTTGGAGACACCTGTAGTACTCCTTTATAATCACCCGATTCGTTGTGACGTTTGGTAGTACCCAAAGTGTTCCTCCGTAAACGGAGTTGCATAATCTCATAGTTACAGGAACATGTATAGGTCATGAAGAAAGCAATAGCAATATACTAAACGATCAAGTGCTAAGCTAACGGAATGGGTCATGTCAATCACATCATTCTCCTAATGATGTGATCCCATTAATCAAATGACAACACATGTCTATGGTTAGGAAACATAACCATCTTCGATTAATGAGCTAGTCTAGTAGAGGCATACTAGTGACTATCTGCTTGTCTATGTATTCACACATGTATTATGTTTCCGGTTAATACAATTCTAGCATGAATAATAAACATTTATCATGATATAAGGAAATAAATAATAACTTTATTATTGCCTCTAGGGCATATTTCCTTCATCTCCCACTTGCACTAGAGTCAATAATCTAGATTACACAAGAATGATTCTAACACCCATGGAGTCTTGGTGCTGATCATGTTTTGCTCGTGGAAGAGGCTTAGTCAACGGGTCTGCAACATTCAGATCCGTATGTATTTTGCAAATCTCTATGTCTCCCACTTGGACTTGGCCCGAATGGAATTGAAGCGTCTTTTGATATGCTTGGTCCTCTTGTGAAATCTGGATTCCTTTGCCAAGGCAATTGCACCAAGATTGTCACGAAGATCTTCATTGGTCCCGATGCACTAGGTATGACACCTAGATCGAAATGAACTCTTTCATCCAGACTCCTTCATTTTCTCGCTTCCAAGCAGCTATGTACTCCGCTTCACATGTAGATCCCGCCACGACGCTTTGTTTAGAACTGCACCAACCGACAGCTCCACCGCTTAATAAAAATACGATCCGGTTTGCGATTTAGAATCGTCCGGATCGTGTCAAAGCTTGCATCGACGTAACCATTTACGACTAGCTCTTTGTCACCTCCATATACGAGAAACATATCCTTAGTCCTTTTCGTATTTCAGGATATTCTTGACCGCTGTCCAAAGGATCCACTCTGGATTACTTTGGTACCTTCCCGCCAAGCTTACAGCTAAGCATACGTCAGTCGGTACACAGCATTGCATACATGATAGAGCCTATGGCTGAAGCATAGGAACATCTTTCATTTCTCTCTATCTTCTGCTGTGGTCGGGAATTGAGTCGACTCAATCTTACACCTTGTGTCTGGTAAAAACCTTTCTTTGCTCGATCCATTTTGAACTTCTTCAAAACTTTATCAAGGTATGTGCTTTGTGAAAGTCCAATTAAGCGCCTTGATCTATCTCTATAGATCTTGATGCCCAATATGTAAGCAGCTTCACCGAGGTCTTTCATTGAAAAACTTTTATTCAAGTATCCTTTTATGCTATCCAGAAATTCTATATCATTTCCAATCAACAATATGTCGTCCACATATAATATCGAGAAATGCTACAGAGCTCCCACTCACTTTCTTGTAAATACAGACTTCTCCAAAAGTCAGATAAAACCATATGCTTTGATCACACTATCAAAGCGTTTATTCCAACTCCGAGAGGCTTGCACTGACCATAAATTGATCGTTGAGCTTGCACACTTTGTTAGCACCCTTTGGATCAACAAAACCTTCTGGTTGCATCATATACAACTCTTCTTCTAGAAATCCATTCAAGAATGCAGTTTTACATCCATTTGCCAAATTTCATAATCATAAAATGCGGCAATTGCTAACATGATTCGGACAGACTTAAGCATCGCCACTGGTGAGAAAGTCTCATCGTAGTCAACCCCTTGAACTTGTCGAAAACCTTTTGCAACAAGTCGAGCTTTGTAGACAGTTACATTACCATCGCGTCGGTCTTCTTCTTAAACATCCATTTATTCTCAATGGCTTGCCGATCATCGGCAAGTCAACCAAAGTCCATACTTTGTTCTCATACATGGATCCCATCTTAGATTTCATGGCTTCCAGCCATTTCGCGAATCTGGGCTCACCATCGCTTCTTCATAGTTTGTAGGTTCGCCATGGTCAAGTAACATGACTTCGTAATAGGATTACCGTACCACTGTGCGTATTTTACTCTGGTTGACCTCTGAAGTTCAGTAGTAACTTGATCCAAGCTTCATGATCATCATCATTAGTTTCCTCACTAATTGGTGTAGTTGTCACAGAACCGTTTCTTGTGATGAACTACCTTCCAATAAGGGAGCAGATCTGATTATATCATCAAGTTCTACTTTCCTCCCACTCACTTCTTTCGAGAGAAACTCCTTCTCTAGAAAGGATCCGAATTTAGCAACGAAAACCTTGCCTTCAGATCTGTGATAGAAGGTGTACCCAACAGTCTCCTTTGGGTATCCTATGAAGACACATTTCTCCGATTTGGGTTCGAGCTTATCCGGTTGAAGTTTTTCACATAAGCATCGCAGCCCCAAACTTTAAGAAACGATAACTTTGGTTTCTTGCCAAACCACAGTTCATACGGTGTCGCCTCAACGGACTTAGATGGTGCCCTATTTAACGTGAATGCGGCCGTCTCTAAAGCATATCCCCAAAACGATAGCGGTAAATCAGTAAGAGACATCATAGATCGCACCATATCAAGTAAAGTACGATTCTGACGTTCGGACACACCATTTCTCTGTGGTGTTCCGGGTGGCGTGAGTTGAAACTATTCCACATTGTTTCAAATGTAAACCAAACTCGTAACTCAAATATTCTCCTCCACGATCCGATCGTAGAAACTTTATTTTCTTGTTACGATGATTTTCCACTTCACTCTGAAATTCTTTGAACTTTTCAAATGTTTCAGATTTGTGTTTCATTAAGTAGATATACCCATATCTGCTCAAATCATCTGTGAAGGTGAGAAAATAACGATACCCGCGCGTGCCTCAACATTCATTGGACCACAAACATCGGTATGTATGATTTCCAACAAATCAGTTGCTCGCTCCATAGTTCCGAGAACGGCGTTTTGTCATCTTGCCCATGAGGCACGGTTCGCAAGTACCAAGTGATTCATAATCAAGTGATTCGAAGCCCATCAAGATGGAGTTTCTTCATGCATTTTACACCGATATGACCCAAACGGCGGTGCCACAAATAAGTTGCATTATCATTATCAACTCTGCATCTTTTGGTTTCAACACTATGAATATGTGTACTACTACTATCGAGATTCAATAAAATAGACCACTCTTCAAGGGTGCATGACCATAAAAGATATTATTCATATAAATAGAACAACCATTATTCTCTGTCTTAAATGAATAACCGTCTCGCATCAAACAAGATCCAGATATAATGTTAATGCTTAACGCGGCACCAAATAACAATTATTTAGGTCTAAAACTAATCCCGATGGTAGATGTAGAGGTAGCGTGCCGACCGCGATCACATCGACTTTGGAACCATTTCCCGCGCGCATCGTCACCTCGTCCTTAGCCAATCTTCGCTAATCCGTAGTTCCTGCTTTGAGTTGCAAATATTAGCAAGAACCAGTATCAAATACCTGTGTACTCATGCGAGTATTAATAAGGTACACATCAATAACATGTATATCACATATACCTTTGATCACCTTGCCATCCTTCTTATCCGCCAAATACTTGGGGCAGTTCCGCTTCCGGTGTCCAGTTTGCTTGCAAGAAAACACTCGGTTTCAGGCTTAGGTCCAGACTTGGGTTTCTTCTCTTGAGCAGCAACTTTCTTGCTGTTCTTTTGAAGTTCCTTCTTCTTTCCTTTGCCCTTTTCTTGAAACTAGTGGTCTTGTTGACCATCAACACTTGATGCTCTTTCTTGATTTCTACCTCCATGCTTTTAGCATTGCGAAGAGCTCGGGAATTATTTTGGTCATCCCTTGCATATTATAGTTCATCACGAAGCTCTTGTAGCTTGGTGGCAGTGATTGGAGAATTCTGTCAATGACACTATCATCCGGAAGAGTAACTCCTAGTTGAATCAAGTGATTATTATACCCAGACATTTTGAGTATATGTTCACTGACAGAACTATTCTCCTCCATCTTGTAGCTATAGAACTTATTGGAGACTTCATATCTCTCAATCCGGGCATTTGCTTGAAATATTAACTTCAACTCCTGGAACATCTCATATGCTCCATGACGTTCAAAACGTCGTTGAAGACCCGGTTCTAAGCCGTAAAGCATGGCACACTGAACTATCGAGTAGTCATCGCTTTGCTCGCCAGACGTTCACAACTTCGGCGTTGCTCTCTGCAGAGGCTGGCACCCAGCGGTACTTCCAGACGTAATTCTTACGTGCAGCAATGAGGATAATCCTCGTTACGGACCCAGTCCGTAATTGCTACCATCATCTTTCAACTTTGCTTTCTCAAGGAACACATTAAAATTCAACGGAACAACAAAGACGAGCCATCTATCTACAAGAAACATAGACAAGCAAAAATACTATCGGTACTAAGTTCATGATAAATTTAAGTTTAATTAATCATATTAAAACCTCCCACTTAGACAGACATCTCTCTAGTCATCTAAGTGATTACGTGATCCAAATCAACTAAACCATGTCCGATCATCACGTGAGATGGAGTAGTTTCAATGGTGAACATCACTATGTTGATCATATCTACTATATGATTCACGCTTGACCTTTCGGTCTCCGTGTTCGAGGCCATATCTGTTATATGCTAGGCTCGTCAAGTTTAACCTGAGTATTCGCGTGCGCAACTGTTTTGCACCCGTTGTATTTGAACGTAGAGCCTATCACACCCGATCATCACGTGGTGTCTCAAAGACGAAGAACTTTCGCAACGGTGCATACTCGGGAGAACACTTCTTGATAATTTTAGTGAGAGATCATCTTATAATGCTACCGTCAATCAAAGCAAGATAAGATGCATAAAGGATAAACATCACATGCAATCAATATAAGTGATATGATATGGTCATCATCATCTTGTGCTTGTGATCTCCATCGCCAAGCACCGTCATGATCACCATCGCCACCGGGCGCGACACCTTGATCTCCATCGTAGCATCGTTGTCGCCTCGCCAACTATTGCTTCTACGACTATCGCTACTGCTTAGTGATAAAGTAAAGCAATTACATGGCTTTGCATTTCATACAATAAAGCGACAACCATATGGCTCTCGCCATTGCCGATAACTCGGTTACAAAACATGATCATCTCATACAATAAAATATAGCATCACGTCTTGACCACATCACATCACAACATGCCCTGCAAAAACAAGTTAGACGTCCTCTACTTTGTTGTTGCAAGTTTTACGTGGCTGCTACGGGCTGAGCAAGAACCGTTCTTACCTACGCATCAAAACCACAAGCGATAGTTTGTCAAGTTGGTGCTGTTTTAACCTTCGCAAGGACCGGGCGAGCCACACTCGGTTCAACTAAAGTGAGAGAAACCGACACCGCCGGTCACCTTTAAGCAACTAGTGCTCAAGCGGTGAAACCAGTCTCGCGTAAGCGTCGCGTAATGTCGGTCGGGCGCTTCATCTCACAATACCGCCGAACCAAAGTATGACATGCTGGTAAGCAAGTATGACTTATATCGCCCACAACTCACTTGTGTTCTACTCGTGCATATGACATCAACGCATAAAACCAGGCTCGGATGCCATGTTGGGTAACGAGTAATTTCAAAAAATTCCTACGCACACGCAAGACCATGGTGATGGCATAGCAACGAGAGGGAGAGTGTCGTCCACGTACCCTCGTGAGACCGAAAGCGAAGCGTTATAACAACGCTGTTGATGTAGTCGTGCGCCTTCATGATCCGACCGATCCAAGCAC
This sequence comes from Aegilops longissima, assembly GCA_021605205.1. Lineage (NCBI taxonomy): Eukaryota > Viridiplantae > Streptophyta > Magnoliopsida > Poales > Poaceae > Aegilops > Aegilops longissima. The sequence goes on along the minus strand of CM038677.1, from coordinate 673,001,848 downwards.
CGAACGACGGCACCTCCGAGTTCGCACACGTTCAGCTCGATGACGATCCCGGACCGATCCAGCAAAGTGTCGGGATGAGTTCCACAAGACGACGGCGTGGCAGGACGATGATGATGCTCCACCGACGCAGGGCTTCGCCTAAGCTCGCGACGATATGACTTCACGGCGCAGGGCTTCGCCTAAGCTCGCGACGATATGACTTCACCGCGCAGGGCTTCGCCTAAGCTCATGACGATATGACCAAGTGGAATATGGTGGAGGGGGCACCGACACGGCTAAGGAACGATCCGTAGATCAACTTGTGTGTCCCGGGTGCCCCCGCCTCAGATATAAAGGAGCAAGGGGGTGCGGCCAGCCCAAGGGGCGCGCGAGGAGTCCTACTCCCACGGAGTAGGACCCCCCCCTTTCCTAGTTGGAATAGGATTGGGAGGGAAGAGGGAAGGCGCCGCCTCTCTCCTGTCCTATTCGGACTAGAGGAGGGGGGCGCGCCTGCCCTGGGCGGCCCTTCCTCTTCTCCCTATGGCCCATTAAGGCCCATTGACTTCGGGGTTCCGTAACCCCGGTGTTCCGTAACTTCTGCTTTCATCCGAACCTTCCAAGTCCAAACATAGGCTTCCAATATATCAATCTTTATGTCTCGACCATTTCGAGACTCCTCGTCATGTCCGTGATCACATCCGGACTCAACAACCTTCGTACATCAAAACTTATAAACTCATAATGAACTGTCATCGAAACGTTAAGCGTGCGGACCCTACGGGTTCGAGAACTATGTAGACATGACCTAGAACCATTCTCGGTCAATAACCAATAGCGGAACCTGGATGCCCATATTGGTTCCTACATATTCTACGAAGATCTTTATCGGTCAAACCGCATAACGATATACGTTGTTCCTTTTGTCATCGGTATGTTACTTACCCGAGATTCGATCGTCGGTATCCAATACCTAGTTCAATCTCGTTACTGGTAAGTCTCTTTACTCGTTCCGTAATACATCATCTCACAACTAACTCATTAGTTGTAATGCTTGCAAGGCTTATGTGATGTGTATTACCGAGAAGGCCCAGAGATACCTCTCCGACAATCGGAGTGACAAAACCTAATCTCGAAATACGCCAACCCAACAAGTACCTTTGGAGACACCTGTAGTACTCCTTTATAATCACCCAGTTACGTTGTGACGTTTGGTAGTACCCAAAGTGTTCCTCCGTAAACGGAGTTGCATAATCTCATAGTTACAGGAACATGTATAGGTCATGAAGAAAGCAATAGCAATATACTAAACGATCAAGTGCTAAGCTAACGGAATGGGTCATGTCAATCACATCATTCTCCTAATGATGTGATCCCATTAATCAAATGACAACACATGTCTATGGTTAGGAAACATAACCATCTTCGATTAATGAGCTAGTCTAGTAGAGGCATACTAGTGACTATCTGTTTGTCTATGTATTCACACATGTATTATGTTTCCGGTTAATACAATTCTAGCATGAATAATAAACATTTATCATGATATAAGGAAATAAATAATAACTTTATTATTGCCTCTAGGGCATATTTCCTTCAGCAGACGTCTTCCATAGCTCGAAGCGACACCGAGCGCCCTTGAACAGGTCCGCCAACCCCTCCATACTTTCTGGAGGGGCATCGGATGTACGTAAGGCTTTGGCCATATACTTCATGGCTTTCCGGGCATGCTCGTCCAACTTTGACAGTTCTTTTAGGACATTGCTTTGAAGCCCAGACACTTCCTCTTCTTGGCGGCCGGTTAATAGACCTGCATAAACCGAATTATAACATTCCGTATTATATGATTATATCAGTACCCCGAATGGTTCAAGAGTCATACCGAATATGCCGCCCTTCAGCGTTTGGTTCTCCTGTTGCGCATCCAAGAGTTGAGCCTTTAAGCTCTTTATCTCTTTGGCTTGCTTCTTCACTTCCTCTTCCAGTTCTTTATCTTTGCCCCCGATCGTTGGGGCACTCTTCTTTTCTTCAAGCTCTGTGACAACGACATTTAGCTGTGTCTGGCTTGTCTTGAGCTCCTGGGACAATGCGATGTTCTTCTCCTTGAGGACCTGCGGTCATACATGATCCTCAAATCTGTTAGTTCCTACCGCCTTAAGTCCCGGGGGCTACTGGTATGTATATAGTTTATAAATTTTCACCTGTATATCCTTTGAGAAGAGGCAAGTAACTCCAGTAAGTCCGTCCCGGGCAGCTCGGATATACGCGTCCACGGTGCTAAGAGCGGTAAATTCTTGCTTCGAAAAGGCCGGGGCGCGCAGGGTATCTTTTAAGCGATGGTGATTCATCGCGCTCTCCACCTCGGAGTTAGTGACGGACACTTCATCCGGATCTTCATGAGGTGGATGAGACGGCGCCACCCCTATATGCGCCCTCGTCCTAGTTGACGAGTTCGGCACCGCATTGGCTGCGGCTCGGCTTGCTGGGATATTTGGTACTGTTTGTCGTATACTCTCCTGAGATGATAGAAGGAGGAGGAAAATGACGATTCGGCTTTATGCCTAGACATGAAGTAATGAATATACCTCTTTGGTGATGGAGCAGGCTCAGCAGCGTTCACGATCCCCTTTCGTTTCATGCGCTCACCTCGCGAAGGAGCCGTTTTCCTTTTGACTGCCCATGGTTGGGTACAGCTTGCTGAGCGCCGATCCTGTGGAACACGGTCCAGTACGGATGGTATGTTGTGAATAGAAGTGTTTCCCCTTTTAAAGGAATTCCAAACACTTACCTTAACGAAGGGATAGAGATCGGGGTAGTCGGCCACAATGGCTACCTCCGAGCCGTCAAGGCTTGCCTGATAATAAACTCCGTCATCAAACTCTACGAATATATTTGGATCCTCATGGAATCCGGGGTCTTCATTGCGAGCATGGTCCTCTGGTTGAGGGGGGGGGGAGGCAATAAATGTTCTCAACCACCTTCCTCCATGACTGTTGTAGAGCAACCAGAGTATTCAGTTAATGCATCCCAATGATAAAAAAGTGCCGAATGACTAACTTACCCATTCAATGGGAGTGTACATGGAGAAACCTTCCGACAATTTAAATGGGCGAAGTCTTCTTCTTCCCCTTTATAAAGGTCGGTCAACATGGCAGCCAATGCGGCTTGGTTATCCAGACCCTTTCGCGAGACGCGTCATCCTCCCTGTTGTAGTTCCATAAAGGAGCCACTCTGGATTGAAGAGGTTGGATGCATCTCTTTATTGCAATGGCCACGACTTCAACGATGGAGAGTCCGGAATGGGTCAGCAATCTGACCTTGCTGACCAGTCTCATCACATCCGCACTAACCTCCTATCCGGGGACTTGGGGCGCCAGCTGAGTAGCTTCTTCAAGGGTGCGCTGGAGAATTCAGGAAGTCCTCGCTGGACTGGGTCCGGAAGAGGAACATCTTCAATGTAGAACCATTCTGAAGACCATTCTTCGGACCCTCTCTTCAGAGTCCCAACTGGGTATCCGGATCCGGCTATGTGCCATACTTCAGCGTCGCCCACTTAAAATATAGACCCTCCGCCCTGGTGGCGGGGGACGAGGCAAAATAACTTTTTCCATAGTTTGAAATGAGCCTCGCAGCCTAAAAATAATTCGCAGAGGGCGACAAAATCGGAGATGTGCAGAATGGAACCTAGTGTGAGGTTGTGCAGCTGGATCCCGTAGTACTCCAATAGACCCCTGAGGAAGGGGTGGATCGGGAATCCTACGCCCCTCAGAAGGAACGAGATGAAGCACACCCTCTCCCCTTGGCTAGGGTTGGGGAAATTTTCTGCCAATGCACCATCGCCCCTAGAAGCCAATCCTGCCCGTACGGAGACTAGATCCGCGGGGGGAAGATATCCTTGCATCTGGAGACGATTAAGATTAAGGTGGGATACAAAACAACTTCACCAATCCCCCTCCTGAGGGCCATGAGGACGCGAGGAGGAGCCAGTGGCGCTAGCCATGGTTTAAGCTTTTTTCGTAGCTTGCTTTGTTGCTCTTTGGGCGATGTGGGATGGCGTTTGGGGATCTAACCTCATTATATAAACGCCGCCCGTGCCTATTAAAGGGTTAAAATGTAAAAAGGTAACAAACCGTTTGCATTCGCCCAAAACGCGTGGAAATCGAGGCGACGGCAGGAAGGAATCATAAAGACTGGACACAGAAGCCGATGCCGAACTATCGTCAATACGGAGTATGGTGGAGAACCCACCTTGCAAAGGCGAAGACTTATATCCGCATACTACATCATCATTGAAGGCAAGTTCGGGGGCTACTGAGGGAGTCGTGGATTCAGGGGTCCTCAGGTGTCCGGCCCAGGAATATGGGTCGGGTTGAATGGGTCGTAGAAGATCAAGCTAAAGACCATCCTCCGTGTCCGGGTAGGACTTCTCCATACGTGAACGGCAATATTAGAGTCCGGGTGTATTGTTTCCTTCCCTTGAGAACCGACCTTCTACAAACCCTAGGTCCCTCCGGTGTGTATATAAACCGGAGGGTTTAGTCCGTAGAGATCATCATTATCATCATCGGAATATTCATAGGCTAGACATCTAGGGTTTAGCCACCACGATCTCGAGGTAGATCAACTCTGGTAACCTCTATACTCTTTGAATATAATCAAGCAGGAGTAGGGTTTTACCTCCTTAAAGAGGGCCTGAACCTGGGTAAACATTGTGTCCCTTTGTCCACTGTTACCATCAATCATTAGACGCACAGCTTGGGCCCCCCTACCCGAGATCTGCCGGTTTTGACACTGACAGCGGGCGCACATGCGCATGGCGGTTGTGGTGGCCATAGTGAAGGAAATATGCCCTAGAGGCAATAATAAAGTTATTATTTATTTCCTTATATCATGATAAATGTTTATTATTCATGCTAGAATTGTATTAACCGGAAACATAATACATGTGTGAATACATAGACAAACAGATAGTCACTAGTATGCCTCTACTAGACTAGCTCATTAATCGAAGATGGTTATGTTTCCTAACCATAGACATGTGTTGTCATTTGATTAATGGGATCACATCATTAGGAGAATGATGTGATTGACATGACCCATTCCGTTAGCTTAGCACGTGATCGCTTAGTATATTGCTATTGCTTTCTTCATGACCTATACATGTTCCTCGTAACTATGAGATTATGCAACTCCTGTTTACGGAGGAACACTTTGGTACTACCAAACGTCACAACGAATCGGGTGATTATAAAGGAGTACTACAGGTGTCTCCAAAGGTACTTGTTGGGTTGGCGATTTGAGATTAGGTTTTGTCACTCCGATTGTCGGAGAGGTATCTCTGGGCCTTCTCGGTAATACACATCACATAAGCCTTGCAAGCATTACAACTAATGAGTTAGTTGTGAGATGATGTATTATGGAACGAGTAAAGAGACTTACCAGTAACGAGATTGAACTAGGTATTGGATACCGACGATCGAATCTCGGGTAAGTAACATACCGATGACAAAAGGAACAACGATGTCGTTATGCGGTTTGACCGATAAAGATCTTCGAGAATATGTAGGAACCAATATGGGCATCCAGTTTCCGCTATTGGTTATTGACCGAGAATGGTTCTAGGTCATGTCTACATAGTTCTCGAACCCGTAGGGTCCGCACGCTTAACGCTTCGATGACAGTTCATTATGAGTTTATAAGTTTTGATGTACCAAGGTTGTTCGAGTCCCGGATGTGATCACGGACATGACGAGGAGTCTCAAATGGTCGAGACATAAAGATTGATATATTGGAAGCCTATGTTTGACTTGAAAGGTTCCGGATAAAACAGACGTTATCGGAACACCGGGGTTACTGAACCCCGGGGTCAATGGGCCTTGATGGGCCATAAGGGAGAAGAGGAAGGGCCGGCAGGGCAGGCGCGCCCCCTCCCATCTAGTCCGAATAGGACAAGGAGAGGGGGGCGGCGCCCCCTTCCCTCTTCCCCCTCCCCAAAGTCCTAGTCTAACTAGGAGAAGGGGGGGGAGTCCTACTCCCGGTGGGAGTAGGACTCCTCCAGGCGCGCGCCCCTAGGGCTGGCCGCACCCCTTGCTCCTTTATATCTGGGGCAGGGGGCACCCCATGACACACAAGTTGATCTACGGATCGTTCTTAGCCGTGTAAAGTGCCCTCCTCCACCATATTCCACTTGGTCATATCGTCATGAGCTTAGGCGAAGCCCTGCGCCGTGAAGTCATATCGTCGCGGAGCTTAGGCGAAGCCCTGCGTCGGTGGAGCATCATCATCGTCACCACGCCGTCAGGTTGACGGAACTCATCCCCGACGCTTTGCTGGATCGGAGCCCGGGATCGCCATCGAGCTGAACATGTGCGAACTCGGAGGTGCCGTGACGCTCGGTACTTGGATCGGTCGGATCGTGAAGACGTCGACTACATCAACCGCGTTGTTATAACGCTTCGCTTTCGGTCTCACGAGGGTACGTGGACGGACACTCTTCCCTCGTTGCTATGCCATCACCATGGTCTTGCGTGTGCGAGGAAATTTTTGAAATTACTACGTTCCCCAACAAAGGGCATCCGAGCCTGGTTTTATGCGTTGATGTCATATGCACGAGTAGAACACAAGTGAGTTGTGGGCGATATAAGTCATACCGCTTACCAGCATGTCATACTTTGGTTCGGCGGTATTGTGAGATGAAGCGGCCCGACCGACATTACGCAGACGCTTACGCGAGACTGGTTTCACCGCCGAGCACTAGTTGCTTAAAGGTGACCGCGGGTGTCTGCTTCTCTCACTTTAGTTGAACTGAGTGTGGCTACGCCCGGTCCTTGCGAAGGTTAAAACAACACCAACTTGACAAACTATCGCTGTGGTTTTGATGCGAGGTAAGAACGGTTCTTGCTCAGCCCGTAGCAGCCACGTAAAACTTGCAACAACAAAGTAGAGGACGTCTAACTTGTTTTTGCAGGGCATGTTGTGATGTGATGTGGTCAAGACGTGATGCTATATTTTATTGTATGAGATGATCATGTTTTGTAACCGAGTTATCGGCAACTGGCAGGAGCCATATGGTTGTCGCTTTATTGTATGAAATGCAAAAGTCATGTAATTGCTTTACTTTATCACTAAGCAGTAGCGATAGTCATAGAAGCAATAGTTGGCGAGAAGACAACGATGCTACGATGGAGATCAAGGTGTCGCGCCGGTGACGATGGTGATCATGACGGTGCTTCGGCGATGGAGATCACAAGCACAAGATGATGATGACCATATCATATCACTTATATTGATTGCATGTGATGTTTATCCTTTATGCATCTTATCTTGCTTTGATTGACGGTAGCATTATAAGATGATCTCTCACTAAAATTATCAAGAAGTGTTCTCCCTGAGTATGCACCGTTGCGAAAGTTCTTCGTGCTGAGACACCACGTGATGATTGGGTGTGATAGGCTCTACGCTCAAATACAACGGGTGCAAAACAGTTGCACACGCGGAATACTCAAAGTTAAACTTGACGAGCCTAGCATATAACAGATATGGCCTCGGAACACGGAGACCGAAAGGTCAAACGTGAATCATATAGTAGATATGATCAACATAGTGATGTTCACCATTGAACTACTCCATCTCACGTGATGATCGGACATGGTTTAGTTGATTTGGATCACGTAATCACTTAGATGACTAGAGAGATGTCTGTCTAAGTGGGAGTTTTTGAATATGATTAATTAAACTTAAATTTATCATGAACTTAGTACCGATAGTATTTTGCTTGTCTATGTTTATTGTAGATAGATGGCTCGTCTTGTTGTTCCGTTGAATTTTAATGCGTTCCTTGAGAAAGCAAAGTTGAAAGATGATGGTAGAAATTACACGGACTGGGTCCGAATTTGAGGATTATCCTCATTGCTGCATGGAAGAATTACGCCCCGAAGCACCGCTGGGTGCCAGTGCCTGCAGAGAGCAACGCCGAAGTTGTGAACGTCTGGCGAGCAAAGCTGATGACTACTCTATAGTTCGGTGTGCCATGCTTTACGGCTTAGAACCGGTCTTCAACGACGTTTTGAACGTCATGGAGCATATGAGATGTTCCAGAGTTGAAGTTAATATTTCAAGCAAATGCCCGGATTGAGAGATATGAAGTCTCCAATAAGTTCTATAGCTGCAAGATGGAGGAGAATAGTTCATCGGTGAACATATACTCAAAATGTCCGGGTATAATAATCACTTGATTCAACTGGGAGTTACTCTTCCGGATGATAGTGTCATTGATGAATTCTCCAATCACGCCACCAAGCTACAAGAGCTTCGTGATGAACTATAATATGCAAGGGATGACCAAAACAATTCCCGAGCTCTTCGCAATGCTAAAAGCAGCGGAGGTAGAAATCAAGAAAGAGCATCAAGTGTTGATGGTCAACAAGACCACTAGTTTCAAGAAAAGGGCAAAGGAAAGAAGAAGGAACTTCAAAAGAACAGCAAGAAAGTTGCTGCTCAAGAGAAGAAACCCAAGTCTGGACCTAAGCCTGAAATCGAGTGTTTTACCGCAAGCAAACCGACACCGAAGCGGAAATGCCCCAAGTATTTGGCGGATAAGAAGGATGGCAAGGTGATCAAAGGTATATGTGATATACATGTTATTGATGTGTACCTTACTAATACTCGCAGATAGTACTGGTATTTGATCTCTGGTTCATTGCTAATATTTGCAACTCAAACAGAACTACGGATTGCGAAGATTGGCTAAGGACGAGGTGACGATGCGCGTGGGAAATGGTTCCAAAGTCGATGTGATCGCGGTCGGCACGCTACCTCTACATCTACCACGGGATTAGTTTTAGACCTAAATAATTGTTATTTGGTGCAGCGTTAAGCATGAACATTATATCTGGATCTTGTTTGATGCGAGACGGTTATTCATTTAAGACAGAGAATAATGGTTGTTCTATTTATATGAATAATATCTTTTATGGTCATGCACCCTTGAAGAATGGTCTATTTTATTGAATCTCGATAGTAGTAATACACATATTCATAGTGTTGAAACCAAAAGATGCAGAGTTGATAATGATAATGCAACTTATTTGTGGCATCGCCGCTTGGGTCATATCGGTGTAAAACGCATGAAGAAACTCCATACCGATGGGCTTCGAATCACTTGATTATGAATCACTTGGTACTTATGTAACCGTGCCTCATGGGCAAGATGACTAAAACGCCGTTCTCCGGAACTATGGAGCGAGCAACTGATTTGTTGGAAATCATACATACTGATGTATGTGGTCCAATGAATGTTGAGGCTCGGGCGGGTATCGTTATTTTCTCACCTTCACAGATGATTTGAGCAGATATGGGTATATCTACTTAATGAAACACAAATCTGAAACATTCGAAAAGTTCAAAGAATTTCAGAGTGAAGTTGAAAATCATCGTAACAAGAAAATAAAGTTTCTACGATCTGATCGTGGAGGAGAATATTTGAGTTACGAGTTTGGTTTACATTTGAAACAATGTGGAATAGTTTAGCAACTCACGCCACCCGAACACCACAGAGAAATGGTGTGTCCGAACGTCGAATCGTACTTTACTTGATATGGTGCGATCTATGATGTCTCTTACTGATTTACCGCTATCGCTTTGGGGATATGCTTTAGAGACGGCCGCATTCACGTTAAATAGGGCACCATCTAAGTCCGTTGAGACGACACCGTATGAACTGTGGTTTGGCAAGAAACCAAAGTTGTCGTTTCTTAAAGTTTGGGGCTGCGATGCTTATGTGAAGAAACTTCAACCAGATAAGCTCGAACCCAAATCGGAGAAATGTGTCTTCATAGGATACCCAAAGGAGACTGTTGGGTACACCTTCTATCACAGATCTGAAGGCAAGATTTTCGTTGCTAAATTCGGATCCTTTCTAGAGAAGGAGTTTCTCTCGAAAGAAGTGAGTGGGAGGAAAGTAGAACTTGATGAGATAATCAGATCTGCTCCCTTATTGGAAGGTAGTTCATCACAAGAAATGGTTCTGTGACAACTACACCAATTAGTGAGGAAACTAATGATGTTGATCATGAAACTTCAGATCAAGTTACTCTGAACTCAGAGGTCAACCAGAGTAAAATACGCACTGTGAGTGGTACGGTAATCCTATTCGAAGTCATGTTACTTGACCATGGCGAACCTACAAACTATGAAGAAGCGATGGTGAGCCCAGATTCGCGAAATGGCTGGAAGCCATGAAATCTGAGATGGGATCCATGTATGAAAACAAAGTATGGACTTTGGTTGACTTGTTCGATGATCGGCAAGCCATTGAGAATAAATGGATCTTTAAGAAGAAGACCGACGCCGATGGTAATATAACTGTCTACAAAGCTCGACTTGTTGCGAAAGGTTTTCGACAAGTTCAAGGGGTTGACTACGATGAGACTTTCTCACCCGAAGCGATGCTTAAGTCTGTCCGAATCATGTTAGCAATTGCCGCATTTTATGATTATGAAATTTGGCAAATGGATGTAAAACTGCATTCTTGAATGGATTTCTAGAAGAAGAGTTGTATATGATGCAACCAGAAGGTTTTGTTGATCCAAAGGGTACTAACAAAGTGTGCAAGCTCCAGCGATCAATTTATGGTCCGTGCAAGCCTCTCGGAGTTGGAATAAGCGCTTTGATAGTGTGATCAAAGCATATGGTTTTATCTGAGACTTTTGGAGAAGCCTCAGTATTTACAAGAAAGTGAGTGGGAGCTCAGAGCATTTCGATATTATATGTGGACGACATATTATTGATTGGAAATGATATAGAATTTCTGGATAGCATAAAAGGATACTTGAATAAAAGTTTTCAATGAAAGACCTCGGTGAAGCTGCTTACATATTGGGCATCAAGATCTATAGAGATAGATCAAGACGCTTAATTGACTTTCACAAAGCACATACCTTGATAAAGTTTTGAAAAAGTTCAAAATGGATCGAGCAAAGAAAGGTTTTTACCAGATTATAAGGTGTAAGATTGAGTCGACTCAATGCCCGACCACAACAGAAGATAGAGAGAAAATGAAAGATGTTCCTATGCTTCAGCCATAGGCTCTATCATGTATGCAATGCTGTGTACCTGACACTGACGATGCTTAGCAAGAAGCTTGGCAGGAAGGTACCAAAGTAATCCAGAGTGGATCATCGACAGTGGTCAAGAACATCCTGAAATACCCGAAAAGGACTAAGGATATGTTTCTCGATATGGAGGTGACAAAGAGCTAGTCGTAAATGGTTACGCCGATGCAAGCTTTGACATCGATCCGGACGATTCTAAATCGCAAACCGGACACGTGTTTTTATTAAACAGTGGAGCTGTCGGTTGGTGCAGTTCTAAACAAAGCGCCGTGGCAGGATCTACATGTGAAGCGGAGTACATAGCTGCTTCGAAGCAGCAAATGAAGGAGTCTGGATGAAAGAGTTCATTTCCGATCTAGGTGTCATACCTAGTGCATCGGGACCAATGAAGATCTTCGTGACAATATCGTGCAATTGCCTTGGCAAAGGAATCCAGATTTCACAAGAGGACCAAGCATATCAAAAGACGCTTCAATTCCATTGGGACCAAGTCCAAGTGGGAGACATAGAGATTTGCAAAATACATACGGATCTGAATGTTGCAGACCCGCTGACTAAGCCTCTTCCACGAGCAAAACATGATCAGCACCAAGACTCCATGGGTGTTAGAATCATTCTTGTGTAATCTAGATTATTGACTCTAGTGCAAGTGGGAGACTAAAGGAAATATGCCCTAGAGGCAATAATAAAATTATTATTTATTTCCTTATATCATGATAAATGTTTATTATTCATGCTAGAATTGTATTAACCGGAAACATAATACATGTGTGAATACATAGACAAGCAGATAGTCACTAGTATGCCTCTACTAGACTAGCTCATTAATCAAAGATGGTTATGTTTCCTAACCATAGACATGTGTTGTCATTTGATTAATGGGATCACATCATTAGGAGAATGATGTGATTGACATGACCCATTCCGTTAGCTTAGCACGTGATCGCTTAGTATATTGCTATTGCTTTCTTCATGACCTATACATGTTCTCGTAACTATGAGATTATGCAACTCCTGTTTACGGAGGAACACTTTGGTACTACCAAACGTCACAACGAATCGGGTGATTATAAAGGAGTACTACAGGTGTCTCCAAAGGTACTTGTTGGGTTGGCGATTTGAGATTAGGTTTTGTCACTCCGATTGTCGGAGAGGTATCTCTGGGCCTTCTCGGTAATACACATCACATAAGCCTTGCAAGCATTACAACTAATGAGTTAGTTGTGAGATGATGTATTACGGAATGAGTAAAGAGACTTACCGTAATGAGATTGAACTAGGTATTGATACCGACGATCGAATCTCGGGTAAGTAACATACCGATGACAAAAGGAACAACGATGTCGTTATGCGGTTTGACCGATAAAGATCTTCAGAGAATATGTAGGAACCAATATGGGCATCCAGGTTCCGCTATTGGTTATTGACCGAGAATGGTTCTAGGTCATGTCTACATAGTTCTCGAACCCGTAGGGTCCGCACGCTTAACGCTTCGGCGAGTTCATTATGAGTTTATAAGTTTTGATGTACGAAGGTTGTTCGAGTCCCGGATGTGATCACGGACATGACGAGGAGTCTCGAAATGGTCGAGACATAAAGATTGATATATTGGAAGCCTATGTTTGACTTGGAAAGGTTCGGATGAAAATAGGACGTTATCGAACACCGGGGTTACGGAACCGGGGGTCAATGGGCCTTGATGGGCCATAAGGGAGAAGAGGAAGGGCCGGCCAGGGCAGGCGCGCCGCCTCCCCTCTAGTCCGAATAGGACAAGAGAGGGGCGGCGCCTTCCCTCTTCCCCTCCCCAAAGTCCTAGTCTAACTAGGAGAAGGGGGAGTCCTACTCTGGTGGGAGTAGGACTCCTCAGCGCGCCCCTAGGGCTGGCCGCACCCCTTGCTCCTTTATATACGGGCAGGGGGCACCCATGACACACAAGTTGATCTACGGATCGTTTTAGCGTGCAGCGGTGCCCTCCTCCACCATATTCCACTTCGCCATATCGTCGCGGAGCTTAGCGAAGCCCGCGCCGGTGAAGTCATATCGTCGCGGAGCTTAGGCGAAGCCCTGCGCCGGTGGAGCATCATCATCGTCACCACGCCGTCGTGCTGACGGAACTCATCCCCGACGCTTTGCTGGATCGGAGCCCGGGGATCGTCATCGAGCTGAACGTGTGCAGAACTCGGAGGTGCCGTACGTTCGGTACTTGGATCGGTCGGATCGTGAAGACGTACGACTACATCAACCGCGTTGTTATAACGCTTCCGCTTTCGGTCTACGAGGGTACGTGGACAAACACTCTTCCCTCTCGTTGCTATGCCATCACCATGGTCTTGCGTGTGCGTAGGAAAATTTTTGAAATTACTACGTTCCCCAACACATAGCAACGGCAAGGGTTCGCGCCAGGGCCGGTTGGGAGGCTCAGCGCCCACGGCGCAGTAGCAGCAGGTACCAACGGGAGGAGAGGGACGTGGGCGGCAGCAGCGGCATGGGTCGTGGTGATAGCAAGGCGGGGTGAAGCGGGGCAAGGTGAGTAGGGGTGCGGCCTGGTGGTGCGGGGCGGCTGCGTGTGCGTGCGGTAGGAGCGCGAGGCGGCCGACGCAAGGAAACAACGAGGGGAGCGAGCAGGGCCGCGGCAGGGCATGCAACACGTGCACAGGGCGTGGCCAGTAGACGGCCGGAGCGCGCGAGCACGGCGACCAGGGGGCAGAAAGGGGGCATGGGACGGTGCTCACATTCATCATGGGAAGGGGGCGCGAGGCTTGATGAAGCCGTCGGGGAGGAGGACGTGGACGACGTGTGTCGATGTGGTCCTCCAGGTGGCGGTGTCGGGGCGACAAGGCGTCGAGCCCGATCCAGATCTGGATCGGGGGTATGGGGAGGAGAGGCGAGGGAGTGGGGGAAGTGGTGCGGTCAGGGATTAGGGCTTCCTGTAGTGGGGGAGGGGGTTAAGGGGGAGTGAGTGGGCCGGTCGGCTGGGCCAAGGCCCAGTTGGGCCGAGGGGGGTTTCTTTTCCTTTTATTTCTATTTTCTGCCTTTTCTTTTTATTTATTTTCCTTTTGCTGTTTTATTCATTTTAGAGTATTTAAGCATTTTGTAAAAGTGTGGTTCGTTCACCAATATTACTTGTGAATCTGAAGACTAGCAGAGGTTTACTGTAGCTTAAATATCCGGGCGTTACAAATATCCTCCACCACAAGAAATCTTGTCCCGAGATTTAGGAGGTAGACGGAAATAGTGTGGGGTATTCATCACGTAGGCGATCCTCGCGTTCTCAAGTGGCTTCGTCTTCAGAGTGATGCGACCACTTGACTTTGAGGAACTTGATCGCCTTCTGTCGTGTGCGACGTTCAACTTGGTCGAGAATGCGGACCGGATGCTCTTTATAGGAGAATAGTGAACCTGAGAAAGGTTCGATGGAAGCTCCAGTTGATAAGCCACTTTTCCACGTTTCTCGAGAATAGTGAATGGACCAATATAGCGAGGAGCTAGCTTGCCCTTGATCCCGAAGCAGTGAGAACCCTTCATTGGTGTAACTCAGAGATAAGCTTTTTTGCCAGGTTGATAGATCATGTCTTTATGATGACGGTCATACTGACTCTACTGACGTGACTGAGCAGTCTTCAGATTCTCACGAATAATGCGGACTTGTTCTTCGGCATGTTGGATAATATCCAGACTGAAGAGTGGATGTTCCCCAGTTTCTGACCAGTTTAGAGGGGTTTGGCAGTTTCGTCCATATAACACTTCGAAAGGGGCCATCTTCAGACTAGCTTGATAGCTATTATTATAAGAGAACTCAGCATACGGGAGAGATTCCTCCCATTTCTTGTTGAAGGAAATAACACAAGCTCGAAGCATGTCTTCAAGAACTTGGTTGAATCTTTCAACTTTCCCTTGCAACTGAGGATGAAATGCAGTGTTGAATGATAAGTGAGTTCCCATAGCTTCTTGGAAACTTGCCCAGAATCTGGAAGTGAATAAGCTGCCACAGTCCGAACTGATTACCAGTGGAATACCGTGAAGTGAAACAATTCTGGACATGTAGAGGGTTGCCAGCTGACTAGCAGTGATAGTTTCTTTGACAACCAGAAAATGTTGCAACTTTAGAAAGCCGGTCAATGACGGCAAGAATAGCATCATTACCTTTCTGCGATTTGGGAAATCCAGTGACGAAGTCCATTTCAACATGGTCCCATTTCCATTCAGGAATAGAGATAGGTTGCAGGGTTCCACCAGGCCTTTGATGCTCTGCTTTGATACGACGGCAAACATCACACTCAGCAACATAACGAGCAATATCTTGCTTCATGTTTGACCATCAGAATCTCTGACGAATGTCTTGGTACATCTTGGTGCTACCGGGATGAATAGATGATACGTCTCCAACGTATCTATAATTTTTTATTGTTCCATGCTGTTATATTATCATTCTTGGATGTTTTACAATCATTTTATAGTCATTTTATATCTTTTTTGGTACTAACCTATTGACATAGTGCACAGTGCCAGTTGCTGTTTTCTGCATGTTTTTTACATCGCAGGAAATCAATACCAAACGAAGTCCAAACACATCGAAACTTTTTGTGGATTTTTTTGGGCCAGAAGACATCCAGTGGGCCAGGAACGCACCTGAGGGGAGCTCCGAGGGGAGCACAACCCACCAGGGCGCGCCAGGGGGCCCAGGCGCGCCCCGGTAGGTTGTGCCTTCCTCGTTGGCCTCCCGCACCGCCTCTTTGCTCTATAAATATCCCAATATTCCAGAAACCCTAGGGGAGTCGATAAAAATCAATTCCAGCCGCCACAGAGTCCAGAAACACCAGATCCAATCTAGACACCATCACGGAGGGGTGCATCATGTCCATTGGTGCCTCTCCAATGATGCGTGAATAGTCCTTTGTAGACCTACAGGTCCATAGTTAGTAGCTAGATGGCTTCCTCTCTTTCTCTCTTGATTATCAATACAATGGTCTCTTGGAGATCCATATGATGTAAGTCTTTTTGCGGTGTGTTTGTTGGGATCCGATGAACTTTGAGTTTATGATCAGATCTATATTTTTATCCATGAAAGTTATTTGAGTCTTCTTTGATCTCTTATATGCATGATTGATTATAGCCTCGTATTTCTTCTCTGATATTTGGATTTTGTTTGGCCAACTTGGTCTATTTATATTGCAATGGGAAGAGGTGCTTTGTGATGGGTTCGATCTTACGGTGCTTGATCCTAGTGACAGAAAGGGAATCGACACGTATGTATCGTTGCTATTAAGGATAACAAGATGGGTCTATTTATACATAAATAGATCTTGTCTACATCATGTCATCGTTATTATTGCATTACTCCGTTTTCCCATGAACTTAATACACTAGATGCATGCTGGATAGCGGTCGATGTGTGCAGTAGTAGTAGAAGGTGCAAGCAGGAGTAGGTCTATAATCTTGGACGTGATGCCTATATAATGATCATTGCCTGGATATCGTCATGATTATTTGAAGTTCTATCAATTGACTAACAGTAATTGTTTTCCCACCGTTTGCTATTTTTCTCGAGAGAAGCCACTAGTGAAACCTACGGCCCCCGGGTCTCTTTTCATCATATTTTCCTCTGCGATCTATTTTCCTTTGCATTTATTTTTAGATGTATTAAACCAAAAATACAAAAATACCTTGCTGCAATTTATTTGTTCCGCGATCTATTTATCATATCTACCACTTTTATCTCACGTTATTTGCCTATCTTGAGGCGCCGTACCTGAAAGGGATTGACAACCCCTTTAACATGTAGGGTTACGAGTATTTGTTATTTGTGTGCAGGGGCTGTTTACGTGGTGTGAGGATGTTCTCCTAATGGTTCGATAACCTTGGTCTCATCTAAGGGAAATACCTACCTTCGCTATACTGCGTCATCCCTTCCTCTTTGGGGAAATACCGACGTAGTTCTAGCAGACATCAATAGACAGAGGCATATCATGAGCTTCTTTCATAACCTCCTGAGTCATATCCAGGTTTTTCTCCTTACTTGGCACAACTAGGCAGCCTTTGAAGAATAAGGTGTCGTCATCTTCAATAGTGAAGTATGAGGGCCTTCCTTCTGCGAGGTAGCGCTTAATCTAGTGGGCTTGAGAGTCATATTTCTGCAGCGTCTTGATGTTGTCCACGAGATCTGGTTTAGCAACCAGGGTATTGAGAGAACCCTGGGAATCAATGTGGAGGTTCATTTTGCAGCACTCTGGAGGAGGGGGAGCGAGTGCACCAGGAGGAACAATATGGAGGTTCAGCTTCCTGAATTCTTCAACAAGCGAGGGCTGAACTTTGCGAACCTGGAGGTGGTTGCAATACGATTTGCGGCTCTCAAGGCATCAACCATTACATTAGCCTTGCCTTGGGTATAGGAAATACCCAAGTCAAAATCTGCTACAGTCTCCATCCATCTCTACTGACGGAGATTCAGGTCTGGCTGAGTAAACAGATACTTAAGACTTTGGTGGCCGGGGAAGATCTCACAATGATTGCCGAGAAGGTAATGTCACCACTGTTTCAGTGAATGAATGACAGCAGCAAGCTCGAGGTCGTGAACTGGGTAGTTCTCTTTGTGAGGGCACAATTGACGAGAGGCATAAGCAATCACTCCACGCTCTTGCATTAGGACACAACCTAATCCTTGACGGGAAGCGTCGCTGTAAATGACGAAGTCCTTCTTAGTATTAGGTGGAGCAAGCACTGGGGCAGAAGTCAACCTGTCTTTGAGTGCCTAGAAACTTTTCTGACATTTGTCTGTCCATTGGAACTTTATGCCCTTATGCAACGTCAGAGGCTTGGCGATCTTGGAGAAGTTCTCTACGAATTGACGGAAATAGTTGGCAAGTCCGAGAAAACTTCTGACTTGCTTGACATTCTTCGGAGGAGTCCAATCGAGAATAGCCTGAACTCGCTCGAGGTTGACGGCAATTGAAGGAAATATTCCCTAGAGGCAATAATAAAGTAATTGTTTATTTCCTTATATCATGATAAATGTTTATTATTCATGCTAGAATTGTATTAACCGGAAACATGATACATGTGTGAATACATAGACAAACATAATGTCACTAGTATGCCTCTACTTGACTAGCTCATTAATCAAAGATGGTTATGTTTCCTAACCATAGACATGAGTTGTCATTTGATTAACGGGATCACATCATTAGGAGAATTATGTGATTGACATGACCCATTCCGTTAGCTTAGCACTTGATCGTTTAGTATGTTGCTATTGCTTTCTTCATGACTTATACATGTTCCTACAACTATGAGATTATGCAACTCCCATTTACTGGAGGAACACTTTGTGTGCTACCAAACGTCACAACGTAACTGGGTGATTATAAAGGAGCTCTACAGGTGTCTCCAAAGGTACATGTTGGGTTGGCGTATTTTGAGATTAGGTTTTGTCACTCCGATTATCGGAGAGGTATCTCTGGGCCCTCTCGGTAATGCACATCACTATAAGCCTTGCAAGCAAATGTAGCTAATGAGTTAGTTACGGAATGATGCATTACATAACGAGTAAAGAGACTTGCCGGTAACGAGGTTGAACTAGGTATTGGGATACCGACGATCGAATCTCGGGAAAGTAACATACCGATGACAAAGGGAACAACGTATGTTGTTATGCGGTTTGACCGATAAAGATCTTCGTAGAATATGTAGGAGCCAATATGAGCATCCAGGTTCCGCTATTGGTTATTGACCGGAAACGTGTCTCGGTCATGTCTACATAGTTCTCGAACCCGTAGGGTCCGTACGCTTAAGGTTTCGTTGACAGTTTTATTATGAGTTTATGATTTTTGATGTACCGAAGGTTGTTCGGAGTCCCGGATATGATCACGGACATGACGAGGAGTCTTGAAATGGTCGAGACATAATGATTGATATATTGGACGACTATATTTGGACACCGGAAAGGTTCCGGGTGAGATTGGGACAATACCGGAGCTTCGGGAGGTTTATCGGAACCCCCCGGGAGGTATATGGGCCTTATTGGGCCTTAGTGGAAAGGAGGGGAAAGGAGCAAGGGAGGGGGCGTGCCCCCCCAAGCCCATTCCGAATTGGGAGGGCCCCCCCTTTCCTTCCTCCCTCCTTCCTCTTCCTTCCCTCTCCCTCTCCTAATAGGAAAGGGTGATTCCTACTCCCGGTGGGAGTTGGACTCCCCCCCTAGGGCGCGCCACCCCCTTTGGCCGGATGAAAGATCGAGGATGTCGCCTAGAGTGGGGGGGTGAATAGGCGCTTTAAAATAATTACGGTTTAGGCTTGAACAAATGCGGAATAAACCTAACGGTTAATTTGTCAAGCACAAAACCTAAAACAACTAGGCTCACCTATGTGCACCAACAACTTATGCTAAGCAAGATAAGCAACTATGTGAGAGCAATATATAAGACAAAGAACAATATGGCTATCACAAAGTAAAGTGCATAAGTAAACGGGCTCGGGTAAGAGATAACCGAGGCACGCGGAGACGACGGTGTATCCCGAAGTTCACACCCTTGCGGATGCTAATCTCCGTTTGGAGCGGTGTGGAGGCACAATGCTCCCCAAGAAGCCACTAGGGCCACCGTAATCTCCTCACGCCCTCGCACAATGCAAGATGCCGTGATTCCACTAAGGGACCCTTGAGGCGGTCACGAACCCGTACAAATGGCAACCCTTGGGGCGGTCACGAACCCGTACACTTTGGCAACCCTTGGGGCGGTCACGGTGCCATCAAATTGCTCAGGCGATCTCCACAACCTAATTGGAGACCCGACGCTTCCGGAGCTTTACACCACAATGATTGAGCTCGAACACCACTAACCGCCTAGGGCGCCCAAGCACCCAAGAGGAACAAGCTCAAGGGCACCAAGCACCCAAGAGTAATAAGCTTCTCAACTTGTAACTTCCACGTATCACCGTGGAGAACTCAAACCGATGCACAAATGCAATGGCAAGGGCACACGGAGTGCCAAGTCCTTCTCTCTCAAATCCCACCAAAGCAACTAATGCTAGGGAGGAAAATGAGAGGAAGAACAAGAAGGAGAACACCAAGAACTCCAAGAACTAGATCCAAGGGGTCCCCTCACATAGAGGAGAAAGTGATTGGTGGAAATGTGGATCTAGATCTCCTCTCTTTTCCCCAAAAACTAGCAAGAATCCATGGAGGGATTGAGAGATAGCAAGCTCGGAGAAGGTCAACAATGGGGAAGAACACGAGCTCAAAGGATAAGGTTCAATGGGAAGAAGACCCCTTTTATAGGAGGGGAAAATCCAACCGTTACTCCCATGAAAATCCCAAGACAGAGCGGTACTACCGCTAGGGAAGGGCGGTACTACCGCTGAGGGCGGTACTACCGATCCTATCCAGCGGTACTACTGCTACTGAAGAGAAAGACAAGCCCATCGGCCCAGAGCGGTACTACAGCGGGAGTAGAGCGGTACTACCGCTCGAGCGGTACTACCGCTTCTACTTCGCTCTAGTGCCGCAAAACCCACACGAGAAAACACCGCTCGAGAATCGAGGCGAAGTAGCCAGACGCACAGCGGTATTTACGGCCGAAACTCCCAAGCGGTACTACTGTTCGGAGAGCGGTACTACCGCTTGAGCGGCATACTACGCTCGAGAGCGGTACTACCGCTTGAGCGGTACTATCGCTCGAGAGCGGTACTACCGCTGAGGAGCTTGGCGGTACTACCGCTGAGGGTCACGGTACTACCGCTGGCACCAATCTTAAGCCACAACCACGAAGACAAAGAATACTCCAGGAAAACCAGAACTGCCATAACTTCTTCATATGAGCTCCGAATTGAGCAAACTCAAGCTTGTTTGAAACAAGACAACGAGTAGCATCAAAACAGCTTGGGCACTCCAAAGGAGTGAAACAAAGGAGAGGCAGGGGAGGTATGCTTAGCAAACAAAGGAGTGAAACCTCCAACCGAGAAGAACCGGCATACCCTCCAACATCGAAAACATCATAGAAGATGCA
The DNA here is from genome assembly GCA_021605205.1 of Aegilops longissima. NCBI lineage: Eukaryota > Viridiplantae > Streptophyta > Magnoliopsida > Poales > Poaceae > Aegilops > Aegilops longissima. Next base: position 672,980,766 of record CM038677.1, on the reverse strand, counting down.
TGAGAACTCCGTTTTCGATGAACTCGAGCTTGTCATAAAAATGACCATAAGCTCCAAATCTCACAAGGAGAAGAACCAAATAAGAACCAAGAAACATGATGCAAGGATGCAATGGTTTGAGCTCTCGACGAACGATACGATCAAGCTACTCACTTGAGAGCCCCCTTGATAGTACGGCTATCGATCCTATAACCGGTCTTCCACAACTACCATGAGACCGGTAAAATAGAAAACCTATCAAGGGCAAACCTTTGCCTTGCACATGGTCCACTTGAGCTAGATGATGACGATCTTGACTCCTCAAGTTGGACCACCTTTCTTGATTGCGTTGGCTCGAAGAAGACTAGTTGATTGCTCCCCATACTCCACTATGGGTGAGCCACTCTTCCAAGACATCTTCACAAGTCCATTGTCACCAAATGGACGGCAAGCTTCAAGCACTTGATCTCTTCGTGATGCATCACTTGAACTTGCACACCGCAACCTAACCCCACAAAGAACTCTCACGAAGACCATGGGTTAGCACACAAAGCGTAATGGACAATGCTTACCATACCATGGGATCACTTGATCCCTCTCGGTACATCTTCTACGCTTTGTGAGTTGATCAACTTGATTCACTCTTGACTTAGTCTTGATCAACCTTCAACCTTGAATCTTTCCAACTCTCTTCGTTTGGATGATGTCTTGAAGGTAAACATGAATGATCACACAATCTTCTTCTTCAAGACATGCTTGCAATAAGCTCAACACTCACATGACCAATCTTTGGATAATTCCTTAATAGCACCTTGGTCAACACATAAACTCCTTGAAACCAACACATGGACTTCAAGAAATGCCTATGGAAAAATCCTTCAAATATAACTCAATGCAACCATTAGTCCATAGAGAATGTCATCAGTTACCAAAACCACACATGGGGGCACCGCATGTCCTTTCACCGGCCCCCTCCTCCACTCCTTTATATACGGGGGAGGGGGGCACCCCATAGACACAACAATTGATCTCTTGATTTCTTAGCCGTGTGCGGTGCCCCCCTCCACTAAAGTCCTCCTCGATAATATTGTAGCGGTGCTTAGGCGAAGTCCTGTGACGGTAGAACATCAAGATCGTCACCACGCCGTTGTGCTGACGGAACTCTCCCTCGACACTCGGCTGGATCCGAGTTCGAGGGACGTCATCGAGCTGAACGTGTGCTAGAACTCGGAGGTGTCGTAGTTTCGGTACTTGATCGGTCAGGCCGTGAAGACGTACGACTACATCAACCGTGTTGTTCTAACGCTTCCGCTTTTGGTCTACGAGGGTACGTGGACAACACTCTCCCTCTTGTTGCTATGCATCACCATGATCTTGCGTGTGCGTAGGAATTTTTTTTAAATTACTACGTTCCCCAATAGTGGTATCAAAGCCTGGTTTTATGCGTAGATATTATATGCACGAGTAGAACACAAGTGAGTTGTGGGCGATACAAGTCATACTACTTACCAGCATGTCATACTTTGGTTCGGCGGTATTGTTGGATGAAGCGGCCCGGACCGACATTACGCGTACGCTTACGCGAGACTGGTTCTACCGACGTGCTTTGCACACAGGTGGCTGGCGGGTGTCAGTTTCTCCAACTTTAGTTGAACCGAGTGTGGCTACGCCCGGTCCTTGCGAAGGTTAAAACATCACTAACTTGACGAACTATCGTTGTGGTTTTGATGCGTAGGTAAGAACGGCTTGCTCAGCCCGTAGCAGCCACGTAAAATTTGCAACAACAAAGTAGAGGACGTCTAACTTGTTTTTGCAGGGCATGTTGTGATGTGATATGGTCAAGACGTGATGCTATATTTTATTGTATGAGATGATCATGTTTTTAACCGAAGTTATCGGCAATCGGCAGGAGCCATATGGTTGTCGCTTTATTGTATGAAATGCAAGCGGCTGTAATTGCTTTACTTTATCACTAAGCGGTAGCGATAGTCGTAGAAGCAATAGATGGCGAAATGACAACGATGCTACGATGGAGATCAAGGTGTCGCGCCGGTGACGATGGTGATCACGACGGTGCTTCGGAGATGGAGATCACAAGCACAAGATGATGATGGCCATATCATATCACTTATATTGATTGCATGTGATGTTTATCCTTTATGCATCTTATCTTGCTTTGATTGACGGTAGCATTTTAAGATGATCTCTCACTAATTATCAAGAAGTGTTCTCCCTGACTATGCACCGTTGCGAAAGTTCTTAGTGCTGAGACACCACGTGATGATCGGGTGTGATAGGCTCTACGTTCAAATACAACGGGTGCAAAACAGTTGCACACGTGGAATACTCAGGTTAAACTTGACGACCCTAGCATATACAAATATGGCCTCGGAACACGGAGACCGAAAGGTCGAACGTGAATCATATAGTAGATATGATCAACATAGTGATGTTCACCATTGAAAACTACTCCATCTCATGTGATGATCGGACATGGTTTAGTTGATTTGGATCACGTGATCACTTAGATGACTAGAGAGATGTCTGTCTAAGTGGGAGTTCTTTAGTAATATGATTAACTGAACTTAAATTTATCATAACTTAGTACCTGATGGTATTTTGCTTGTCTATGTTTGTTGTAGATAGATGTCTCGTGTTGTTGTTCCGTTGAATTTTAATGTGTTCCTTGAGAAAGCTAAGTTGAAAGATGATGGTAGAAATTACACGGACTGGGTCCGTAACTTGAGGATTATCCTCATTGCTGCACCCTTAAGAATTACGTCCTGGAAGCACCGCTGGGTGCCAGGCCTGATGCAGATGCAACTGACGACGTTAAGAACGTCTGGCAGAGCAAAGCTGATGACTACTCGATAGTTCGATGTGCCATGCTTTACGGCTTAGAACCGGGACTTCAACGACGTTTTGAACGTCATGGAGCATATGAGATGTTCCAGGAGTTGAAGTTAATATTTCAAGCAAATGCCCGGATTGAGAGATATGAAGTCTCAATTAAGGTCTATAGCTGCAAGATGGAGGAGAATAGTTCTGTCAATGAACATATACTCAAAATGTCTGGGTATAATAATCACTTGATTCAACTGGGAGTTAATCTTCCTGATGATAGTGTCATTGACAGAATTCTTCAATCGCTGCCACCAAGCTACAAGAGCTTCGTGATGAACTATAATATGCAAGGGATGGACAAGACTATTCCCGAGCTCTTCGCAATGCTAAAGGTTGCAGAGGTAGAAATCAAGAAGGAGCATCAAGTGTTGATGGTCAATAAGACCACCAGTTTCAAGAAAAGGGTAAAGGGAAGAAGAAGGGAACTTCAAGAAGAACAGCAAACAAGTTGCTGCTCAAGAGAAGAAACCTAAATCTGGACCTAAGCACGAGATCGAGTGCTTCTACTGCAAGCGGTAGTCCTCGAAGCGGAACTGCCCCAAGTATTTGGCGGATAAGAAGGATGGCAAGGTGAACAAAGGTATATGTGATATACATGTTATTGATGTGTACCTTACTAATGCTCGCAGTAGCACCTGGGTATTTGATACTGGTTCTATTGCTAATATTTGCAACTCGAAACAGGGACTACAGATTAAGCGAACATTGGCTAAGGACGAGGTGACGATGCGCGTGGGAAATGGTTCCAAAGTCGACGTGATCGCAGTCGGCATGCTACCTCTACATCTACCTTCGGGGTTAATTTTAGACCTGAATAATTTTTATTTGGTGCCAGCGTTGAGCATGAACATTATATCTGGATCTTGTTTGATGCGAGACAGTTATTCATTTAAATCAGAGAATAATGGTTGTTCTATTTATATGAGTAATATCTTTTATGGTCATGCACCCTTGAAGAGTGGTCTATTTTTATTAAATCTCGATATTAGTGATACACATATTCATAATGTTGAAGCCAAAAGATGCAGAGTTGATAATGATAGTGCAACTTATTTGTGGCCTTTGCCGTTTGGGTCATATTGGTGTAAAGCGCATGAAGAAACTCCATACTGATGGACTTTTGGAATCACTTGATTATGAATCACTTGGTACTTGCGAACCGTGCCTCATGGGCAAGATGACTAAAACGCCGTTCTCCGGAACTATGGAGCGAGCAACTGATTTGTTGGAAATCATACATACTGATGTGTGTGGTCCAATGAATATTGAGGCTCACGGCGGGTATCGTTATTTTCTCACCTTCACAGATGATTTGAGCAGATATGGGTATATCTACTTAATGAAACACAAGTCTGAAACATTTGAAAAGTTCAAAGAATTTCAGAGTGAAGTGGAAAATCATCCTAACAAGAAAATAAAGTTTCTACGATCTGATCGTGGAGGAGAATATTTGAGTTACGAGTTTGGTTTACATTTGGAACAATGCAAAATAGTTTCGCAACTCACGCCACCCGAAACACCACAGCGTAATGGTGTGTCCGAACGTCGTAATTGTACTTTACTAGATATGGTACGATCTATGATGTCTCTTACTGATTTGCCGCTATCATTTTGGGGTTATGCTTTAGAGACGGACGCATTCACATTAAATAGGGCACCATCAAAATCCGTCGAGACGACGCCTTATGAACTGTGGTTTGGCAAGAAACCAAAGTTGTCGTTTCTTAAAGTTTGGGGCTGCGATGCTTATGTGAAGAAACTTCAACCAGATAAGCTCGAACCCAAATCGGAGAAATGTGTCTTCATAGGATACCCAAAAGAGACTATTGGGTACACCTTCTATCACAGATCTGAAGGCAAGACTTTTGTTGCTAAATTCGGATCCTTTCTAGAAAAAGAGTTTCTCTCGAAAGAAGTGAGTGGGAGGAAAGTAGAACTTGATGAGGTAACTGTACCTGCTCCCATATTGAAAAGTAGTTCATCACAAGAACCGGTTCCTGTGACTACTATGCCAATTAGTGAGGAAGCTAATGATATTGATCATGAAACTTCAGATCAAGTTACTACCGAACCTCGTAGGTCAACCAGAGTAAGATCCGCACCAAAGTGGTACGGTAATCCATTCTGGAATTCATGTTACTTGACCATGGCGAACTTACGAACTATGAGGAAGCGATGATGAGCCCAGATTCCGCAAAATGGCTTGAGACCATGAAATCTGAGATGGGATCCATGTATGAGAACAAAGTATGGACTTTGGTTGACTTGCCCGATGATCGGCAAGCCATCGAGAATAAATGGATCTTCAAGAAGAAGACTTACTCTGATGGTAATGTTACTGTCTACAAAGCTCGACTTGTTGCGAAAGGTTTTCGACAAGTTCAAGGGGTTGACTACGATGAGACTTTCTCACCCGTAGGATGCTTAAGTCTGTCCGAATCATGTTAGCAATTGCTGCATTTTATGATTATGAAATATGGCAAATGGATGTCAAAACTGCATTCCTGAATGGATTTCTGGAAGAAGAATTGTATATGATGCAACCAGAAGGTTTTGTCGATCCAAAAGGTGCTAACAAAGTGTGCAAGCTCCAGCGATCCATTTATGGACTGGTGCAAGCCTCTCAGAGTTGGAATAAACGCTTTGATAGTGTGATCAAAGCATATGGTTTTATACAGACTTTTGGAGAAGACTGTATTTACAAGAAAGTGAGTGGGAGCTCCGTAGCATTTAGATATATTATTACCGAGCACTCTTCCAGCCCTCCCAAGCCATCAATGATTTCTGCCGTTAGATCTAAACTGGATCAACCTATGATCGCTATAGTTTTCACGAGTGGGCATGGATATGTAGATGACATATTGTTGATTGGAAATGATATAGAATTTCTGGATAGCATAAAGGGATACTTGAATAAAAAAATTTCGATGAAAGACCTCGGTGAAGCTGCTTACATATTGGGCATCAAGATCTATAGAGATAGATCAAGACGCTTAATTGGACTTTCACAAAGCACATACCTTGATAAAGTTTTGAAAAAGTTCAAAATGGATCAGGCAAAGAAAGGGTTCTTGCCTGTATTACAAGGTGTGAAGTTGAGTCAGACTCAATGCCCGACCACAACAGAAGATAGAGAGAAAATGAAAGATGTTCCCTATGCTTCAGCCATAGGCTTTATCATGTATGCAATGCTATGTACCAGATCTGACGTATGCTTAACAATAAGTTTAGCAGGGAGGTACCAAAGTAATCCAGGAGTGGATCACCGGACAACGGTCAAGAATATCCTGAAATACCTGAAAAGGACTAAGGATATGTTTCTCGTTTATGTAGGTGACAAAGAGCTAGTCGTAAATGGTTACGTCGATGCAAGCTTTGACACTGATCCGGACGATTCCAAATCGCAAACCGGGTACGTGTTTATATTGAACGGTGGAGCTGTCAGTTGGTGCAGTTCTAACCAAAGCGTCGTGGCGGGATCTACATGCGAAGCGGAGTACATAGCTGCTTCAGAAGCAGCAAATGAAGGAGTCTGGATGAAGGAGTTCATTTCCGATCTAGGTTTCATACCTAGTGCATCGGAACCAATGAAGATCTTCTGTGACAATACTGGTACAATTGCCTTGGCAAAGGAATCCAGATTTCACAAGAGGACCAAGCACATCAAGAGACGCTTCAATTCCATCTGGGACCAAGTCCAGGTGGGAGACATAGAGATTTGCAAGATACGTACAGATCTGAATGTTGCAGACCCGTTGACTAAGCCTCTTCCACGCGCAAAACATGATCAGCACCAAGGCTCCATGGGTGTTAGAATCATTTTGTGTAATCTAGATTATTGACTCTAGTGCAAGTGGGAGACTGAAGGAAATATGCCCTAGAGGCAATAACAAAGTTATTATTTATTTCCTTATATCATGATAAATGTTTATTATTCATGCTAGAATTGTATTACCGGAAACATGATACATGTGTGAATACATAGACAAACTTAATGTCACTAGTATGCCTCTACTTGACTAGCTCATTAATCAAAGATGGTTATGTTTCCTAACCATAGACATGAGTTGTCATTTGATTAATGGGATCACATCATTAGGAGAATGATGTGATTGACATGACACATTCCGTTAGCTTAGCACTTGATCGTTTAGTATGTTGCTATTGCTTTCTTCATGACTTATACATGTTCCTACAACTATGAGATTATGCAACTCCCATTTACCGGAGGAACACTTTGTGTGCTACCAAAGCGTCACAACGTAATCGGGTGATTATAAAGGAGCTCTGAGGTGTCTCCAAAGGTAAATGTTGAGTTGGCGTATTTCGAGATTAGGTTTTGTCACTTCGATTGTCGGAGAGGTATCTCTGGGCCCTCTCGGTAATGGACATCACTATAAGCCTTGCAAGCAATGTAGCTAATGAGTTAGTTACCTAATGATGCATTACATAACGAGTAAAGAGACTTGCCGGTAACTAGATTGAACTAGGTATTGGGATACCGACGATCGAATCTCGGGAAAGTAACATACCGATGACAAAGGGAACAATGTATGTTGTTATGCGGTTTGACCGATAAAGATCTTAAGTAGAATATGTAGGAGCCAATATGAGCATCCAGGTTCCGCTATTGGTTATTGACGGAAGCGTGTCTCGGTCATGTCTACATAGTTCTCGAACCCGTAGGGTCCGTATGTAAGGTTTAGTTGACAGTTTTATTATGAGTTTATGAGTTTTGATGTACGAAGGTTGTTCGAGTCCGGATGTGATCACGGACATGACGAGGAGTCTCGAAATGGCCGAGACATAAATATCAATATATTGGACGACTATATTTGGACACCGGAAAGGTTCCGGGTGAGATTGGGACAATACCGGAGCTCCGGGAGGTTATCGGAACCCCCCGGGAGGTATATGGGCCTTATTGGGCCTTAGTGGAAAGGAGGGGAAAGGATAAAGGGAGGGGGCGCCCCCTCCCCCAAGCCCAATCGGAATTAGGAGGGGGGCCGGCCCCCCTTTCCTTGCTCCCTCCTTCCTCTTCCTTCCCTCTCCCTCTCCTAATAGGAAAGGGGGAGTCCTACTCCCGGTGGGAGTTGGACTCCCCCCCTAGGGCGCGCCACCCCCCTTGGTCGGCCCCCTCCTCCACTCCTTTATATACGGGGGAGGGGGGCACCCCATAGACACAACAATTGATCTCTTGATCTCTTAGCCGTGTGTGGTGCCCCCTCCACTAAAGTCCTCCTCGATAATATTGTAGCGGTGCTTAGGCGCAGTCCTATGACGATAGAACATCAAGATTGTCACCACGCCGTCGTGCTGACGGAACTCTCCCTTGACACTCGGCTGGATCGGAGTTCGAGGGACGTCATCGAGCTGAACGTGTGCTATAACTCGGAGGTGTCGTAGTTTCGGTACTTGATCGGCCGGGCCGTGAAGACGTACAACTACATCAACCGCGTTGTTCTAACGCTTCCGCTTTCGGTCTACGAGGGTACGTGGACAACACTCTCCCCTCTCGTTGCTGTGCATCACCATGATCTTGCGTGTGCGTAGGAATTTTTTTTTGAAATTACTATGTTCCCCAATAATACCATCCTTGGAGATGTCATGCCTAAGATAGGTTACTTCGGGAAGCCAGAATTCACACTTGGAATACTTAGCATAGAGTTGATGGTCTCGAAGCTTCTCCAGGATAAGACGAAGATGTTCAGCATGCTCTTCTTTATTCTTGGAGAACACAAGGATATCATCTAGATAAACCATGACAAACTTGTCGAGGTATTCCATGAAGATATAGTTCATCAGACGAGACAAGGTGACTGCGGCATTGGTCAAGCCAAAAGACATGACGGTGTACTCGTATGAACCATAGCGAGTCGTGAAAGCGGTCTTTGGGATATCCTCTTCACGAACATGGATCTGGTGGTAACCCAACCTTAAGTCGAGTTTGGAGAACATTGATGAGCCAGCCAATTGATCATACAGATCACTGATCTGAGGAAGAGGATATTTGTTCTGAATGGTAGCTTGGTTAATAGGACGGTAGTCTTGGAGCAATTGGTTTGTCCCATCCTTCTTCTTGACAAAGAGAGAAGGTGCTCCCTAAGGAGAGCAACTTGGGCGAATGAAACCACTGCGAAGAGATTTGTCGATTTCCTCCTTAAGCTCACTGAGTTCATGTGGCAGCATCTTGTAGGGTCGTTTGGCTATAGGAGTGGTGCCTGGTTTTAAGTCGATGATGAATTTGATAGCTCTAGCAGGGGGAATCCCTGGAAGTTCTTCAGGAAAGACGTCTTGAAATTCGCGAACGATGGGAATGTTTTCAACGCCCTCAAGTGGTGCAGCGTTCAACGCATTCAAGGCATAAAGCCTTGCCTCGGCATTCTGAACCAGACGAGCGTTGTAGCTTATTATTTCATCATACGGGTGTAGCAGATGGACGGTCTTAGTGGCGCAAACTATAGAAGCAGTATGCGCTTTCAACCAATATATTCCCAGAATGAGGTCGATGTTAGACGACTTCAGGATAATGGGAGAGGCATAGAATTCCAACCCTTTGATTTCAACGGGAATGTTGTGACTAACCATAGAGGTTTGACACTGGCCAGCGGGGTTTTTTACCACTAGTGGAGTGTCCATGACCTCACATTTAAGGTCGTGCTTATATGCAAAATCTTCTGACATGAATGAATGTGATGCTCCTGTATCAAGTAAAAGGGATGCTGGTACTGAATTTATGAGAAGTGTATCCCATCATGGTAGCAGGCTCGTCTTGAGCTTCGTTCAGATCAATGTTGTTGGCATGAACTCGTCCATAAGAGTTGGCATTGTTGTTGCGGGGTTGGTTGCTTCCACGGCCAGCTGCGGGAAGGGCCGGATGATTCTGGTTCTGATAGCAGTTCCTAGCAAGGTGACCTGGTTGACCACACTTGTAGCACAGACCATTATTGGGAGTGGGAATAGGAGCACGGGGTGGTGGAGCTAGAAGCCTTGGCTACCTAGGTGGTGGAGGAGGCAGACGAGGTGCATCATAGGACTGCCTTGGAGCAGGTGCAGTTGGATGGTACATGTTGTTGGGAATCCAGATCCTACGCTTCTGCGAGGGCGGGCCCGAAGATGAGCCCGTGTCACGGTTGCGCCTGTGAGAGCTTTGGTGTTCCTGCGGACCAGTTTCGACATTGATTGCGTTGTTCACCAAGGTGACGAAATCAGCAAAGTCATGCACTAGTAGTGCGAGCTTGATGCCAGCTTGTAGTCCATCATGGAACTTCTCCTGTCTGCGAGCATCAGTTGCAATGTCCTCTTCAGCATAGTGGGATAAGTCCAGAAACTCCCACTGATAAGCTTCCATAGTTTTGTTGCCCTGGGTGAGGCTGCGAAACTCATGCTTCTTCGGGTCCATGACTCCCCGAGGAATGAAGCGGGCACGGAAAGCAGCTTGGAAGTCTGGCCAGGTGATGATTGTTCCAGCTAGCAGAGTACGCCTGTGGCTGTCCCACCATTGAGCAACAGGCCCCTTCAGGAAGAAGGAGGCAAAGGTGACATAGCTGGCAGGGGCTACATCAGCAAACTCCATCTCATCCAGAGGTTGAGTTGAGTTGCGGTAGATGGTTGGGTTGAGGTGCATGAAATCCTGCAGAGTTATTGGGGCTGGCTGCTGGTTCATATTGGGGTGAGGAAACTAAGCCATCTCTCCATGAACTGGCGATTCAACAAACTGTTGGATCATACCAGCCATGTACTCCGGCGGTGGTGGCGCATTGCCACCACGACCACGACCACCTGGTCTAACCATCCTGCTAATATATAACAGGGGTATTTTAGCATTGAGAAATTTGCAAAGACAAGAATCATTCATGATGAAACATGCATAATGAAAAGGAGCACGATATTTACTACATAGTAGTCGGCATATCTTACAAAAGGGGTCATGCATAGAGTTCAGTACACGGAGTTCAGTACATAGACTAAGGACATCATAGGCGGCACGCAGGCTCGCGACGAGTGCATATAATACTAATAAGCAAGACTACATCAGTCCCAGGAGGAACTATGGAGGTAGGTGTAGCTTGACAGATGGTAGTGACGCGACAGGAAGTCCTCCACGTCAGTAGCCAGCGGTCCGTGAACACTCTGGTATAAAACCCGACGTCCAGGTGGCAAAAGAGGACCAAGTGCGGGAGTGTAGCCTCCCACATCTAGCCAACCGACACCGTGGGGCATCACGGTCCTGGTTGGGTAGATCGCAGAATGCGACACCTCACCAGATCGGACAAAGGGGTGCAACAGCGTCAGGGCACTGTAAAGGTGCTGACGGGTGATGTACAGCTCATGGCGAAGAGCTCGGTTAGCTCGATCCAGCCCATCAGCATGCAGAACCAGGTTCTGATGGTGAAAGGGCTCTCGGGTTATGGTGGAGTAGGCAGTAGTGTAATATCCCTCCGCACCATCGTCGGATGCGATAGCAATGTGCATGAAAGGGGAAGTGTCCAATGTCCGATGCTCTCCACGAAGACGTGTCAGAGCAGCATAAGTAGCATTGTGGACTGCCATATCGATGGTCACTCCAAAACCATGAGCGGTGTGCAGCACAGTAGTGGAGTCATACTGCCGAGAGTAGAGGTGTACGATGGCACGGTACCGCTCCTGGTTAAAGTCCTGGTACTGCTCGTACACGGTGTATTCAGGGTGCCAGCGATAACCACAACAAGTGATCCTGAGACTCCAATGGCCATTGTGTGGCGCACGAACTGCCTCGTGGGTTCCATCTGAAAACAAAAGATGTTTCAAAGGAGTCAAATGACAGTGTGGGTATTATTCAAAATACTATTCTAAGGAATAACTATGGCTTAGCCAACTTTGGGGTGTATGAGGTCACGGGATCCTAATGTTAGAGTTAGTAAATTCGTTTAACCCTAGTAGAAGAGAGTTCAGAGTCCCGGAGTAAAGATCGAGGAGTAAAAGATCCTAATACCACCCAATGGCTATGTGGGCCCGTAAGACACACAACCATGTTAGTAAAAGTTTTGTAGTGACTAGACTCGACTTCTACCAAGGAGTGCGGAAGGGGGATTCCTATAGGCAGTCGGCTCTGATACCAACTTGTGATGCCCCCGATTCAATCGTACACTAATCATACACGCAAACGTGTACGATCAAGATCAGGGACTCACATGAAGATATCACAACACAACTCTAAAAAACAAATAAGTCATACAAGCATCATATTACAAGCCAGGGGCCTCGAGGGCTTGAATACAAGTGCTCGATCATAAACTAGTCAGCGAAAGCAACAATATCTGAGTACAGACATAAAGTTAAACAAGGTGCCATAAGATCGCTAGCACAAACTGGGATACAGATCGAAAGAGGCGCAGGCCTCCTGCCTGGGATCCTCCTAACTATTCCTGGTCATCGATGGCCTGCACGTAGTAGTAGGCACCCTCGATGTAGTAGGGGTCGTCGTTGACGGTGGCGTCTGGCTCCTGGGCTCCAACATCTGTTTACGACGTCCGTGAAGAATGGAAAGGGGGGAAAAGAGGGAGCAAAGCAACCATGAGTACTCATCCAAAGTACTCACAAGCAAGGATCTACACTACATATGCATTGGTATCAATGAAATGGATAGTATCTGTGGACTGAACTGCAGAATGCCAGAATAAGAGGGGGATAGCTAGTCCTATCGAAGACTACGCTTCTGGCAGTCTTCATCTTGAAGCATGTAGAAGAGAGTAGCTGGTAAGTTCACCAAGTATCATCGCATAGCATAATCCTATCCGGCGATCCTTCCCTCGTCGCCCTGTGGGAAAGCGATCACCGGGTTGTCTCTGGAACTTGTCTGGGTGTGTTTTATTAAGTATTCGGTTCTAGTTGTCATAAGGTTGAAGTACAACTCCGGGTCGTCCTTTTACCGAGGGACACAACTATTCGAATAGATAAACTTCCCTGCAGGGGTGCACCACATTACCCAACATGCTCGATCCCTCTGGCCGGACACACTTTCCTGGGTCATGCCCGGCCTCGAAAGATCAACACATCGCAACCCTACCTAGGCCTAACAGAGAGGTCAACACGTTCGGTCTAAATCCTATGCACGCAGGGGTCTGAGCCCATCGCCCATTGCACACCTGCACGTTGCATGCGCGGCCGGTGAGCAGACCTAGCAACCACTATTACAAAGGAAGTTGCGTTACGCGGTCCAACCCAGCGCGCGCCGCTCAGTCGCTGACGTCTAGGAGGCTTCGGCTGATACCACGACATCAAGTGCCCATAATTGTTTCCGCGTAGTTGCTTAGTGCGTATAGGCTCGTAGCCAGACTCAGATCAAATACCCAATCTCGTTAAGCGTGTTAATTGATGTAACCGTGGACGTAGACCAGGGACCAGGCCCACCTCTCACCTAGGTGGTCTCAACCTGCCCTGTCGCTCCGCCACAAAGATCCACTTAGGGGGCCGTCGGGACAAATGTCCTTTCAGCCCCCAATTCGTGAATCACTCGCGGGTACTCTACGAGGCGACCCGACTTTAGTCACCACATGTATCATGTATAATATGTATGTAAGTATAAACCCGTGATCACCTCCCGGGTGATCATGACCCGGTAGTATAGCTTGGCAGACGGACAAGAATGTAGGGCCACTGATGATAAACTAGCATCCTATACCAAGCATTTAGGATAGCAGGTAAAGGTATCAACAATTGTAGCAACAATGACAGGCTATGCAACAGAATAGAAGCTATCGAATCAACAACAGTAGCAAATCTAATGCAAGAATAAGAGAGAAGAAAGTGGGTGATATCTGGTTGATCAAAGGGGGTTTGCTTGCCTGGAAGCTCAGTCGAGAGGGAGGGGTTGTCAACACCGTAGTCGTATAGGATAGCAGCGGCGTCGGTCTCGGTGTCTAACGAGAGAAGAGGGGAAGGAAACAATAAATATAATGCAAACATATGCATGACGATGCATGACATGACAATGAGCGGTGCTAGGTATGCCCTAACGCGGTTGTAGGCGATACTGGCGAAGGGGGGAAACATCCGGGAAAGTATTCCCAGTGTTTGACGTTTTCGGGCAGATGAAATGAAGGTCGATTGTTGCATGTTATCTATGCTAGGGACGTGTGGCGGACGAACGGACAACATATTCAGATTTGTCTCATCGTTCTGAGCAACTTTCATGTATAAAGTATTTTCATCCGAGTTATGGATTAATAAATATGATTTTCCAAAGTTTTATTTCATTTACTAGGATTATTATTATTTAATTAATTCGAAAAAGAATTACGACGTCATCATGACGTCAGCATGATGTCAGCGGTCAAATATGACTGTTGACCAGTCAAACTGACGCGTGGGTCCCGCACGTCATAGGTTGTACACTAATTAACACATTAGATAGTTTAATTAGAAGGTTAATTAGGTTTAATTAGTTAACTAACCGAATTAATTAAGTTAATTAATTAATTAATTTTTAATTATCCTTTTTTTCTAATTTTCCTGGGGCGTGGGACCCGGCTGTCGGTGGCCCAAGGCCATAGCGAATCTTGGCGACGGCGATGGTGCGGGCGCCGAGGGCCTTGAGCATGCACGACGCCGCCTGGCCCGGGCGGCGAGGCGAGGAGGTGGTGGAGGGTGGCATGGCGGCGCAGCAAAGTCTTGGCGTAGAGGGGGGCGAGGATGGCCGAGGCGGCGGCGGCTGGCGGCCGCACAAAGCCTGAACAAGGCCTCTGCGAGGCGGGCGAGGCGAGCAGCGGAGCCGCGGCAAGGCAGCGCGACACGCAGTGCAGCAGCGGCAAAAGCGGCTGGTGTGGGGAAGGAGGCAAAGCGGACGCGGTGGCGAGTCGGCGGGGAGCAATGAAGCGTCGCCGGCGGTTGCGGTGGCCGTAGGACGGCGGGGCTCGGCCGGGGCAGTGGGAGGCTCGGCGCCCACAGCGCTTGAGAGCAGCAGTACCGAGGCAGGCGGCGGCGATGGCGGGGCCGTGGTGATGGCGGCGGGGACGAAGCGGGCACGATGGCGAGCAGGGCACGCCCGATGGTGCGGGGCGGCTGCGTGTGCGAGGCGGCTGGCGCAAGGGGAACGGCGAGCGGAGCGTGCAGGACCGCGGCGGAGCACGCAGCACGTGCACAGGGCGTGGCCAGCGGATGGCCGAAGCGCGCGAGCATGGTGACCAGGGGGTAGAGAGGGAGCATGGGGCGGTGCTCACATTCGTCGTGGGAAGGGCAGCGAGGCTTGATGAAGCCGTTGGAGAGGAGGACAGGGACGACGTGCGTCGACGGAGTCGAGGCGGCGCGGGGCTCCGGCGATGTGGTCCTCCAGGCGGCAGTGTCGGGGAGACGAGGCGTCGAGCCCCGATCCAGATCTGGATCGGGGGGATGGGGAGGAGAGGCGAGGGAGTGGAGGGAAGTGGTGCGGTCAGGGGTTAGGGTTTCCCGTAGTGGGGGGTTAAGGGGGAGTGAGTGGGCTAGCCGGCTCGGCCAAGGCCCAGTTGGGTTGAGGGGGGTTTCTTTTCCTTTTATTTCTATTTTTGTTTTTGCCTTTTCTTTTTATTTATTTTTCCTTTTGCTGTTTTACTCATTTTAGAGTATTTAAGCATTTTGTAAAAGTGCGGTTCCTTCACCAATATTACTTGTGATTTATTTGTCACAATCCAAACAATTTAGTTTTAATATTTGAAAACTTTTGACGTTTGCCTATATTGAATTTGAATTTGAATCGGTTTGGAACTAACGCAAGATTAGCAACAGTAATCGAGGTGACGTGGGCTCACTAGCATAGGTTTACTGTAGCTTAAATATCCGGCGTTACACCATGGTTGTGGACTTAGGCAGGGAGACCCTCTCTCCCCTGCTTTTCGTCACCGCAATCGACCTGCTACAGCAGATCCTTGACGTCGCGATGAGCCACAACCTTCTACACAAGCTTCAAGGGAGGGGATTACATGTTTGTACCTCCCTCTATGCTGATGACGCGGCGATTTTCATCTCGCCGACGCGGGAGGATGTCCATAACCTTGCTTCCATCCTCACATCTTTCGGCGAGGTCACCGGGCTGTCAACCAACTTTCAAAAGAGCTCCGTAGTTGTTATTCAGTGTGGTCACCTGAACCTGGATGACATTCTGCGCAGCCTTCATGCCATGCAGACGTCCTTTCCGATGAAGTACCTGGGCCTTCCACTTTTGATCTGGCAGCTCAAAAGGGTTGACTTTCAACACCTTGAGGACAAGGTTGCGGCGAGGTTACCCCTTGGCAGGGGCGGAACATTACCATGATCGGGCGGGCGGCCTTGGTGAATCAGTCCTCACCTCACAAGTTATGTACCACATCACCCCACTCACAGTCCCCCTTGGTGTGCTGCGAAGCATCAATAAGATTGAGCGGGCATTTTCTCTGGTCAGCTAGCGACACAACTATAGGAGCAAAATGCAAGGTCAACTCTGAGACAGTCTGCCGCCCCACACAGCTCGGTGGGCTTGGCATACTCCACTTGGGGAAATTTGCGAGAGCTCTCAGACTGAGATGGCCCTGGGTGGCATGGAAGGACCCGTCTAAGCTATGGGTTGGTTTGTGCAACCCGTGCTCCGAGGTGGATATGAACCTTTTCTACGCATCCACAGTCATCACATTGGGCAACGAAGGAAAGACGCCTTTCTGGGAAGCGCCATGGTTAGGAGGGAAAAAGCCAAAGGATATTGCCCCACTCATGTTTGCGGCATGCAAGCGCAAAAAATGGTGCCTGAGGGAGGCCATGCGAGACAAGGCTTGGGTGCACAAGATTAACCCTTCCACCAACCTCACGGTCGGGCACATTGTCGAGTTTGTTGACCTTTGGGTGCGGCTTCTAGGCATACAGTTACAAATGGACGTCGAAGACGACATCACTTGAAAATTTGAGGCAAATGGCGGACTCTGCTTATAGGGCACAATTCCTGGGCTCCACGTCCACAATCATGAAGAAGAGGGGTTGGGAGAATTATGGCCTATGCACCCTATGCAGGAGGGCCAATGAGACATCCGGTCATCTCTTTTCTAAATGCCGGTTTACGCTGCGTATTTGGAGAACGGTCAAAGCATGGCTTGGATTGGGGGCGCTGGAGATGAATAGGTGGGTGACAGAATGCAACATCAAGTGTTGATGACAAGTATGTCCAAACCAAATACAGCGAACAGGAAGGCCATGGCCTCACTTACCATGCTTGTATGTTGGGTCATCTAGAATGAGAGAAACGCTAGTCTTCCAGAAGAAATCGACGCCACCATACTACGTTCCACGACTCATCCAGGAGGAGGCCAGGACGTGGGTCACCGCGAAGGCTAGGCATCTAAGCATCATCATGCCGCGAGAGTAATTCGTTTGCACCTTATGTTGATGGGCTATTTGTAAAGCCGGTTCTTATGTAATGTAAACTCTCTCATTAATTAATGAATCAGGCAAGTCTTTTGGCTCTGTTTCAAAAAAAAATGATAAAAAAAACTTAGTCCAACACCTTTTAACATTCTTTAGTTATTGCTAGCAACAGTCAAAACTCACATCAAAATGGTATGCAGCGACCAGCCAAAATTACATTGGCAAAGACGCTAAGTATCTATTCACGCACTCTACAGAACGGCCGAGAATTTACAAGGCAAAACTGACGCAACAGAAGGATCATACTGTTGCTCAGCAAGTCTACGCGTTCCCTCTTTATCTCTGACTATACGACCAGTTGGATACAGTATACGACCTAGCCTAACCCGCAACGCCTATTGCTTTTTCGTTTTGTACATATGGCATATTCCACCCCTTTGCTTCAGTACCCTGCTCCTACCTATGCTAACGAATGGGCGTCACCAATCTATAAGCAAGTAATGACTTGTAACATCGATGGCTTTCTCATGACTGAAGAAGTCCGTCACCTTCCCAGCCAAGGCGGAGCATCTGATCCACTACCTTCAGGCTCAACTGCAACATTACCAATTCAATCAGAAAGAAGGTTCGAAGTTGCACAAGTCAAACTTCCATGCAACTAGCAACATTCTAATTAGGTTGATTGCTCACATATAAGGTGGTAAAATTGGATTGCTGATGCAAAATTTATAATGACATATGTAGTATACTCACAGCAGGATCAGTGAAAACCATTAGACCCTTATCGGCAGTAGAAACTAGAAGATTAGTGTTCTCTTTGTTTAATGCAATTGCTGTGATGTCCTGGCCCTTTCCAAGCTCCAGTGTATGAAACACCTAGCAGGAAAACGTTTCTGGTAAGACTTCCATCAAATGACAAACAACGTAAATCAGAAACTTGTTTTAGATTTGTTTGTTTATTAACCTTAAGTTTATGCAGATCAACAAAGCAGATCGAAGGCACGTTAACAGATTGCCTGATTTCAGTTTGCTCAGATAAATCAACCTTGTGACTTGATTTGTTGGGCTCATGATCTGCTACCTCAGTATTGTCCTCACACTTGTAATTGCTGGATGAACAAGTTCCAATCAGGGCAAAATGACCATCCATAGAAATCTCAATGCAACTAACTCTCCCAGAAAAAGGTGATAGAACTGAGGTAGCAATAGGGACTCCATTGACTGTGAAGCTAGATAATCTTTTCTTTGATTCACTCCAAACCAATATGATTCCCTGAGAAGACAAGGATACAGCATGCGCCTCCGCTACATGAATCTTCTTTATCAGCCGACCTGTCCGCAAAGAATGTAGCACCACACCAGACATGTTTGACGAGGATACAACAAGTCCCAAGTCTGGACCAACTGCACAGCTAATTACTTCTCCAAGGTGTCCTCTTAACGCATGCATAGGACCTTCGATTCGACACTTCCTGGTTTCTAAAAGGTTGCTCATGCTACTAGGACTAGTAGGAAGAGGACTGCGTGGTGTCCTTGGTGTTGCAGGTGGAGGTTCAGGAGGATTTTTCTTATGTATAAAGCCTGCCTGATGAATCCTCCAGAGTATAACTGTAGTATCTCGAGACCCTGTCACAAGGTAGTTGCTATCAGGGGAAAGTGCAAGGCAGGTTACTGGAGCAAGATGCCCAGAAGCACTTTCAATTGTCCTTGCTCCGTCTGGGGAGATCAACTTCACCGAACAGTCCGCATGCCCACCTATTGTTAAGACAAAATGGTATTAGGGATGGCATTAGCAGCAGCATCGAAAGACCAAACAATAGAAGCGGCTTAAAAGTATCATAGCAGAATTGATAATAAGAAACAAAATTCTAGAATGGCATTATTAGGGGTGTGCACTTTGGTCTAAAAATCTACCAAAAAATCTTAAAAATTATTTAGATAGAGGAAGCAGTATTCTACATTTACACTAAAGATTCAGCTTCAAACCAACTCTACAGAAGATACAAAGTAAGTCAATTTTAAGGTGTGAAAACAAATAAAGCCAGTGTCAATCCTGAAGGCCTTTTCTTTTGTATCTTCTGTGGGTGATTCTAAATTTGAGGTTTCTTCAAAAGGTAGTGTTAGTATGCAGATAATAAATCCAAAGGACAAACAGTAAGAAAAATAATCACCAGTGATGATGTCTTTGTCACATGTGACAGCAACAATAGCTGAACTACGGATTGCAGAAGCAGCAAACGCTATAGCTCTTGGGAACTCATAATCTTCTCCAGAACTAGTGGATCCTTTGAACATACGCATGAACGCACCACTTGTTGAACTTGCAGCATTTCTACCATGATGAAAAAGGAAAGGTGTCCCTTGGCCATCTGGAGTATTTGGTTGCCACTGGTGAAGTGCCACATGCGCCGCGGGCACATTTATATCTACAACTACAATAGAATCATTTGATACAAGCATGGTACTTGCAGGGACATTGCAGCGTTCTGGATTAGGCAGTACATAAGATTTAAGTTCACTTGGATTCCGGAATATGGTCTGCATAGTAAATCATGAGGGTCAGGTCATGCAAAAACAAAAAAGCCAGTAAGAGCTGTTAAGAGTGGTTGTCGATTTTATTACGTATTTATTTTGCAGGGATGTAGTGCTCTTCTTTCAAGAAGCATGATAAACAAAATGGAGATACACTAAATTCAAAGAACAACCATACCCTAAAATTCTGTAATGAAGAACTATAGCTAGATTATTAATCCCTCGGATCCATAATAAATGTCGTGGTTTTAGTTCCACGACACTTGTTATGGATCGGAGGGAGTATTTTTTTTATATCACTTCTTCGCATGGCAGCGAACTTCCATTTCTAGCATGGGAAAAGGCAAAACTCAATTAGCTACACAAACCCTGTATAACTAATTGTGGTTAATTAAAAAAATACTTGAACTCATGCATCGGCTAATATAAAGTACCTGCAGTTGTAAGACATCTCTCAATGACTTTCTCTTCATGTGAGGGACAGTCAGCAATTGAGACGGTGTTTGTCCAAAGTAGGCTATTTGATCTTGCATGGCTCGCCGTTGCACCTTAAGCATTTTCAGTATTATATCAGCAGCCAAATGAAACTAGTTTAAAACCATGTAACACCAAATCAAATAAATAATACTTACTGGATCTGCAATTTTGTCAATATCAACAGTTCCCTCATATGTGATGTAGAAGAACACATTGTTGGCCATTACCGCATCTTTACCCCTCTGTTTATATCTGCAAAAGGAAGTCTCCATGATAAAATGGCGGTGCATAGACATTGTGCAGGCAAAACATAAGTAGGATATTCATAAAGCAAGTAACCAGGTGTCCTACCTTATTCATGGATGTCAGACACAAAATATAAGCACAAAAACACAAAGGTTGAATTTGCCAATACTGAAAATCCAGATCCTTCATCTTGCTACATTACATAAATCTTTTTCCAAACTAAAAATAGGATGCTCCATCCAAAGGATTTTATGTTTTTTAAGCATCAAAAGTGCTCGATTTCGATCCAAAAAGGGGCTTGAGTTTATGAGGTTAGGTTATACTGATGGGAAAAGAGATAACATACTAATGGTGACAAAAAGGTAATGCTTGAAAGAAAGTTCAAACCATCATAGGTGGTACAATCATCATATGGAAGCTTTGCATCTTAGTACATTAGAAAGAAAGATACAGAAGAGTTATGGGTCACATGGATTAAACCTACTAGATTGGCCATATAAGCATGGTCATCCTACTTACAATAATGCATATATTATACTAGTTAACAGTCTCCACCAAATTATGGTGGGTATATTCGAGTGTGCGCTCAAGCACACAACATTCCATGAAGAAATAGGTTGCAAAAGTAGTAAAATAGAATAGAATAGTGTACCCGAATATTAGATCAATCCAGTGATGCAAATGAGTCGAGACATGCTCACTCTCAAGAGCCTTCCGGTGTTTATGGACAAAATCAACAGGGTTCTCGGCCCAAGGAGGCAACTCTACAGAATCTGCAATGCTGTTCAGTATTACATTACTCTGCAATCATGTATTCTGATACGTACTTCTACACAGGGGAAAATGCATTTACCTAGCTTTCCTCCAAGTTGAGTTGTCCCGAAGTCAATAGAATTTATGTTGGTAAATACCTCAGGGAGGTAAAACATCTCTGGGACCTACATAAAAATTACCATATAATAAAATTGGAGCAAACGCTGAATGGATGTCGGTACCACCCAATCAACATCCAGGAAAACATACTGGAGACACCAACAACTTACTAGCTCTTTTACGTCACTCATGTCTTCCAGAACACTATCCCATGTACCAGAAAGGTCAGAAAACATGCGATCAGCATGGTCAAATTTGCCACCTTGCAATTGTATAGATAGTGTGGTAAAGGGCTCCATCCTGAAAAGGTAATACAAGACCTGCAATGAATATTAGTTATCAGTACAAAAAATTCAAATGGTTTTGCATCAAAAAAAGCACTTGAGGTACAGAATAGAATTGTAGGCCAACGGTAATTAAATATTGGATGTTATGTCTCCTAACCAAATGAACAGCATCAGCAAAAGCAGACCGGTAGCCAACCAAAATTATTCAGAAGGGTGAACCTATCAACAGTCGTATCTTAATATTAATACGATGCACATGCAGAGTTTTCACCGATGTAGGAAAAGCCATGTGCAAGCATAACATGTAGGCTCTTATACGGTAATTACGATATCATCTTTTAGTCTGCACATTACAAATTGATTGAGCTAAAAGTTATTGAGAACTACAGAGACCCAGAGAGTAGAATACGATTGGAAATCCTTCAGCGGGAGATAGTACCTAGCTGACATTATAGATAAACATTTGATTCAGCTATAAAAAGAAGATTATACCGTGCCAGCACTGGAGTAATGTGAACCATAATGAAACTTAGGGATGATTGGATCCTCAAACGTCGAGTACCGTTCTTGGAACTTCTTTAGTCGTTCTGGGTTTAGTGCTCCAACTGGCTGCATCAAATATCCACTACGGTTAGCAGTTTACACAATTAGGGAAAAGATAGAAGCAATAATAGCAGGAGATCAACCTTTGAAAGATCACGGAATGCAGAAGGATCATCCAGATTCAAAACTTTGGACTGGTAATCAGCAATTATCCAGGGGAAAACAGGATACTGCACAAGCATATAAGATTAGTTGAATGATAGGTTACTTTATTAGACATTTAGGCTAGACAAACGTTTTGTGCATCAAACTGACCTGAGTTATGTCGTTATAACTGCGCCCAGAAAGAGTGTTCAGTTCCATCAAGTACTCAAAATTGCTAATCTGAAGAAATTGGACATACTTAGATCTTGAAACAACAACAAAAATGAAACATATTTAGTGTTTGCGTACCTCCCAGTTAGCCCAGCGCTCCATCAACTGAGTTCTTTTAAGGATTTGCTCAGCTCTCTGAACAAAATATTATAGATTACTGCTGATCATCATTGCATATTGACAACACTGGAGATTAGGAGAAAAAAAACGTTGCACTAACCTGGGTAGCTAGAAAAATGTCATTCAAATTAGGTGGTTTGGTGTGAATAATCGCCCGATAAGCATTTTTGCGTGCTTCCATATCCTAGATAAAGTATAAGAAATTCAGACACAAAAGTGTAAGGAAGTTATTAATCTGTGTCAGGCATGGACCTAAACCACTATAGTAGAGTATCATAAAGATCGTACCCCGAAATCAAAAAAGAAATTTGACCTATCTACCATAAATAATTCCAAAGCACTTCGTCGTAACAAGTACCTGCAACAAGTCAACAAAATCACCAAATGAGTAAATGGAAAATGAACTCTAAACTACATGGTGTGGTGATTCACAGATGATGCTGCACAGTTATTCAGTCCAAAAGCATAGACACCTTTTGCTCCAACAGAACAGGGTATATGCATAATAGGAGTATGTATGAATCAACTTTTAACATTAGAACCAGATCAGAATATAAAATTTACCGCCTGCTATATATCTGATGTAGAGAAGAGATCAACCAGCTCCGATCTTTATCTTGCTGATAACATTGGCCACTAGTGGATGCATGATCATCCACATTACTGTCACTTGCATGCTCGTCAATTATAAAGTTAATCCTCTTTGATGTTACCTGGGAACAAAATTACAGGTGTGAATGATACCAGCTAACAGCTTAAGTGGGAACTGAAGAAAAAGGAGAATAATTCCATCATATAGATCCTTGTGATTCCGTAGTCATAGTTTCGTATGAAAAAGTTATGTGGTTAAGCACAAAGCAGATTGGGTGCACCCCTACGCATATGCATATGTTTGCATGTATGTATAGTTGGATACCATAAAAAAATACAGATTTGTTTTCATGTACTCCCTCCGTCCGAAAAAGCTTGTCCCTTAACAAGTTTTTTCGGACGGAGGGAGTACACATTTACTAGAACACACAAGGAGTGCATGATTCAAACAATGGAATATTAACACAACATATATCATTACAAGGGATAGATCATAGATGATTACACTAGAGAATACATAAATCAGAAGTAGGAAGCAATTTTAGTCATTATTAATAATGAGGTAGCATGAAGCTTTCTCATCCATCCATACAGAAGTGCCAACAGTTTGTAGCCTTCTACGGAACTCAATGCTACATCAAAAGAAAGAAGAAACTCGCCATATTATTGCACTACTTCAACTGAAATGGTACAGTAATTTTGAGAAACCGTTGAACTACAGAATAAAACACTGGCAAAATATTGTGTTAAATTAGTGCAACCTTTATTGGTAATAACTGCAACGTATGTGATATACTGTAGCTAAATTGTTAACTAGCCAATCTTAAGAGAACGGACCCTAAATTTTGAAATTCAGAATTCTAGATAAGAACACATTAGATTAAAGATGCCTACAAGATAAGTTAAACTCTAACACCATCAAAGCTTAGCTTCACATTTTCAGGACTGTTCATGGCACTAGAACTTCGTAACTGGCAAGCATTAACTTTTCTCAGTGCTTACTTGGAAGGTTCCACGCACAACTTTCAATGGTCGCACCATCAATGATGGAAGTTCAACTATAATTCTCTCATCAGCTTCAGTTGGCACATATCCAGGTGCAACAACTGTGGACCGAACCAAATTGCGATCGGCAGAAATACCAGAACTTCTTGAATCTACTGATCTTTTCATCGATTGTTGATCTGCTGATGAGGACTGAAGTTGATCAGCACTGCTGTGAGTAGTGTCAGATTCTAACTGCTCAATGTCCTCATTTCTGTCATCCACTGACATGGCCTCAGCAATTACTACCGATGCAGTTGATGGAATGGTGTCTGTTAATGAAGAATCTGCACCCTTGGGGTTGCATTCATTTGATTGCACAGCAGCACTAAGAAGCTTCCGATCATCATAATCAGCAGCTGCACCCAAATGATCAGATCCCTTATAGTTCCTTTTCATAAATCTTCTCATTCTTGAAGAACTTTCAGTAAAATCTAATTTCCAGAAAATCTGCAAAATGCAGGAGTGAAAAGATATATCAGGATTTGTCCTAGAGCTTTTTTCTCTCTTTTGACACAGTGCTTCTTTTCATGCAGATGTGAAGAATCTTACATGAGAAGAACTGAACTACTCCCAGATGTACCGGTCAACAAAGTGTGTGTCTTGATAAAGAAGCTGGGCACGAAAACAGAGATAAAATAAATAAACTAGCTATTGTACATACCCGATCAGGAGTACACAGGGGTTCTTCAAAAGGTCCATATAGTCTTCCCATCTCTGTCAGGCAGTGAAGAAGATGCCGCCATGCTCGAACTCCAGTTGATGCACGATGCCGATTCAGCACATCAGCTTGCGTTTGCCTCTCCATCTGCATCATGAACAAAAATTTATAGGATGTATGGTAGTAAATTCTAAGCATCGGAAATGAAAATATTCCAAGTGGATTTACCTCAACTCGCTGTAAGTTCCGTGCAAAGGCAAAACCAGAAACAAGAATTGCAACATATTTGTATGAAAGGGTTGAAAATTCTCTTCCTGAAACAGGCTTAGAATCAGCTGATTGCAGGCACTCCATCCAAGCAGCACTCATAGCTTCAGATGTATTCCACCTCTTTGCACGGTCGATATCACTTGCACTTCTCCTCTGTCCTGATGTTGCCATTGCTACAGCACTAAGACCCCTTCCTGAACCAATCTTAGCAGTCCGCTCGAGGTCACGTGTAGCAGCTAATGCCGCAGCTTTAGCTCCTGCTTTGTCCTTTGGGATGGACCCAGGCTTGTTGTGCATTGTTTCAACAGGCTTCTGGAAACTTGAGAAGGTCTGTAATCTTGCTGCTGCTTTACGCTCTGGCAAAGAAGTGTCATGCCTACTCAAGGTATTCCTTCGAGGTGTTACTGTTTCGGTTCCGGAGGCACCAGCAGCCATCATGGCTAATGCCATTGCAACCGGGGGCGAGGCAAAAGCAGCAGCCCAGCCAGGCGATATCATTGAAAGAGCAGCCTGGCAACATCCGATAGTTAGTTTTAAACTTAGCAAAGACACAACAGCATTTTTTCATCAAAGTTTGTGACAAAATATGAGCATATGATAAATGGCACGAAGCACATTTGAATATTTAGTAACATGAGCTCAGGTTAGTTAGATATCAAAGTGTCCACAACAAAAATGCTAACCAATTGCCAAATACGTAAGGGGAAAAAAGTCAAGCAGACAATGCTACACTGAGAGACTAATATAAGATGGATTAGAAGGTAGGGCGAGTGTCAACAGGTGTGAATCATATTACCAGATTAGGAGAAGCTAGATAAATCATGTTAGACTATTTTAAGATTATCAGCTTATGGTGAGTCTATGGGTGATTGGACCCATCCAACCTTCCATTTATGGACTAAGGTAAGCAAAATAACAAGATATTCCGTGGACTTGCTGTTTCCCAGTTTAAAGAGAGAGGATACGAGTAAAACAAGCATAACACATATCACCATATTTTGCAGTGCAATATGCCACAGATGCAGAATTCAGCATTAACACTATGTAACTTCACTGACGGGACTATGGTTGGCTTACAAAGAACCAGTTAGTACCTCGATGGGTAGTGCATCTGCTGCCAGAGCACGATCATCAGCAATGAGTGGATTCCGTCCATCATAAGAAGTTAGCTCATGAACACCAGCCAAAAGTGGCCGCCACCTTCTTAGGATGGCTATAAATGGTGGTAAAATCAGCTCAATGTACTGTTTCCTTAGGGGGCTTCTGTCCCTGCTAATAGCATGCCATACCTGCATCACGAGCAAGATAGCATGACAATATATGATATTTTTACTGTCCAGATTACTATCTCTAATAAATAAGAAGTTACAGAATGTGTAACGTGATGAACATTTATGTACTAAGTTATCACACAATGATTAATAAATCACAGTAGCTTTACAAGTTCGCACAGGCAGGTTATTCTTCGGCATTAGAATCGTAGGCAAAGAATAGAGCATGGAATGAAATTGACTATCAGCGCGTGGCATGCTTGTATGCAAGGCAAAGTAACAAACTCACCTCTGAATAGAGAATAGAAGAAGCAACCAACACCCTCTGCCTCTTCGACTCAGTAATAGGCATATTCAAGATTGGGCCAAGCACACTGTACAGTTATAAGAGTTTCAGTAAAATCAAAATTAACATAATAGTAGCCCAGAATAGACAGGCTGACCACCTATGTAATATATTAAGGCAACTGTTCTTCCATCAAAGTTTTGGATATTATTACATAATGGCAAAACAGTATGAAGAAGATTTCTTTCAACATGAAAGACTATTCCAACGCATTTTATATACAAATGTTCAGCTCCTATCAGAGATTCTTAGCACAGGACTCTGCTATGCTAAATGGATTTTCTCCTAAAGTTTTCAGTTAAAAGGTATCAAGTGAACTTTGAGTTTTGTTAACGTTTTTCCTCTCGAAATGGATTCTGGTAGTTCAATGGGAAAGTATAGTTTGTAAATCTTTTTTTCCTGCAGTTGAAAAAGTACATATTCCATTTTGATAATTGATACTTGATGGTGCATAGTATGTACCTCCAAAGAAGTGCAGGCCGGGGTTTCCTTGTAGATGAGTGACTGTTGCCATCAAATGGCACCAGGCTTCCTTCTGATATGACGTCCTTTATACTAGTGTTCTTCAAAAGAGCATCACCTTCACCATTGTCATCCTCCCTCATCGAAACAAGAGTCATTCTGAGCATGCAAAGAAATGGCTGATCACTATCTAGCAATTGATAAAGTGCAGCCATAACCCCCATACCAGGGCCAGACCCCCCTCCAATACCAAGACCACCACCAAGTCCAGAATCATCTAACAAGAGTGCCTGCAGCACTTCGAGTGATTTCTTCACAAGTGGAAGCTCAACCCAATTCCCATTTGAGTCCTTCTCTAAAACAGATCTCCAAGATTCTAAATCACTTCCACCACCACCAAATAAATCAGATTTGGATGGAACACCTACACCATACCATAAGCGGCTTCTGTATTTCCAGCTTTCTGCGAGATCTGCAATGCAGCTCCCATAAGACACAAAGGCATGCTTGACAGATTCATATGGCTCAGCTGCTGCTGCTGCTGTAAGGCGTTCCATGACGGCAGCAGAAATTTGTCCATTTGCATCAGCCATAGAAGTAAGCACCTGCTTTGGTCACACAGAATCAAGAATAAATGCAGCACTCATATGAATAAATTTTAAAAACTATCTGCCAATCTGTCTGCAATATCTAAAATTATACATAAGCCATAAAGGAACACTGGATTACATGCAGGTTCATTAGGTAACCAGAAAAAATACCAAAATTGATGGTAAATCTTAAAAAGGGAACCTAATTTCCAGTAGTGCTTATCAACTTCACAGGTATTTTATGCTGCCACGTGTGAGTGCTTGTGCACACTAATAGACAGACTACAAGAAACTTTCTTGTAGAACACCTCTATTAAAGTGGAATATGTCTTCCTATCTATAATCTGTTAAACAAAAAACTTACACTCTGTTCTACATCCAATTTGCAGTAGATCAAACATGATCAATACCTGTAATGAGAAATATCCTAGCATTCCCCATGCAATAAATTGCTCCGGTATTAAATGCCAATGCAGGACAAGGTGGGCAAGCTGACTAGGTTGAAAAAAAAACTTTTGCTACATATCCTGGCCATGAGGAGTGTAATAGCTACTACCACTCTAACTTTTTATAAGATGTTTTTGGAATCTATGACAGTATCAAAAACGTCTTATATTAAGTTACAGAGGGAGTACTATATAAGGCTAGTAAATGATATGCTAGGATTCCAGGAACATGGGTAAAGTATGAAATCAATCTAAAAGTCTAATTCCAGGTTAATATCATGATTTTCCAACAACATGACACATCATCTTGAAGGAAACATATCTATCCAAGATGGCCATATTGTGTATAAAGGTAAATGTAAAAGTACTCAAATTTTAATCCCTTTAGAAATAAATATCCATTTGATCAGAATAATGCCAATAACTGACTTGAATATAAATGTCTGCAGTCTGCACTTCTTACATCTAGTGGAAGGCCACCAGCATCACTGGACAAAGATGACCGCCTTGAGAGTCCAGTATCCATATGCTCACTACCAGCTCTGCTCAATGAATTTGTCCGACTGGGAGCAGACGAAGCAATGGAGGCGGAAGAAAAAACACTATTGAGTACACGGGACACACAATAATGTTGACCTTGTGTCCTCAGATGATCTTCTACAAGCATGAGGATAACTATTGCATTTTCTGCTAGTGCTACTGAGAGATGAGCAGCATTTTCTGCTTGCACTTTTGCTTCTTCAGGAGACAAGCCCTCAGCAGCAACACCAGCAGCAGCTGCTGCAATTACTTCAGTCTGTTGCAGGGCAAGCAAAAGGAAGGCACATTACGAATAGAGATAAAAGTATAAAGTAAAAAACGGAGTTGGATATTGTTCAAGTCCAAGGTAACATTAGTAGCATGGTAGTTATTGTTCAAGTTCAAAAGAAAAAACAAATGGAGTTGGGTATATGCCGTCCCAGTAACATCATAAATAACAGTGCAATGTTCTTGGCGTTGTAGTGCTACATCTAGGTGCAAAGTGTCGCTTGCGTGTTCAAATGGGGTTGTGGAAAGGCGAAGGTATCAATTGTGGTGTTCTACTAGTTCAATCTGAAGGGTATCCCATAATCTGTCTAGATTTACACTCGCCTTTTCCCATAATTTTTCAAAAAATTAAGGCCCTCTTTGCGTTTCAGCATCCAATACCTAGAGTATTTTCCTATAAAAACCCTTTAAACCAGAAGAAAATGCTACTCCCTCCGATCCATAGTAACTGACGCTGAAGTTGTACTAAAGCAGCGTCAATTAATATGGATCGGAGGAAGTACGAAATTTCTATTTATGTGGTATCAATGCACCTTTTCTATTCCTGCCTTTACTGTGTTTTTTCTATTCTTTTGGGTGATACAAAGAGGGCTTAAAATGGGCCAGGACAAACAAACTACATCACATGACAAAGAAAAATCAACTAAAGCAAGTAGTAACAGCAAAGAATGTAAGAAACAACAGCTTGGACATGCATAAGAATGCAAGAAAATCTTGTCGAGAAAAGAGCACTTACCTGAACTTGAAGCTCCCTGGCAGAGAAATCAAGCAGGTCACCTAATAATCTCCTTCTGAAAATTGGTAATGACTGTTCGCGCCTAAGAAGAACAGGTGCCGAGATTGTAGTTCAGCTTTACAGACATACACATATACATGCAAACACACACACAGAGAGAGAGAGAGAGAGAGTACCTAAACCGTTGGTCTCCAGTGCTAGATCCTCCAATCAATGAAAGCCACTCTGCGCAATGAATTGTAGCCTCCACATCCTATGTTGTGACAGCAATAGCAAAATCTTTCAAGTTACAAGGCGGAGCTGGTAGTGATACAATCAACCCAACAAAACCCAGAAAGAAGGTTGCACGACCCAAAAGCAAAAGCGTTTCTGAGTAAATTGATCTGGAAAAGAAGTTATCTTACCCTCCACCCATCTTTTTGTCGCATTGAATGCTCCAACATGATAATCAGGAAATTGTGTACAAGGTCTTCAATCTCACCAATGCTTACACCATCGACATATTTTTTACTACCCTTCTATAATTGTAAACATCTGAATTAGAGCTATGGGTAGAACACAGTACAAAATGTAGTCGATGAAACTAGTGCATTCTATATGATTTTAATTAGAACATGAAATAATGTCAAAAGCTTGTGATACTTGCCTCATGATTATAAATCAAAACCTCTAAAATCCATTCTGGCCATTCTGCAATTGTGGTCATTGTGGTTCTATTCTCAGGATGACTGCAAGCCAAAAACAGAATATCCTGAAATGATACAGAAGGAAATTTTGAGACCCTAAGAAAATAAGCAGGTAAGTGGCAAACAAGGTTACAAAAAAAAGCAACAATGGAATAGAGCAAACAAAATTAACGGAGATCATGAAATATAAGCATGCGGAGTTGCAGACGTGCAAGTATTTGGCGACATGACATCATCAATGCACACCTACACTACACAAATAACACAAATATCTGTAGATTGCTCTTTTGAGTTCTCCGCTGACTTTTACTGATGACCTTGACCACTGCTAAGTATGCATGTCGTTTGACTGAGAATGGTTTGTGTAATGTAAATGAAGCTGAAAAATACCAAAGTTACAACTCCAAAACCTGAGGGCATGATTGGATCCCATGTCACCTTGCTTTCCAAGGCGAGGAAAAACTAGCTCACATAAGCAATACCTCAGGAAAGAAAGGTTAGCAAAGCTAGGTGTTTGGTTATTTTGTCTTGAAAAGATGAAAGCATAAGATGAATTCAGAATTATGAGGGTCTATTTAACACAAAGGTAACATTGTTGTAAGAGTATGCAGCATTTATTTCAAACTATTTGGTGGACACAACATGATATAATTTTAGCCTTAGCAACGGCCTTGCCCACATGATAGAATCAATTGACTCTCCTCAGTGGGCAAGTTTTCCCTTGCCTGTATGGGCAGCTAGTTTCTGTTAAGATGAGGGAAATCAATGGCAGCTCAAAACTAGCACAAAGCAGACAAAGTAGGTTCGACACGACAACTGGAACCATGCACAATAACAAAACGCACCTGTATAGCACGAGCTTGGAATGACCTTGGTGCATACGGAAGCGTGCGGAGCAGCACTAACAGAAGTTGAATGTGTTCAAAACGGTGGCCACAATCATATAGGTTCAGATTTTCATCAGCTGAAGAAACATTAATCTGCATTCAAGACAACAACATCAAGGGTAGAAACTTTCGACTGTGGGGGGCATTTGCGTAAATAAGGGCAACTGAAATTGTAATCAACGTACCGCAGCAGAAATTAAAGCCATATAGACATTTGCAGTCATAAGCCTCCTTGGGGCTGCTTGGAATGCTTTCTGTAACGCAAAAAGTAACAGTGATACTCTGTCTTCTGACATAGAATTTCCTTCGTCATGAACTGTCGTCAGAAGACCATCAGGTAAATTTGGATTTGAAGAACTTGAGGCAAATTTTAGGTGTCCTGATGCAACTAGAGCACCCAGAATGCGAATGATTCCAACAACGATTCCATCACTTTTGTCAACATTGTATACATTATTCCGGACGTTATCAGCAGTAATTGAGAAGTTGATGCCACCCAAATTCTTTATGAGCTGATTCTCAGAGTTAGAAATCTTTCTTCCTATTTTTGCTCCCAACATCTTAAAAGAAGCACCATTTGTTTTTGCAGCTTCCTGTTCAGTGTCTTCATGAACAATGGATTCATGCTGTTCAGCTAACTGACTTTCATCATCCTGGTAATATCCTTCACCGGTCGTAGCTTTTGCGTCAGAACCCTCATTACTCACTACATCACATTCACTTAAATTTGCACTATTGTCCAAAATATGGTTATTGCCAGCTTTAGCTTCTCGCTGTAGAAGAACGAGAAGTGCTTCCACACCACCACTAGATATAAATGACTGAGCAAACATGTTGGCTCTAGAAATGTTAGGCTGCACAATCAGCCTATAGATGAGGTGAAGCAACCTTGCTACCTGCCAACGAGTACATTTCATAAGATCATAAGAAACAGCTTCATACTAGATTGTCAATTAAGCTAGCCACATTAGGCGATCTTACACATACTTTGTTACACTTTCATAAGAGAATACGTCCTCCTATCCAAAATAAATCAATATACATCATGAAATTATAATTCATTATAGATTCACTAATATCAACTTGACGTTTTGGATGCTACGTAGTACTCCCTCCGTAAACAAATATAAGAGCGTTTAGAATACTAAAATAGTGATCTAAACGCTCTTATATTAGTTTACAGAGGGAGTACTTTTTCTCTTATAGATGATCAAACTTAAAAATATTTGGATGGGAAAAATGCTGAAAGGACCTACATATTGGGAAGGAGGTAGTATATAACATATCACAAAAGAACAATATTGTGCAACCACATGCAATCTTTAAGAGCATACAGTCAATGTACTTGCACTGGTAGGTGCCATTCACCTGATTAGGTTGTGGGCAGTCAACAATAAATCCAATCAAAGAGCAAACATCATCCGAAGCAGCCGTGGAAGATACTGCTCCTAGCAGAAGTTCGATAACAACCAAAAGCTCATCAATCAGAGCATTCACTTCACCCAAGGATCTCTTTGTTCCAGTAAGTGGTAAGTTATCGATTGAATCTGGTTCCCGAATCGCCCAGTAACACCTTCTGCAACCATCAAGAAGCATTTGCAATGCATTTGCATCTCGCATGCAAATAGACTCAGTAAATACCATGTCTGCAAGTGAGGACAGAAGCTTCTTCTGTAAACCGTAGTTACATGAACTCCACATCTTCAAGTCCAACAGCAAAGTCCTGAAAAGCTGCACTTTAAGCTCATGATTGTTTCTTTGAGATTGGCACAAAGATACAATTGCAGCGACTAGCTCCTCATTAGTCACTCCCTCTTTTTCTCCACTTCCCAGCTTTGAAGATGCTTGCAACAGATAATGTAAAACGCGTGACAAAAGCTCAGGTGCACATGTACGGCATAATTCTTCATTATTGCCAGGATGTTGAATAGCCAGGGAAATAATCCTGAAGATTGGAGCAGAAAGGGAAGCAGTGGCAAGTGACAACGACAATTCACCAAGTGCAGGCTCAAGAGTATCCATCTGCACACCGCTCACAGTTAATGGAAGTAAAGCCATTGGACCCCCATAAGCTAAGGCCCACAAAGATTCCGCAGGCCGCACACGAGGTGAAACATGAACCAACCCAAGAACCTCTGCAGGCCTTCGATGAGTTCCTGCAATTTAACAGAAGAAAGTATCAATAAAATCACACACACACACACACACACACACACACACACACACACACACATATATATATATATATATATATATAACAGAACATTGCTCAGTACATTCAGAAGTAACTGAAAAATTCAACATTCAAATGTCCCAGCATCATTCCTACAACAAAAACTTGACAATCTGATACAGATAACATAAAAGCAATGACAAATACAATATAGTGGAGAAGGATTATCAAATAGCTCTGCACACTGAAAATGGTATAGATGACTCAAGACAATGTGATCCTGACTCAGTGATTTGTCAATTATTGGTAGCAAATATTTAGATGACTCAAGATAATGTGATGTTGATGTGTCCTTTTGTAGCTCTTTATACTTTTGCACCCCTTTTACGCATGTGGCAGTGGCCACGGTTCTTTAGGCCTCTTTGAACCTGTTTGAATAGCTTTGAAGTTTGCACATGGATGTTTTTCTCTTGTTTTTGTTCCATTATCAGTTGATAGTGGAACCCAATCTGTTTTTTTTTTGGATCATATGAAAAAAAATAGATTAAAGAACTGACTCATGAGTAAAATATTGATTTCTATGTAAGAGTGAATGCCTTGCTGATGGCAATTCTCAAATCTTTTCTCTCATTTTTTCGAGTATGATGCATCTTCTGTTGTCTTCTGGGAAAGGCCTATTTTGGGATCCTACAATTTTTAGGCTACAATTTGTGATCGTACACAACTTTCAAAAGGATTTTATTATAGGGCCAGAATGAGAAAGTTGCTGGACCATGATACGACATTCAAAAGGGCCTCCCCTATAGTTTTTTTTCCTTTTAGAAGGTCCAGAGAAAGACCCATCCAAAATTGATGGGTTAAAATAGTAACTATCCCTTGTGCAGATGATTAACGCCACCTCTTTATATGGCTTAAAAACGTAATAGTACTATGTTTTGCCCAAGAAAAAAAATGGTTTAGCTGATTCTCAGTTGACTATAACTTCTGTAAATCTCAGTCATCTAAAATTGCACATCATTTAACCAAAATATGCAGTGTTGAAAATGTGCAATTTTAATCAAACTTGACTGCAATTTCAGTCTTTACGTTGTAAATGGGATGAAGCGAAATGACAATAGTTGGATCTTGATCCGAAGGCCTAAAAATGTAGCTGAGATTTAGCAAAAATTCAGGCATCAGTTTCTAAGTTACAAAGTGTTTCTCTACCTGCAAGACTCATAGCTATTCCACTTGGGTAAATTAAATCAAAATTTAATTCTCCATAAACATAGAATGTACTGCTTATAAAGGAAAACGATCATAGTAACATTAATGTAAAAAGAAGAAATAGAAAGAACCTGCTGAACCAGAAGGGGAAGCATCTGGACAAAAACGGCCACTGAGAAGACTAGGGTGATAAAGAAGGTGCAAGCAGCCCCCAATCTCATGGTTCAGTGCAAAGCTCTCTTCTGCCATGTTCTTAATATGGTTGTTCGTTGCCTTCCATGGAAAACCTGCGCCATTTCCAAAAGTGGGAAGTATATCTCCTCCCCGGAGTGCCAGCCGACTCATTCTGTCTGGACCTATTGGCTCCCGGAAGATGTAGATGGGCCCCATTTCGGCAAACAATGGGCATTGCCGTCGACGCCTCTGCAGGCCTGCAATAGTTGGTGGTGGATTCGTCCCAATGCAGCAAAATGCCAGCGGTTTCGATATGCGCGGGAAATCAAAAGCACGGCTCTCATGCAGACTACCATCCACATACAACCTCAATTCACTGTCTCCCTTCCCAAGCAAACCATGCTTGTTTGTGTGCTCTAGCCCAACAAAGTACCAGCGCCGAGGCTTGAACGCATAAGTGAAGTGCAGAGAAGCCTTCTTGCTCTTCCCGCCCCCGCTCTCCACCACCAAGAATTGGCCATGGAAGTAAGCCTCCACACCCTGGTTATCCGAAGAGAGAAAGCTGAAAAGCCGTGGCATGTGTATTGTACCTTCTCCTGCAAGGGCACTGGCCGCTGCAGCTGCTGACATTGCTGATGATTTTCCAGATGTTGCTGCTGCAGCCGCAGCAATGGCAGCAGCAGCTGTTGCTGTGCTAAGTGTGTCAGAGAATGATTCTATATAAATCCAAGTAGCAAATCCATAGCCACTTGAGAAGGGCCACCTGCTATCGCCAGGACCAAGCAGACCAGAGCTCTCCCCATCAAACTCAAACGTTGCAGCAGGACCTCTTGCTTCCTCGCTACCCATAGCTTTCTCAAGTGCCAGCATCAGTGGCGTGGCCCAGCTTGTTCCGAGCACCTTCTTAACCAAGCCAAGCCAGGAATGGAGGTCCTTCACACTAAGCGAGTGGCCACCCAAGAGCTGAATGCACTGAAGCAGTGGTGTCCCGTCCCAGCTACTCGGGGAAGTACTACTCCGGCCTGTTCCAACGAACAGCTTCTCTGCAGACTCAAGGAGTACAGCTAGGAGGCCTGACGAAGAGCACATAGCACGGTTACGGGTGCAGGCCCTTAGCGCGGCGTGCAGGCCCACAGCCATACGAGTGCGTGGTGATGGCTCCTCGCTGCAGGGGAGGTGAGGCAGGAGCTCCGCTGCAGTGATGGCGGCGCCCGAGTTGGACATGATGCTCGGGGAAGTGCCAGTGCCAGTGGTGTCCCTAACCTCATCGAGGCCATCCACGCCGCCCATGGTTCCGAGCAGAACGTCGACGACGGAGTGCGATAACTCACCCTGCCCCTCAGAGACCATCTCGAGGAGGCAGTCCACCCCACCCCCACGATTGCCCATGACCGCCGCATCCACGGCCCGCACCACCTCCTGCGGCGCGTCAGCTGGCACTCCCGGAGGCCGATGCCTACTCCTCAGCGGTGGCGAAGGATCCGGCGGCATCATGGGCGTGCCCGTGCTCATCTTCGGAGTTGACGTCCCCTTCTCAACACCCACCTCCTCGCTGAGCGAAACCGCGGCGAACTGCTGCACGGAGCCCTGCTCCTGAGGCACCGGCGAAGGCTCCGGCGTGCCCATGCTCATCTTCGGAGTTGACGTCCCCTTCTCAACACCAACCTCCTCGCTGAGCGAAACCGTGGGGAACTGCTGCACGGAGCCCTGCTCCTGAGGCACCGGCGAAGGCTCCGGCGTGCCCGTGCTCATCTTCGGAGTCGACGTCCCCTTCTCAACACCGACCTCCTCGCTGAGCGAAACCGCGGCGAACTGCTGCACGGAGCCCTGCTCCTGAGGCTCCGGCGTGCCCGTGCTCGTCTCCTGACTCGACAGCCCCTCCTCCACGACCACCTCGTCCGTGAGCGGGACCGCGGCGAACTGCTCCGCCACGGAGCCCTGCTGTCGGGGCGTCAGCAGCGGCGCCGACGTGCCCGTGCTCGTCTCCTGACTCGACGCCACCTCCTCGACGCCGACCTCCTCGCTGAGCGAAACCGCGGCGAACTGCTGCACGGAGCCCTGCTCCCGAGGCGCCGGCGGCGACGCTGGCGTGGCCGCGCTCGTCCCCGGACTCGACGGCGCCGCCTCGGCGCCCGCCTCGCCGGCGAGCGGAACGGACGGGCCCTGCTCCGGAGGCAGCGGCGAGGAATCGCGCATATCGTGGGCGTCCTCGGCCATTGCGAGGGCTCACTTCATCAACACCACATCCGAACAAAGCCTTCCGAATAAAAATGCGAGCGGAATCGGTCAACGATAGTGGGACAGCGAAGCGGAGACTGGTGATGGAGTTGGTGGTGGTGGGGAGGAGATCGGAGTAAACGGCGGCGCGCAATGTGGGCGGGGACGCGGTAGATCTAACTGAGAGGCGGCCGGGGGAATGGCCGCCAGGAGGGAGGTGGGATCAGCGGCGATGCGTGACGAGATCCGGGGTAGGATGGGATGGATGAACTGACGAAGAGGAAGGGGGATGGGAGAAGGAGACGCGGCCGCTTCACGGGTTGCGGCTGGGGGGAGTAGCAGCTAGACGTCCAGCTTACTTTTCAGTTCCGGGTTTGGGCTTAGGCCCGTCAAGGAAGGGAAGCGAGGTTACCTACCAGTTGGGCCCATGCTGGCGGCGAGCGCCAATTGGAACAAGCCAGTGACTAATCACTTGATCATAAACACCATTTGATGTGCAATTAAGAAAACACCAGCTAAGCTAAAAAAACACCAATTGATGCCATGTCAAAAGAAGAATAATGCAGACGATATATCTGGATTACTACATATATTAAGGAAATGCAGACGATCATTGGAGGTACTACATGATACCGGCAGGTGTATCCGGTCCAAGTACAAGACCATCGAAAGTTGCTCTAGCTTCGCTTTAACAAAAGAGAAACGTTTATAGCCGGTCGACCAATCATAGAACTTATCTCTAGCCCCATCACTTCCATCTTATCTCCTTGCTCTTTGTGGAGACCACACGAGGCATCCTCGTCTTGCTCGCCCTTCGGTCTCCAAGTTCTCAATCTCTCCTCCTCCTTCCTGTGTTCTCTCCAAAATTCACACTTAATCCCCATGAAATTAAGCTCGTTTTTGTTGCCTTCTCTGCTCCGCACAACATTTTTCCTCCATAGATCCATGAGAAGGGTGAGCTCGTCCGTGCTTTTTTGCTTTTTTCTCTCATGACATGTGCACTCCACCATGGATCCCATAAGGTTGGGCTCAAGCACAAGATTGATGTTTCTTTTCTTGCCGTTCATATTGGAGCAGCGTGCAAAGGGCGGGATGACTGTGATGCAAGCTCGTGCACCCGCTGTGTTACCATGGTGTGCGACGACGGAGACCGGTGTCGGCTGGGGCAGCGATGCAGGAAACGGCACACCTCGTTGCTGGAACCGGCCAACTGGAAAGCTGCAACCGGCATCCGATGATGCTGGAACCAGTAATCATTTTTGCTACCACAGGCGTTTGGTTCTGCTGGATCCACCGCAAAATTTGCAAGTTTGTTACTATTGACTTTCTGGTTTGCTGGAACAAGCTTGAATTTTAGCTACATCGACGTTTTTTACTTTTGCTGGGGGACAACTTTCATTTTATTTATTTTTTTTGCAATTTTTGCTACCACCGTTTCCCTGGTTTGCTCGATCCGATGCAATGTTTTGCTACATTTGGGATGGATGGAGCTGCATGATAGGGAGCTGCATTTTAGTTTTTGCTGGAACCGGGGACACGGATAGCTGCTACCGGCGATTTTTTTTGCTTCAACGGAGATGAGACCCAGAGAGTTTTTTTGCTGGAACGAAATTTCTTCATGAGATGCGGTGGCGAGGCACGTTTTT
The DNA here is from genome assembly GCA_021605205.1 of Aegilops longissima. NCBI lineage: Eukaryota > Viridiplantae > Streptophyta > Magnoliopsida > Poales > Poaceae > Aegilops > Aegilops longissima. The sequence goes on along the minus strand of CM038677.1, from coordinate 672,941,874 downwards.
TATTCTTTTGTGCTGTAATTTGTGCTTTTTGCTGGAGCCATGTTTTGATTTTGCTACAACGAGCATTTGATTTTGCTGGAACCGCCTGAAGCAGATTTGGGACCTATTTTTTTTAGTAACTGATTTTTGCTGCAACCATCCAACCGGCGAACGGGCCCGGTGAACGGCGCCGGTGAGCCGGTGAGCTGCTCCGGCGAGCGGCAACGGCGAGCCGGTGAGCGGGTCCGGCGAGCCGGCGAGCGGCAATCACCGAGCTGCAATCGTCGCTACATGGAGCTAGAACCGCAGGGTCACGTTGCTGGCGCGAAACGCACGAGGCGACGTCGGCGACCGGTGACGACGACGGCGACCGGCAGCGAGGGCACCGACAGGGAAGACACGGGGGAGGTGCTTCGAGGCTGGCGCGTCGTCGTTCATGGAAACTTTTTATAAAAGAAGAAGACATTCAAGGGAAGGAAGAAGTGAATCGTGCGGCTGCTGATTGTTTAATCGTACGATGCTGGTACGACCGGCCCAAATTAAGGCCGGCGCACCGGCGCCCATCACTAGCCAAAAAGTGTGAAAAATCGGACCAACACATCAAGGAGAGTACAAGGGCAGATCCAGCATTGATTGCACGAGCCCGCAGCAGCGCGCAGCCGCTGGAACGGGCCCGGCAATAACTTGTACACGAAGGAAAGGTACGACAGCGCATCCGACGCCCGTTCCCACGACCGTGATCTGCGAGCGGAGGCGCGGAGCGATATGGGAGCAAGGATCGCACGTGAGTTACGCGCCGTGGGTCGGTTCCGGCGGTGGTTGTTTCGGTCGTGCGTCCGTCTGCCGTGTCGATCGCGTCGTCCGTCCACAGGGCTCCAGGTCTACGCTGGCTAGGTCCTTCCAGTTTATTGTTCTGTTCTCCGCCTGATTTTTTTCCCTTTAATTAACCAGGCACTCGACGAAACGTGTTGGCTGCTATCCTTTTAGTCCAACAGTTTTCTCATACTCCGGTGTTAAGTAAACTGGGAGCGTGTAGCCGGCCTTCTCTCATCCAAATACTTACTGTGCCACTGAAAGCGAGCGGCCACATGATTCGCATCTGTGGGTGGAGTCTTGTGTATGAATGGTGCCAACCGGAAATTATCGGCAAAGTCGCGACACGAGCTGATGCCGGTTCACGAAAGTAAAAGATACTAGGTGAACTGAATGATGCTTGAGAAATACGGAGCAATTACGTGAGCACAAAGGAGCAGGGTAGCGACCTTGGGGAACCACCCGTTTTAACTCTCAGTCAACTGTTGTTGTCCAGATGAGCATTCAAGTCGAAAAGGGGAACCGGGCACCACAAACGGTGGGTGATCAGTTGTTTTATCCGGATGCTCTTGGGGTATGTGCGGTAAGTCGGTAAGAGCCGCGCTAAACTAGCACCGCGCCGCAAATTAGGCCGTTTTAGCACGCGCGCAACGCGACGGATGGCTCCAGCAGGCGCGCAAAAACCGCGCGCGCTATAACGAGTTGGGGCGCGATCGGATGCGCTATCCAGCGGTGTATTTAGGCGCCCGCTTGCGCAGCAAGCACACTAGCGCCTTCGCGCGCGCTCTTTCCTCTCCCACTTCCACTTTATTCGGCCGCCGTCGCCGCGCCCGGCGATCGTTCGGCGCTTCCCGCCTATCCTCGCGCCGCGCTTCGCTTCGCTCCTAGTCCCGGCGCTCACGCACGCCCGTCGTCAGGAAACGGCGCTTCATTGCGCGCCGCGCCCATAAGGTGTTGACAAAACATACAAGGTATTTATTGCTCAAACTTCATGAATTTGGTGCATGTTTTAATTGTAGTTTTTATAGTATAGTATTGAACATTGTAGATGAGTTAAATCGTATGATTTTTCGAAGAAGAATTTGATATGGAAGAGGAGGTGGATCTTGCAATGATCCTAGCTATGCATATCAATAAAAACCAAGCACGGTGGTTCGGTTATGGGTCGTGGAAAATTTGGAGGATAGGATCGATGCCCACAACAGATTGATCGGGCATTATTTTGCGGAGAATCCCACATACCCGAGTC